>RXPK01000175.1:2070926-2386856 GCA_004143645.1 Protaetia brevitarsis
GGCCCCTACCCAAGATTTATTGTATAAATTTCAGAATTTTAAAATTTTCTTTAGTTTCCGAGATATCGCGCTGTCCCATTCCTCGCTGAACAGCTTGTGTACATTGGAAACAGAGAACTTGTGTGCCGAGATAGGGATAGCGGTATCCATGTTAATATCTATGGTTGAGGTTTAAATTACAAGTATTTAGCAACTTGGGCGTGAGGAGAAATGAGGTGGTGGACGAGCTGGTCAAGCAAGGTTTATCAAGATCATTCGTTGGAGATGGCCCTTCTTTTGGCACTACCAAATCGCAAATAAAAAAAAATTATCAATGAGTGGATACATAATCAGAGTGGTGGCAAAAATCACCGGGGCAGAGACAGGAAAAGAGTTTCTAAAGGAACAAAGGCCTGAGTTTATTATGGATCTACTGAGTAAAGACTGTCGAAATGATAGTACCTCTGCTAACTGGTCATTGTAAATTAAATAGGCATATGTACAACATAGGCCTGGTAGATGACGCTACTTGCAGATTCTGCCAAGAGAAGGAAGAAACACTAGTTCATGTGCTGTGTCAATATGACGGCCTGGCGAGGACAAGATTTCTAGTAATGGGTGTGGAGAACCCCACAGCTAGCAGCTATGGGAACAAGCCGCGCTCAAAGATGATAGGCCTAATTGAGAGGACAAAATTGAAGAGCGTCTAGGAAAAAGAGGATCACAATAGATCTGAAAAGATCGCGGTGAAACAGGCCCGCAGGCCACCCCAATCCTAATCTAATCTAATCGAAACTGAAAAATTTATTATTATAAATTATAAATTTATTTTAACCACACAAACGTAACATTACCATACCTTTTTCCTTTATCGTTAATATTATTAAGAGGACTCACTTTTTACACCTTGCACAGCTGTTTATATTAACAGTGAATGCGCTGCTAATTCTTTAGTTTCTGCCGTGAATTTCTTTTTTGACTATGGAAGGGAAAGGAATGCTCATTTACACTTCTTACAACTTTACACGCCCTGGTAGTTCTTACTTAATATTATATACTTCTTCTAAAAGCGAGAGCTTATCAATTTTGTGAAATCAAATCAACTACAATAATTTTGCGTAAAATGCGTCAATTTTGATTTGCTGAAATTTTAAAATTAGCAATCAAGCGAGTGAAACAAGCATTTATGTATACAAGAACCACTTCTATGAAGAAATAATAAATTTTGTGCATGTCCTTTTGGCCAACAATGTAATTTTATATGCACGTATTATATATTTCAACTAATATTTTAATTAAAGCAGTATGTAGGTTAAATATATCCGGTTACTTAAAGTGCTATTACGAACAAGAGCATAATTAAAGTTTGCCTCAATGTGACGTGCTCCATATTAATACGCTTGAAAAAGAAATGAAAAAAAAAGTAAGAGGTGATTTGACTGGAATATTTTCAACTATATGCCTTACATAAACAATTACAGCTAACTTGGTTACCGTTATATCCGTTGATTTCCTAACACTTGAATTGAATACGAACCTCTCTATATTACATTAGCCGTATGTGTTGTGATTTGTATCACATTACAAATAAATTTGGCGAATCATTATTTATTATTATCGCAATTCTACTTTTCATACAAAGAACATCTTAGAGGTATCTTACAATATTTAATATATGGTAGTAATTTTCATCGTTCCAGGAAAACTCCTGCGTTGCATATTTATGTGGGCGTCAACGTGTAATCAACTTTAATAAACAATTACTTACTAACATACCACAAGTATTCTAACGTCAAATGATGAAAACCTTTGAAACTTTGCTTTAATTTGATCGTCGGAATTGCTTATGAAAGTTTGTTCGTTATGCTTACCGGGAAATCTTAACAAAACAATTTGCTTTCTATAAGCGACAAATAAATGTAATTCAGGCGCTGTAATGTAAGATTCGGAGCGAGTTGTTAGCCAATTATTTGATCGCGCACAACATGAAGAAGTACAAGAGTATTGAATTGGAGACTTAAAATACAGCGATCATTTGTCAATTGTTTTGAAAAAGCCGTAATGATCGGTAGTCATAAACTAGCCTACGCGAACGTTTATTTCACTGTTCTTCGTTAGCATCCTACTCATTGATACCAAAGTTCATAGTATTAGAGGATCTCTAAGAAATTATACATACATACATATTCAATTACAGTTATAGTGGGATGAAAGAAGATTGTTACAGCGTTAAACCAAGTATATGGTGATTTTAGGATATTTATTACATTGAAAGCCGTTATATTCAAATATCCATACATTTAACTAGTGCACGACGATGAAGTGTTAGGTGGAATTTGCGTTGTGGTGTCGCCTAATAATATTCTTATATACAGAAACCCACACAATAGTATAGCTATTTTTGAATATCACTAAAATACATCTGACATAATGGGGCATTTTTTTTATTTTAATAGAAAACATTATGAATACCTCCTCTAATTCATTTTTGAATGAATGTTTGTAAATTTTCTTTACTTAATTTCCTTCTAACAATATTATGTATTGAACAGCAAAATGTAGATTTATAAATTTTATGAAAGATACCTTGCTATCATGTGAGTTCAAACGAGATTCCTATTTGTGAAACCTCTAAAGTTCACTACGTACAGCTTACATATTTGCGTACATGTTTTTTTCTCAGGACAGGCAACATGTACAGCTCCTACCAAAAAAAAAAGTTAATGACCTACGCGAAAATGTATGTGGCGAGTGCATTTAGGACAGACTATAGCTTTTACTACGATTGCGGCTTATCGGTGTAAAACATCTGTTTACACCGATAACACAGGATTTCTTGTTTTTATAATTTAGTTTTTGTTATTAAGACATAAACAAGCACGCGTTCAAATAATATTTTTTTCTATTTTGCGTTCATAAAAACGCAATTGTAACACGCTTTTGCGTATCGAAAAGTGCTTCATTGTGATACGCCTTTTTTCATTTCTATAGGTTGGCTGTATTGAATACATTATGACAGAAAGCAAAATTGACGTTTAATGCATGTAAATTGTAAATACTTTAATCAAAAATTCTATACAAATTTAGTTTACATTGTTATTGTTATGAAACGTGGAATTACTGTATACATTTACACTGACGGAACAAGTATCTTGAGCATGTATTGTTATGCCAGGCAAATTCTTCGTAACAAAGTTTTGCTGAGTTATGTTATTGGCTTTAGTGGTAGACTCTTGTGATTGAGAATCGTTCGATGATATAACTCTAGAATGACCACATGTACTTGGCCCTGATAAGTTGTGCGCTACAGCCACTTTACTTTTCATAGATGTTCGATGTAACCCTCAGCTACCGCAGATGGCTTCCATCCACCATGACGTTTATAGTCAGCAAATCACTGCCTGCGTCTGCTAAGTGTGTAGCACTAGAACGTCTGAAGCAATGTCCAGTATAAAGCTCTGAATTGGGCAATTTTAGAAAATCAGCTATTAATTTAGGCATTTTGCCAATCGTATTAATTCCAATCGGGCACGATATACAATAACCATTGCGATATGTAAGGAAGAATCTTGAATGATTAATATTTTTTGGTCGCAGGGCGACATATTTTTTAATTAAAGTAATCCATCTTTCATCCGTAATTGCAAAAACTCTTACGATATTATTTTTTGTTTAGGTACTGTCACCAAAATAATATCACTCTTAAATTCTAAATCATGTATGGACATATTTGTTAATTCATCTCGTCTACAGGCACCTGTGTAACCCATTATTAAAACGATCTAAAATTAAATCCATTACATAAAAAATTACATTTTGCAAATAATATCGTACTTTTATTGCTAATTTAATGCGTCAGAACCTTCTTCTATAAATTTATTAATATCTTCAATGCATAAAATTTTAGATTTCTTAGCCTCGTATCCCTCAGAGAATCGTTTTGAATAGGCTTGTAATTTAATATATTTTGATATGTCTGTATTTTTTATAAATGGAAAAGCAAGAACGAAGCATGGAATACATAGACCATAAGGTAGAAGATTTCTTATTTTTACCTTGTAATTCAAAATATGCCAATAAAATGTTTTCAGATATTGTGTTGACATTATTCTGTACAGGCCATAGTTCAAATTGATGGTAGCATTTTTCATATACTGCTTTTGATTTTTTCGGTAATAAATTTATGACGGCGTTATCCGCAATTTCACGCAGTTGTGGTGGCGTACAAGATAAATTTGTCTCAGTATCACTCATTTTTTACAGTTTACAGAGACTATATTATGAAATATATTGTTTAAACAATTTAAATAGCCGAATTTGAATTTTGAATTCGTCAAATGTCAATCGTATGTCAATGTGACCAACTTCATATAAAAATAAAACTCAACATTTTTAATGAGATTTTTATAAAGTATTTATTATCAATTTATAATGCAAAATAGAAAAAATAGTATAAAGGACTCGTTTCATAAGGCTTTTTGTCGCACTCGTTCATTAGAAAACTCGCCTGCGGCTCGTTTTCTAAACTTGAACTCGTGCGACAAAATCATGCCTTATGAAACTCGTACTTTAATATACTATTATGTATTCCTCCGTAAAATAGATTTTCTGTTTGAGAATGTTCTTATTGATTTATTAGAATACCGTATTTCGCATATATACGGCCAGTATGGAATATAGTGGATAGAAGTTTCTTTCTTTCATTTTCGTAATTTTTTAATTGTAACATTTAGCAATAAGTGAATTTGAATATAAATAAAATATATAGTTTCCAATAGTAAATGCAAGGACATACTTTGCTAGTAACGTATCATTCTCACTACAAATTTATTTTATTGTTTTATCTAATTATAACATTTGCATAAATTCATTTCTTCAATCTTGAAGCATCCAATGTCTACAGTCCCCATTATTTTCGATTACTTCCTAGAAGTTTCTCATAGTTTATCTGCATTTTCTGGTTTTATATATGTATAAATATATATTCTGCTTTAATGCAGCTCAAATATTTTCAACTTAAAGTCCGGACTATTTAGAGGCCAGGTCAATACTAAATAAATGTGTGGGAAACGTATCCATTCTTGCACAATTTGCGATTTCTGCACGGGGCAGTTATCGTGCTGAAACACAAAATTGTCCCCGTATTTACCGATGGCATCATCAGATTTATAAGGATGTCTTGATTTCTGGAAGACCTACTGCAAAGCATTTTAACTATTCAGTGTTCCAATTTTTTTACGTCGAGATATACAATGGCAGACAAGAGTTAATTGCAATTTATTTTTCAGTATTATGTTGTAAAAAAAGCAATGAACTATTTAAAAAGTATTGAGAGATAATAAAAAAAAATTAAAGTTAGGCAAATTTTTTTAATTGAAATGTTTTATTATATTTTATTATGAAACAATATGCGTATGACATTTGTCCGTACTGCATGTATTTTAGTTATGCGAGGTTTCAATAAAAAAAATATGTTTATTTATACATATAACAGGCGAAATATCAGATAAACGCAAATGCTTTCCTTTGTGGTTTTTGCCGCAAACTTGTTGCGCCTTCAACTGAATGGATACCCTTATTTGAAAATTATAATAATAAATCAAGGTCGTCAAAAGAACTTTCCTAGACAATTTACCAAATGAATAGCGGTCATAAAATATGAATTTATCAAATACGAGTAAACATTACGTATGTGGGCTACTCTTCGGCTGGCATGAATAAAATTACCTCCAATAAACACAGTTGTATGTATAGTTCAACCTGAGAATATATAAACAAAATCGCGATTCAGATTTGTTAACCTTTTTGTGGGAGGAGCTGTACAACATCTTTTGGACTGAGTATCTGGCTGTTGTGATAGTAATTGTAAGTATAGTTTTTCGGTTTCCAAATTAAGAAAACCGAAACTTTGATATAGCCTACGCACAAGGGAATTGAAAAGTAATAAAAATGTACTTAACATATTAAAATGTGTGTTTCGGGAATTCAAAAGATATTTTGTTGCATCATATATTTTGTGCAAACTTGATTTAAACGTAAAATAATAAATATTTTTTCCGTTATTAGTCTTTATCACGTCTCCTCCCAATTGATCTTTACAGCACCATTGTTGTTCTTGGATCTTTGTTTCGATAGCAGTGTCATCTTCAGGTAGCTCTTCAGTCCTTCGTAGACGATGAAGGTGGCTTTTATGTCCATCCTTTCTTAGTTGTTCTAATTTGATTCAGTTTTCTGTTGCATAAAGTCAACTAAAAGTAAACGAAACAACATTAGTATCTATTAGCGTTAATTGCCAGTTAATTATTAATTAGTTATCCAAATGCAATTAAATGAAGGATTTATATTTTAAGTATTTACTTTAAACCGCTGTCCTACATCACTTTCCGACAGATATAATTTAATACCAATTCGAACGACGGAAGAGTATGAAATATAGGTAACCTCTCTGATTTTTTGTTGAATTCCCATACTTTTTATACCGTTGCTATTCAAAATCTGTACTAAATGAATATTCATAGTTTTCAAATTTGATATCGAAATGTTAATTTATTTACAACGTTTCAAGTATTGCGCAACTCAGCTTTAGTATGCTGCAAAAGGAATTGCCATTTTTGGTTATTATTACTTCACGTACTTAATTGGAAGAGATCTGATAGAGTAAATTAATTAAAATCTATCTTAAAATATAACCAGTAAAAAATATGTATACGTGCATTAATTCATTACTTTTACATATATAAAAATTTGAAGGCATCGAGACGTATGTATAGTTAAGGAATTAAGCATGTGGATAGTTCTCTAATACGTAGGTAACACAAAATAAAGTTACGAAGGAGAATATTACCCTTTTCTCTTTCACGCTCGCCTAATCCTATACGAGACTTAGAATAATTTTTATTTCCAAAACAAGTTTTTGCTACATCGCTTTATTGCAGTCAGTGGTAGTAAAATACACGGTGTGTCCCCGGATCGATGCATGAATGGGAAATGAGTATTGTGCATACTTTTAGTTTTTTCAAAAACAAGTACGCCTTTGGAAATTTTTTTTCATTTATTAAGTGGCTTTTTTTATGGAAGATACTACAAAAAGTTATTAAGAAAAAGTTATTCAGCTTGATAAATCTGCAACTATGCAAAATTTAAACAAGATGGAGCATGCCTTGGAAATTTATTAAAAAATATCTTCTCTCTCATAAGATAGGAGGAGATACATCAAAATATTGTTAATAAAAGTTGGTCAGAATACAAAAATTTAAAACAAGATCAAGCATGCTTTTGAAATTTACGAAGAAGTGATTATTCCTACTAATACAGTCCTTGTTCTGTAGAGATACGATGAATGTTATTAATAAAAGTTGTTCAGATGATGAATTATGTAAGTGTGCAAATTTAAACAAGATCGGTTTATTTCATCGCTCATTAAATATATGCCAAAAATTAATTAAATTCAAACAACTTTCAACAACTCGATCCCACTTAAATTTGCACACTTACATAATTTGTTAATCTGAACAAATTTTCTTAATAACATTTGCCTTATGTCCTACAAAAGGCACTTTATTATTGGGAAGAGTAACTTTTTGTAAAATTCCAAGCATGCTTGATTTTTTCAAAATTAAAATTAACTTCAACTGGAATTACTGGTCGAAAGTAATTCATTCAATTTGGACGAAAGTTCAAAAGCATAGCTCGTAGATTTAAGCCTAAATGCTTGTATGTAAGACTATAAAGATTCAAATTACCCTAATATAAGAAAACAATAGCTAATGAAATAGCCCTACTAATTTGTGTATGTATGTATTCAAAACAAACGTTAAAGCAGTATCCAATAGATGGTAATTACACAAATAGTACTTTTGGACGATAAATACCTTTTCAAAGGCTTTTTTGTTTTAAAAACGAACCGCTGGTTGAGCTCCACATTCTTTTTGTATTCATTGATTATTTTACTTCTTATTCGGTTATCACAGCGAATCAATAAGACCATTGTAGATCTTTATTTAGTAAATAAACCGCATGCTATTTGGCTTTGAAATATACAATGGCTTTTTGTATATTATCCTGTTTACTGCTAAAGAAATTTGTAATTTTTGTAAACATATTGTAGAATGAATGTCATGCGAATTTTTATTTTTAAATTATACTGTGAAAGGGTTGTTGGCACTCCTTCGTTTTCTATGTTTATGCTTTTATTTGTCGATTCAATTTAGATAGAAAAGTTTTATTTATTCTAGGATTTATGTATTTACATAAGTAAATAATAATAAGTATTTAAGTACTTAGAACATTTGTTCTAGTACTTAACGATTGAAGTTAACACTAAAAAATATTAATTACTTATTAATAATAATAGTTTGGAGTGGACCTAATAACAAAATTTGATTTTCGGAAAAAGCACGCTTAAAACTAATAAGTAATTATTAGGCTAATTTTCAAACAGAAGTTGTAAATGTTTTAATTTCATATTAAATACGACAAATAGTATAATGAATCTAAATCAACTTTACTTTAAGAATTATGGAGGTTTTGCGTTTTCAAAATAAGTATCCTCCCATAAAAAAAAACATTTATTTAACAACTACTAATTTTAATAATTCTGACAGAATTATTAAAAGCAGAAGCAAACCAGGTCCAGTATCTACTTTTTATGCAGTAACGAACTCATTGGCAGCATATACGTTCTTACACATCCTCATATCTTACAACCATTAAAATTAATTGTTTACTATTGCCTGCTACGAATACAAATTTACGTAAAAATGTTAATTCCCTTAACTTTAACCTGATGGAGGCTCTTAGCGTTTACTGATTATCAGACTACTAATATACTGATATGCTCAATAAACTCTGATAGTATACAATTCACGTGCAGTTTTGATGATCTTCTTCCTGAATGGATTTGTTTAGAAGATTATTAGTACATTCATTCTTGAAAATCGCCAAACATTTTCTCCTAATATATCTTAAAATAAAAATTCTATTCTACGACCACACAATGTTTGCGCTTTAACACCATTATGTTGAAAGGGGTGATATTCCTCTAAGCTTGCTATAATTTGTGTTGCCTACGTATTAGGGAACTGTCCATACATTATTTTCCTTAACTCTGGTAAATTAATTAAAGTAATTTACGAAATGGCCGCATTACTACTTTCTACATATTGTACAATCCCAGTAGAACCGACTGTTTTCTGTTGCAACTTCATTTTAATTTTGTTTCTTACCTTAGAATTTAATTCAAATATGTTTTAGATTTTTCCATTTTTTACAAAGCAAGATGCAGACTTTTTTTTTCCAAAAATAAAAGAATTGTTACATAGTATGAAAATATTTCGATTTATTTACATATATTTGTTACCCATTGCTACGCTTTCAAAACAGAATTTTAAGTTTTTGTGGCTTTCGTAGGTAACCAAGGTTATTTCATATTCTTAATTAATATCAATCTTATCGATTACTACTTCGATATATGGTAGGATACTGAGTATATGTACTAAATAAATACATAATCCGAGTATAAAAATGTTTGCATCTGTATCGAAACCTTTTTCTCAATTACTACCGAGCGTTTTCCAAGTATAAGTCATAAAGGTACACGTTTGAATCGAGACTCACACAATTCAATACTTCATACAAATAAGTTAAATATGATAATTTGTTTTCAATATCAATAGTAATATATTTTTACTGTTATTGTTACAGAAGCGAAGATAAGCGATGAAGACCAGAAAATCGGCGAAAGACAAACCTACATGATATCACGATAATATAAAAACGAAGCAGCCAGAAATAAAACGTAGCGCCCGTGTGTGAACGGAAAACCGTTGTCTTTTACTTCGCCTCCGTCGGAGTAACAGCGACAGCAAGAGAAACAAACGACGAACGCATTCAAATGACGATTTGACAACTATCCGCTACGAGTAATCCACGACAAACTGCGAACTGCAGCCGACCGTTGCAGTGACAACGTGGTGTCTAAACGGCTCAACCATTGGCGTAGAGATAGCCCCTTCACTTTGCCCAATGGGGGGCGATACCTCCCCAGAGCAGCAGTATGCCCTGCGCTGGAACGACTTCCAATCTTCCATTCTTTCTTCCTTTCGACACCTACGCGATGAAGAGGACTTTGTCGACGTCACGTTGGCCTGCGACGGCTGTTCGTTTACAGCTCACAAGGTCGTCCTTTCCGCTTGCAGCCCGTACTTCCGAAAGCTGCTTAAAGCGAATCCGTGCCAGCATCCTATCGTTATACTCAGAGACGTCCAGCAGAAAGACATGGAAAATTTATTAAGGTAACATATTCATGTGCGTTGTAATTAGACTTGAAAGATAAACACGGCTCGTAGAATAATCACAAAATACGATAAATAAATATCGTACAAGCCAAGCAGATAAGTTAGTATTTAAGCTACTTATACAGTGATCGGCATAAATATTGCAACATATGGGATTTTTTTTTATTATTAAAATATGCTAAACCTTTTTTTTTTTTTGGGAGATAGGTTGTGCATGTTTAGGAACCCCAAATGCATTTTGACATACATCACGTCACCACTAGTATGGCGTAAATTTAAAAAATATGCCATCGATCTGCAAAAAGTGAAGTTAGATGACGTGATATCCAAAAAAAAATATTTGAAATAGTTGCTTAGAATTCAATTCTGAGACTCTATGCAAAAAATATATGTAAAAAGAAAGAACAAAATAATGTAGTAAACTATTTTAATTTTTTGGTGAATAAGTAATTACCTACTACTATTTTTATTTTACTTACTGTTTGTTATTCGTTGTTCTTTAATTTCAAAATCTACTTTAATACCTTCGGTGCGTGTGTATAGTGCTATCAGTTTTGGACTAACGGTTTCTACTTCAATGCAGAAAACAAAAATAAAAATGATAATTTTCAATAAAAGTAATGTTTGCTAAGTGGTTTAGAGAGAAAATGTTTGTAAAATTTATTCACTACTACTAGATACAATCCCTTGCAACAACAACTGTCACACTGAAATCGTACTTTTCAGTTTTCACTGTGTTAATTATGCGAACATTGACAAAACTGTTTGAGTATCAACCAAATTTAGAAATATCACTGCAGTTGAGCCGCTAAAAACGAAAAAAAATCGAGATTATGTAATTCAGTGAAACAATATTTGAACAAATTTTTAATTTTTTTAAATATGTTTACAAAAATCTACATAGAGTTTCAGAAATTCTAAGCAACTTTTTCAAATAACTGTTTTGGATATCATGTCATCTAACCTCACTTTTTGCAGATCGATGGAATATTTTTTAAATTTACCGCCATACTAGTGGTCACGTGATGTATGTTAAAATATATTTGGGGTTCTAGACATGTACAACTTATCCCCTCCAAAAAAATATAATAATTTTAATAATAAAAAAAAATCCCATATGTGTGCAATATGTATTTATGCCGGTCACTGTATATCAGAAATTTATTAAAATCCTTTCCAAAAGAGGATACATACACAAAAGTAATCTGCATTCGTTGCCCTAATGTTGAGATAATTTGGCATTTAATTTTGAAGTCTTGTGCAATGACTTTTTATCAGTCTTTTGTCATTAGCAAGTTTGCGCAATGGCAAGTACTATTTGTGCTTCATTGATTTTTTTTTTGATATATTTCGTATATTCCATATATAATTTCCACCTCTTTTTAATTTTTGAAATAAAACCAGTAAGTAGGCTATTGTCGCAAGAAGAACAAAATAAACACTGTCGGTCAAAAAATATTATTATATGTATTTTGTATTGTTTGCCTGCGACTTGACCGTGCGCCCTAATGTGAATTTAACAATACGAAACGAATCTTACAATATTTGATCTGACCGTGACCTGACCGAAACCTGACCGATAGTGTGAATCGGTCTTAACAATGCAGATTCACCAGATATTTTTTTAAATAATTCTGAAACTCATGAATTTCTACTTCATTATAAATCCTAGTTATTCCTGGTACAGGCAGTGTTAAAATGAATATTTAACGAAAAAAACGCTTTTGTTTTGATGAATGAATATCGCATATTCGTAAACAAAAAGAGATGCCAACGATAAGATAGCGTAACTAATAAATATGAAACCACAAAACTCTCTAAAGCCCGACGAAAAAATTGTTCTCACAATTAGCTTTTTCATAATAATCTAACACGGCACCTACCTTTTGGCACCTATACATATAGGGTTACCTACATACATAATGTATTAAAATCATTTAGAATTAATTCAGTTGACGCAAATAATGTATGTAATGTACGTAGGTGGAGATTACAATGTCTTTGTTTTTTCCTGTAGGTAGTTGTCGAATTTTACCAATCATCCATTTCATTCTATGTGGTCCACCGTACATAAAAAATTCTCACATCTCCATTTTCTTCTTCAATTAATATTTCTTCTTTGTAAATAAACAAATCATAGAATCTGTTCTCACCTCTTCCATTGAATGTAATTAATGTGTCTAATATTGCAGCGGATGCTTCCGTTTCCGGATATACGGTAATTTCATAGAAATATTCTGGAATAGAGCCATTCTGTCCAGTGTCTTTTTTAATTTGACCATCGTGCTAAACTATTTCAACAATATATTTAAAACACACATTACTAAAAAACATCAACAAAAAATAACATACCTTGCTTATTTCTTATATCACCCCAATATGAGCAACAAGGAAGAAACAACGAAACCAACGAAATAACAGATCACAGACAACAGATCAACTGAGATCAACACCAGAATAAATGAATAAATCGATCGACAGTCGATGAACAGTCAATCAACAAATGATGATGGTTAGTAGTGGTACCATGTTAGTACACACCACACCAATACCAGTTCAATACGTGTTTATTTCTATAATAGTTACATATACCTACCAAGATCAAAATGATAAATATACCTCTGCTAAACGATAGATGGCGCCATTAAGTTTTATAATTAAAAATAATTTTAAATTTTATTTGTAATAAAGAGTTTATTTGTCTGAATGTAATGATTATAATGATGGTAGAATTTAATACAGTAATAATTCTTTAAACATGACTTTTTATTTTATTTATATAAATGAGTATTACAATTAAAAAAGGCTCATCAATAATTTTACAGAACAAATCAAAAATAGTTGAAAGAGGTGAAATAAATGGTGGTTTTATAAATTTTTTAATTCCTATATTAGCTGCAGCTGCTGGACCAGTCTTAGCAAATATTTTAAACAAAGTTGTTGACACAATAGATGATAAAATAAAGGTAGATCATTAACACTGGAAATTCCTAATCAACCTCCAATTCGTTTAAAGAAAACATTGTCTCAAAAAGATAAAGACACAATAGAAAAACTAACAAAGAGGATTCAGGTTGTGACGACGATATACCATTGTTATGTTTTGATAAAAGCAAACAAGTTGAAAATATTAATCCAACAGAAGAAATTAAAAACAAAATGCCGTACTGCAATCTGGAAGAATTATTCGCCTGGTTGAACATTAACCGTCAACTGGTATTGTTGGATCAAATTCGGCCCAAACGGCTGCTTTTAAACAAATAGATGTTATAACTCCCCATTCTGCTATGTATTCTTTAAGCCTGATATGCCCTTTCTGATGTAGTATAAATGTTTCAGTTAGTGTTTCTAATTGGGCCAGTACATACGTTTTAGGTTAAATTTGACCCAACAATACCAGTTACTTTTATCTATTTAATAAATGCCGCTTCTCAAAATGTCCAATTTTCTAACTGATGCCGAATTAGCGGACACACTAAACAGTTTAGCTGATGTTGGTGATACTGAGACCCGCGAATACTGACGTTTAAGAGAATAATAGTGACTTGAATGATGGAGAAATGATAAGCGAACATTCTGGCTCAGATCCCAAATCGAAGATTGATAAGGAAGGTGATATGTCATTACCTAAACCAAGGACAGTACTTTTATGGCAAAAACCGGTGCAAGTGGTCTAAAGTGCCCCCTACAAGTTCAAAAACAAAAGAGTTGAAAACATCGTGTTGAACGTTCCTTGGCTGAGAGGGTATGCTGCAATAAACCCACCTTCTTCTCTTTAAGAAGCATGGTCTATTTTGATAACTGAAGAAATTATTGATACAATCGTAGAGCACACTAACCGAAAGATAACACGCAAATCTCACAAGTATTGGCACACTGCTACCTCTGCAAATCACGGACAAATCGAAATAAAGGCACGATTTGGTTTATTATATCTAATTGTAATTTGCAAGTCATCACATGAAGATGCAAATAGTTTGTGGGCTACTGACGATACAGGACGAGACATCTTTAACTCGACAATGAGTTTGAAACGATTTCTTTCCCTGCTTTCAGCGGCACTATTCGACGATTCTGACACGAGGGAAATAAGAAAAACTGGCGTTGACAAGCTGGTTGCAATTTCAAGGTGTCACTTGTGGTGTGGTGTTACACAAGACTTTTGTCAACAGTTGCAAAACCAACTACAATTGTTATAGATATGTGACAATAAATGATGTCGGTGGGATTTAGTTTTCGAGTCTACATGAAAAGTAATGGTATCAAGATTATATGCCTTCGTGACTCGAAAACACACTACTTGCTTAACGCATTTGTGTACACTAGCAAAAAACTTGAATATTGTGAACCCTAGACACCTATCCAAACCCACGTTCTCTAGTTTAGATCTGATCGCACCAATAGCAGGAACGAATTACAGATTCACAGGAGATAATTGGTTTACCCTTTTAGAACTTCCGGAAAAGTTTAGACACCACAAACTAACATATGTGGGCACGATTCGGAAACTATAAAGAGAAAATTGTCCGATATTCCTATCTAATAGACGATGAGAAACATTTGCCGAAATAATACTTTGGTCTCTTATGCTCCGGTCAAAAATAAATGTGTGCTCTTTCTTACATTTTTACATCATGACCAGTCAACTACAGAAGATGAAACCAAGAAACAAGAAATCATACACTTCTACAACAAACAAAAGGTGGTGTTCGGTTCTCTGGACCAGAAGTGTGCTGCGTTCTCGTGTAATCGCAAAACGAGACGATGGCCGCTTGCAATTTTTATGCAATATTGAATATAGCAGGTGTGAATAGTCACGTTTTGCTGAACTTTGCTGTTAGAGGTCTGACGATGAATACAAGATCTTTCCTTAAAAAGCTTGAGCCTGTTCTTAATTAAGGAACAAATTAGGCGACAATATAATAATCAACATTTGCTACCAAAAGAATTGAGACTAAAAATCAAAGAATTACTAAATACCAATGAAGATCCTCCGAGAGGAAGACACGGACACGAGCCATCTCTAAAAAGGAGAGATTGCGAAGACTGCCCAAGTACACTGGATCGAAAACACTCCATGTTCTGCACTAAATATAAAAAGAAACCGTTTGTAAACAACATTCAAACCAAAGCATCGAATGTATTGAATATAAGGATGCCGAATAAGTGGTTTTGAAATTATGAAAAATTTAGGATAAAAAGCCATTATTAGTTTTCAATTCCGCTAGCCTCTTTTTTGCATAAATATTTACTTAAACCTTTTTTTTATAATAATTGAATAAATCCTGTTTGAATGGTGTAGATAGAATAAATAAAAATGTAAATGTCTTTTCCATTCAAGTTTAATTTTAATAAATTACAATATGTTTCGGCGTGGGGCCATCATCAGGTACGCATATCAAAAGCCATTTACCATTTAAAAAAATTGTCGATGACGTCATATCTCAGATTTGGGACACGCTGTATGAAATTTTCTCAGATGAAAAAGTGGGCAATTTAAAATACTAATCGACATGTCCGAGCATATTTCCGGAAAAAATACTGTCTTGGCTTTACTGAATTTATTCCAGATTACAGACTCACACTGTATATTAAGGATCCTTTCGAAAATATTCTCGCATATGATCAATAAATATTTATAATTTATTGTAGTATACACCCTAGAAATTGAAAAACGAAATAAGTGACACATCTTCTAGAGATTTAAAATCCATATTCCAACTGAAATTATGATTCATACGCACAATTCACGCAATTATTCCTAGATAGATGCTTTCCTATAAATAAAATAAGTCCTCCCATTAAAAATAAAAGTGCGATAGCTACATTCAAAATCCGATCGCCCACGGTCACTTCAAAGCCAGCGCAATTTCATTAGGAGCGTAGCCAAAGGAAGGGAATAGGTTGCACTCACAACAATTAACCTTTAACTATTTCTTGTCTTTAACAGAGCACACACGCGCACAGCTGTTACTATTGTGTGTAGTTAAGTATCCATAATAATCCCTACTAGCACTGTAGGCTTTTAACGAAAACAAAAATGAAAGAAAAGAACAACAACCGAATATGTGAGTGTGTAGAGAATTGTAGACCACAACCGTGAAGTATGACGATCCCGCCCAGAGCGTTCAATTACGTACCGATCTTCGAAAAATAGTTCTTGATCTACGCTAGAGATAAAAAGAGTTCATGTAAGGAGGTAGTAACTAGAAATAACACTTAATTACGTTTGAATGCCGTGATTTCACGACTGCTTTAATTCGCCATTTATTTTTTCAAAAATGAGACTTTGACACTGCAGCAGCAAACGCCTTAGTGGGATGTTTTTTTTAAATTAGATTGATAGTTTCAAATCCGTCCATCTGATAAAAAGCAGATGTAGGATACCATGTGTTCCTAAATGATTAAGCTGAGAACCATAGGCAACCAAATATACAGTTTGATACTTGTAAATGTTGTAAATACTATTCCCCTAATTCCCTAAGAGTAATTTTAAAAGTCAAAACCAGTAAAGTGTTTGGTTTTATAGATATAATCAAGAATAAGTAATAATACAACTAATTGCCTGGCTGATAGTTGAGTGGCTTGCACGCTTAGCTATCTGTCAGTGCGGAGTCCTGAGTTCAAATCTCACTCTGATCAGTTACGATATCGGTTTTTCCCGGGGTCGTAATGTTGATTAGGAGGGAGATTTGGCTCTGCGGAAGCTTAGGTGTTACAACTTCTTTAAAAAATATATGAAATCCGATAATTTCATTATTATAAAAACTTGTGATCAATACCCATTACCCATCAAAGACCTAGCCTTCGGTGGGACAACCTGTACCAGCTCTATATATCTTCGATTGTAACTACAAGTATACCTAGCGATATGTAATTCAGAATTGTTCCCCAATCATTTTTAATTAACATTTAAGTGTACTCTATTTTCGGTTTTATAAGTAAACAAAAAATAGAATGGCATTTAATTTGAGAAAGATAGTACATTGTAAGATATATAAAAAATATTTATATAGTCTTCGCACAAAGGTAATTACATTTAATGACATATTTCAAAATTTATACATTTTTAATGTAGTATACATCACAAATTCTGATACCTCCGCAAAAAGATGCTTATATTTATGTTTCATATCCACTACATGTTTTTACTAAATTTTTGTTACTTTGAAGGCATTTGACTATAGGTACCTTATATGATTCTAATTTTAGTGATAGTACTGCAAGAAATGCTTTTCCTCCCTTAGTTATTATATCAGTAGGTTGAAACTGTTATAAACATGTAAGCAATGTTTTGTTGCATTCAATATCCTGCAGACCAATAATCTTGAATTTTTTTCTCCGTTTAGAAATTCACACAAGTGGTATAATAGGTGCCTGTATATAGTATAATTGAAACTCACCGTTGGAACATTATATGACTCTCTGACGGAATTAATCTCCTGGTTATTTTACATCTGAAATCACATCAATCTACAATCTGGAAATAGCAGGAAAATAAATAACTGCGCCTATATTACAAAATAACGTACCTTCTAATAGAAGTTCCAAATTTAGAACCATTTATAAGCCTTTACGAATACTTTAAAATAATGTATAGGTATGTGTGATGAACTATAATTAAATATATAAACAAAAGGGTAAACCGGCCAAACTAAGCATATTAAAATAACTAATACTCATCTACTCTCTAACATAATTGGTATAAATAAAAAAATAATAACCCCTGCTTGCGCAAAAGCTGAATGCCATTGCATTGCATATGTGTGACATATATCACAATCATGAATTGCTGAATATGTCCAGGTTGTTCTCTACCCATTCATTGAAATGATGTAAAAATTTTTGGATGTGCACTCGTCTATTGGCCATCAAACTATTTTATCCTTGTCTATGGTCCAGAAGTATACCTACGATATCTCTTTTTTTTCTGGAGGATTTATTAGAAACTTTACCATGTGAAAACCTCTCCAAGATTCCACCTCTGTATCGTTTTTCACATTCTGTCGAGGTGGTGCCCCGTATTTAGCGTCCGTCCATCTCCTGCTTATTAACGATAAAAATCGTCTTCGCGAAGGCAGAGATCCTGTACCCGACGTCCCGGCCCCGCAGCATCACCCGAATTAGATTTGCCGGTGTAAGTACTCCTACATCTCGTTCCAGCTGGTCTCTGTGCAACTTCCACCTTACGTATTCGAAGAATGTATGGCGAGCATCGTCACAGTCGCTGTCTTGCTACCGACAGGACGAACTATCCACTTTCCCCATTTTATATAGGTAATTGTTGAAGTACCCGTGCCCCGTCAGCATCGGAGTGAGGTAATAGTCAACCTCTGTGTGATCTCTGTCCATCCAGACTGAAAGATTCGTAATCAATTTCTCCTTGGCTAGAAGATCTATAAGGATTACTCCTGCTATAACTAGAGCCGCTGCCTCAGTTACTGTCCAGTAGGAACTTGCTATTCGCAGAGCTCCCCTCCTTTGGACTGCGGCCATCCTGTTGCTGTACTTCTCTTTTTGAAGCGCTTCTGCCCATATCTCACTGGCGTACAAGAGAATGACTCCGATACCGACATCAGAATCCGGCGTTTACTTGCCAATGGCCCACCGACGTTGGCCGTCAGTCGGCTGAGTAGAGCGACCTTCTAGGCCGCTTTGTTTGCTGCTAAGCTATTGTGATACCAGTACGTCATACGACTGTCCAGGTGTACTCCTAGGTACCTCACAGACTCGGATGTCGTAATCATCCCCGTATCGACCTTTAGCGGTATTTGCAGAGGAATCCTGCGTTCGGTCAGCAATAGAACCTCCGTTTTTTTTTGGGCGGCCAGCTCCAACTCGTCATGACCTGATTGAACCGCCTCTGGACATCCTCGGTATCGGTAGCGACAATCACGGCCGCGATGTTGTCGGCATAGCTAACACGTAGGTGTCAGCGGGAATGTCCATGGGCGTTAAACTAGGAGATCTTGGTGGCCAAGTTCAAGGTCCATTGCGTCCAATCCACCTTTCATTAAACATTGTACTCAGCAAACGATCTACTTCATAAAAAAATGCACTGGTGCCCCATCCATGTGGTATCAGCAATATGTCCGATCAATCAGAGGTAACTGAATGTCTGCTACGCATTGCCGCAGAATTACGGTATATCGTGTTTAAGGTGCCATACATTTGAAAACGTGTTCTTCCGTTCATTATTAAAGCAAAAATTCTATCAAACTTTAAATACATTTTGAAAGCTAGCCTCACGAAATGAAGCGAGGAGTTTTGCGGGGCCCAGTAGTGCCAGTGCGTTTATTAACAATACGCGCTCTGAGTAAATTTGAACTCATCCGTCAAATATTTTTTTGTAAAACTTTGGATCTTCCTGAAGCCATATTAATATTCGCTCGCAAAAACAAAGACGGCGAGCTTTATTGCCAGGATGAAACGCTTGCACGATGTTAAAGCCGTTTATTTTATGTTTTGATAGAATGCGCTGTATTGATGAATTTGATATGCCTATTTCCTCAGCAGCAGCACTTATAAGATTATAAGGTGTTTCATACTATATTTTGTTTTTTGTATGCTTTTAAAATTAAAGTTGTTTTTTACCGCCTACTATTAATTATATAGTAATTAAAAACTACATTTTCTGAAGATCACTAACCGTAAAAGAAGCGACAGAGATAGGCATAAGGATACCTGCAACTTTTGGATAGAGGATTCAATTCTACATCACATGGTGTATAAATATACAGAGGGTTCCATTTGAAAAAAAATACTTTTAGTACTAAGAAGTTACCCCAAATCATTCCTAGATTATGGAACACCCTCTACAATTTTGTTTTTTTTTTATTGCCTGGTTCAATAGTAAGAGGATTCACACTCTCTACAGTCAACACAAAAACTGTCTACCTTTTACTGTATCCCTATTATACGCATTTAATGCATCATATTTTTGTTTTTCACAAAAACCCAAAGTAACTCCGGAACTGTGACCGATAGGTAGGTAGATGTTTGATAAATTTACTTTAAAAATCCTAGTAGAACCAAAAATCACTAAAAACATAGGTTTCTATTTATAATATCAAAGTTGGCTATGACTTTCGATATAACCGGAAGTGCGACATAGATGAAGTTATTTTTTCTAAATAGATCATAACTAACCATGCTTAATCCCAAAGTTTCAAAATTGAAATATCATTGCAAAGTTAAGAGTACTCAAAGTAACACGATAAACACTGAGTAACCATGCACCAAATAGTTTGGAACAAATGCTTAATACTTAAGTTTCGAAATCGAGATTTGATTGCAAATTCAAGTACTTAATGGACCTGTTCCATGAATCACCTTGTATATTGTTTATGTAACTACTTCCTAATAATAAATATTTTGAAACACACAAACACTGTTGGACTAAATAAACAAAAAAAAATTCCTGCTCCTGCTGGACATTTTCACGGTGTAGTCAGAACGAGTATTAAGAAATGGTTATCCTTTAATATATGTACACCTCCTCTTCATTATAATTGCTAAGTAATTTGTATTGAACAGATTATACGCAAGAGCTTATTATTGCATGTCTATCAGATTGAACTACCTACTTTAATTGCTTTTAGTTCCATGTAATGCAATACACATACATGTTGTACATATGCACGTATACTAGACGTGTATGAGTCTGCATATACAAATCCAAGTATCTAAGTGAGATACAGAAAGTAAGAGATGTTAGTAACTGAGCAATTCTGAATAAGATACTAATCTAAATTTCGAAATTTCCAGTTAGTGCGGAAACCGGTAATAATTATCTTAAAAAAAAAACTTTCATGCCCGCTTAAAAAATGATACACTCGTAAATAAATTACCATATAAATTTTCTTCATGCGGTCGACACTTGACAGATAATATTTGATTAGATCATTGAACCAGATTGACGAACTTAAGAAGCCAGGTTACAGAATTAGACATAAGTAGGTATTTCCTATGAAAAGTAGCTTTATTTCCTTTACTTTTATAATATATGTGCTTTTTGTATATCCGTTATGATGTATTCGGATCAGAAAAAGTGGTTTGTTTTAAACTTTTCTATCACTTAGTTTAAGTGCATTCCACTCAATTATCGAATACAATGTTTTTCCGGTTTTTTTTTTGCATATACGTACAGAGACAGTGTAAAATAATTTAGGATAGTATCCTGTATATATATTGCTATGTTGAGTTTGGTCATTAATACCTATTTAGTCTAATTTAGTTAATTTAATGCTCATTCAAAGCAGTTTTAAAATATAGAAGATATATTATTGAAATTCTGTCCACAACACCATAGGTGCCTGGTTGCATAATCACATGTAAATTGTTGTTCATAACTATTATAAAAAGCCATTCTAAAGTAAAACGTTATTTATAATTGCCAAAAAAATGAATATGAATAACTGGCTCAGTATCATCCTACTTCATTTTGCTATTTATAATATTAAGAAGTTATTTTCTCATATTTTATTGTACATTTAAAACTTAATTTTGCAATTTTGTGTTTCGGGAACTTTTATGTTCGCAGAGAAGACAAAATTACCATTATAAATATGTAACCCAATATCCATAGTATTTAAAAAAGCATCCAAGGTACTAACCCATCGCAAATGACATCTCTCGTAATGCAAATTAACACAAAATGTTCAGCAAAAATGTGTAATTTTAGTGCAGAAAACTTGAAATCTGCCACGTTGGCGCTAAAGCAGTGCCTATATACAGTGGGGTAGCTCCCCTAATAACTTTTGAAAGCAATGAAACAAGAACGAGGTGAAATTAGAGGTAATGTGAGTACATGTCCGTTATATTAATACTTATTGCAATTGCAACAACAAAAAACACATCATATAGGTTTGCGGAAAACCAATCTTCAGCAAATGCTGCAACAATATCTAATACTTAAAAAATTGTTTCCTTAAAACGAATACGAGTGTTATTAGAAAAGTAACATATCCCAATCATTTGTTTCGGGTAATTTAGTAAATGAAAATCGTAAAACTGTTTGCATTGTCTTAAACATCATAAATATATCTTCCGAATGAACTTCCATAAAGCTAAAGTACTTTCCATTTAAAATTTTGAATATAGCAACGTCCTCTCGGTTACATTTCACCTAGTTTTTACTTCATTTCTCTATCTCATTCCTTTCCAAAGTTATCAGGGAAGGAGGGCACAATTTACAACAACACTGTATAACTTATGATTCATTTAATCAATTTTTTGTCTATGTGTTGAAAACCGTTTGGCTGAATTATTCAACTTTAAGAATGGAGTTTATACTTTTGACTAAATTACACATGAAATGGAAGCAGAGGTAAAAATACTGTACAAACATTTATAAACAATTAAATAAAGTACCATATGATCAAATATTTCTACTGTTTAGTGGTCACGGATTTTTTCTTTTTTAAACTTAAGTTGGAAGTATAAGTTTAAAAACGTGTAAGTTGACTTATTCTGTAGTGTGTGTGTGTGTGTGCTGCAACTTGTCCATTATACCCTTGACAGACTAGGTTTTGTCGTTTTGATAAATAACTACATATAAACATTTCAGTTGAAAAAATAATAGTTTAATAATAAAAAACACCTACAATAAAAGTCCAAAGTGAACTCTTCAGTTTCTATACATAACGCCACTCTTCGTTTCATGTTATTGGAGGCATTTCTTAAATTATGTGATGTAATTTTCACTAGACCAGATGCGCATTGTTTTATATTTAAATATTCAGATAAATGGAGCCATCAAACCGAGAAAAAGATTTTGTCAAGAACGTCGTCGTTATTAACCCATTAATACCCAAGCAAAAAAATAATTAAAATTTTGTTAAAAAAATTTTATGTATGTTTTATTAACGATAAAATTAAGAGAAAAATACAGAATGATAATAATAATTTACATTGTTTACATGAAAAATAATGGTTCTTTAAGTATACTTTGGCAGAATATATGAATTAAAACTAATTAAGTGTGCAACTTCGTTCCACAAAAATTATTAAAAAAAGAAGTAATAAAAAAAATATTCTGTTAATGGTGGTGGTTTCTGATACTTTGCGTAGGTGATCAATCGGTAAGAGCAATCAAAGTTGTATGGACATTTTTTTAGGTCTTTTTTAAGGATTGTATGACAAGTTCTATATGAAAGTGTTTGCTGTGAAAGCTTACGAATCGATTTCTTATGTGATTTGCTCCTTACCATCTCCTATATTTTCAACTGTCTCTTTTAATGGTCTACCATTACCTGGTTTTCGGGCACAGTTTCACGGAATTTTGCCACTGATTCTTGTGTTAATTACCGCAAACTGTCATATGTTCCTGGAAATTTTGGAAATTCTGCTCGAAATTCTTCTATACGTGGCTGCAAAGATTACAAGCATTCTCTCATTTTCTAATTTTACACTATTTCTAAGGTATGATTCAATAATAAAAACTTTATGATTTATTTAACATTTTTGAGCGTCACTAAACCAATACAGTACATGTGACAGACAACGTATTTCATTGCTGTTACCAACAGGATATTTTGAATAAATAAAGTCATATGGGGGTAAATTTAATTGATCATATTGTAATTCTAATAAACCTTGCTTTAATGGGATGGTTTCGTAATCATGTCCACATTTTCTTCTGTTCATATGAACGAAACAGCGCCCACGCACGTCACTAAAGCTATGCATGCAATTCTAGCAGTAGAGGGAGATGGAGCTGGTACTGGACAGCCTATACAAAATATAGGCATGTAAACACAATCTATTATAATCTTCGGAATTCGCATGGAATTCCCTATATATTTTAAAGTATTTTGCCAGCCCTCCATCTCACTTCCTATCCTCTTAAATGGTATGTGCCTCTCTGTGTCTCTAATGTTGGAGTTAATCGGCACGAGGTACACGCTATCCATAGGTATAATACATTCGTGGTCCAAACAGCCTTAAAACAACGAAAAATAAGAATGCGTCCTCCAATGTACTTCAAAATTTTTGAGATAAAAGTGCAGGTTGCTTTCTACTGTATTATGATCAGTGCGAGGACAATTACGGGCGAATTGGCATGACATCGTCCAAGGCAGAGGCGGACGCCCGTAATGTGCCCGCATCGTGCCGAATAGACTTGATCTGTGTCAGTACGACGTGTACATACTGCTGTGTACTGACTGAATTAATTGAAAATGTAATTACCCGAAAAATTGAAAAGGTTTAAAAATAAAAATAAAAGAACAGAATTTTTAACCCAACGACGTTAATTAACAATCAAATTTATTTACAAATAGGGTTAAATTACAACTTCCGCAGAAAAAACCGCGAACTGAAGGTTCTGGCCTAAAATAAAAACTGCACTTGACTCTAAATTAGAATAGGACAATGTTATTTCCTATGCAAAGCAAAAGTTTTGTTTATTCAGGAAGATAATCCTAAATATTTCAATTTCAACCCACGTGGTTTCAAATTAAAGAAATTAAGCGTGGAAAATTCCTAGAAATTTACAAAATTGAAAAACTAAATGCAAGAACAATGCTTCTACTCACCCAAACCGAGGTGATTGATAATTAAAAACGAAACAACAAAATTGAACAACGGAAAATTAACTCTTTAAACTATAATGAAAAAAAAAAAACTAAAATGTATCTTCCCAAACAAAAAAAAATAATTGATCTCATATCTATACATACACACTTCAATATATTAACAATTATCACAATAAGAATTCCTTGATTGGCTATATAAAAGATAATTAATGCGAAATTTACAACAAAATGAAATACAAAGTGGCAACAAAGATATACAAAAATACGTCTACTCACGTCAATAGTCGAACAAGGAACTCCTTAACAAAACTCTACAATTGTTGTTCTTACAAAAATCCCTCTCTCAAAATCGTACAACGCAGTCGTATAACAATTCAACGACAACATTCAATAGAATCCGCATTAAACAACACAAGCAAACACTAGACAAATAAATGAATGGAATTAATGAAAAAGTTAACACTTAATTGATTAAATCATACAATAAACTCTTTAACTAAACTTATACAAATTAAACATAAAATTTGTGAAAAATTATCGGTAAACCGAACAACAGCTCGGAAGAAAGTAAACAAATCAAAATATGCAACTCAAAATACACTCAGCAAACTTGGGTTGTCTACACCACAGCAATACGTATGACTGTTGCTGCATTTTGTTTATTGTTGAGAATTGTTTCATAAACATATATACATGCATATAGGTATAATGCGGTTACTGTTACAAAAACAAATCTTTCAACAGAATAGTGGAAAATTTCTTGTTGTTACAGTAACCTCATCATACCAATACAAGTCTTCACTAACAGAAACTTGATGTTCCTTCACCAAACTTTCAACTACATACATATTGCAGATAATATTAAAGTAACTTTAATATACATACATACTATAGTTCAGCTTGAAAGAATTTTTTACTTATTCTTAAATCAAGAGTAAATGACGCTCATATCAATCCGGCTAGACTTGAACATTGCCAGTAATTAGTACTATTCAATGATCGTGTAATCGTAGTCTTTTGTTGAGAATTGTTGTACGTGTATATTACTTTAATGTATTTGGCTATAAAGGAGTTCTCTATTTATTTTTAAAATAAGTGTAAATCTTTAGTTGTTTCTTACATTTTGTATATCTTGAATTCCTTATTCTTTTTGTTTCAAAGTACATTTTTAGTTATAATTCTTTTGCTCCATGAACAGTGGCTTTTATTTGCATATATTAAAGATTATATCTCCTTTTCTGCTTTTCTTGCTAAAGGTTTTACATTTCTATTTCTGGACGTAAACAATGGAAACGAATCGACAAGTAACCTCTTCCCTTTTATTAAAATAACATCTGTAATTATACATGCATGCCTTTAATATCATTTACTTTACTTTAAATGTCACAGTCTAGAACATTCTAAGTACGCTGCGCCACTATTGGAGTATCGCATGTAATGTTCTTCTCCTTCGATCATCTAACCGTACAAATAGTCAAGTGTCCGTTTCTATATACATTTATCAACAGAGAAACCTGCTTCACTCGTATGTCGTCGCAAGAAACTGTCCTCGTTCTGATTATGATGCATTGTTTTTTCTTAGTGGTCGTATAACTATACGGTTGTTATGGATCTCGTCATTAACAACAAATAAATGAATACAGTTATAGATATTGTAAACGACCTAGAAGAGGCTTTTTATCCTAATGTAAATTTATCAACGCCAAAATATTGAGAAAAATATCTAATTTTAGTGTACAAAATTCGAAAACTCTCACATTATGCTAATTCACCTTATCCATTTTTTGCACACTTGTTGCAAAACTTTTACCTGCATTATTCAAATTTTGAAATTTGCCGTAATTATTACAACACAATGTTAAAGTGTATAAAACGACGTTTTTTTTAACGAAAAAATCTTATATATGTAAACAATATCGTATATTACATTTAGTTACTATCATCAATATCTAATTTGGTAATATGTATTCTGAATACTGTATCAAGAATGCTTTAAAGTTTTTTGCCTTTAATTGAAATCTTTCAAAATCAAATTATTTTTAGATGTGAGTAACAAATCTCATGATTCATTTGAAGCCATTAAGTTACCCAATATCATCCCAACAAAACATTTCCCGCGTTGCTGTGATTTTTTTTGTTTTGATAATGCAATATTACGGCAGTACAATTTACTTTTCGACCTGAGAATTGTTTAGTTTTTTCGAACTGTTAGAAAAGCAACAAACTCAGTACTGTATAAGCTTCGCGCTATTTATTATTTTTGTTTGCCATGTGTTAATTCGTGAATAAACGCGATGCATCACCTCTTACTCCTTTGGGGTCGCCATATAAATAGACGCTTAATAAATCTCGATGTTCTATTTGAGTTCAGCGAATTGCTGGTGGCGACCTCTCGTTGTAAACTCCTGTAATAACAAAGTGTATAATTATAAAGGATCTTGTAGTATAAATAATCGTGCATCCCCGATCTTCACTAATTCGAAATGTAGATCATAAAAAAGCTTCCAAAGAGGTTTCAACGAAATATTTCATGTAATCTTGGTACTACTAATGAATATTTAGTAGATACGTTCCGAACTTAATTTGTAGGCTTGACTCGGGGCGCCTAAGACAAAAGAACCGACACCTTCGGATTAGACCTCCACGAATTGTCCTGACAAAGAATATTTGAAATTATAATCTCTGTCGAAATATCAGAGTTTGTTTAACTAATTTCATTCTTCATGGAACGTTGTCAGAGGTAGGCATTAATCGATTTTTTTAGTCAATTCTAGATTAAAATTGTTAATCGGAAATTTAATCGAAATTAATTTACTTAGACATTACTCAATTAAATTTCGAATTAAAATAATCAATCGGGAATTAATCGAAATTAAACTATTTTGTTAGTTGACAATTAAATTTGTAAGTATTAAGTTAGTTAATCGTTAATTTTAATCTAGAACGGATTACATCTGAGTTTCACTGTTATCGCATCGTATTTCTGTTACAATTCCACATTAAACCGTAATTGTGATAAGATGATCGCACGCGGCAATAAAGATCATACATGGTAGATTGTATGAAACAGAATATGTAGCTGCCTTTTTTTTGATTTAATAAGAGAAGAATAAATAGGTGATTTGTCCTCAATATGTTGTATTCTTTTATTCAATGGCCGTAATGAACGCCACAGTTCGTCCTAAATGTACTTGCCGCAGATATTTTCGCGTAGGTCGTTAACTTTTTTTCTGTAGGAGCTGTATATAATACGGTCTACCATGTACACTTTTTTGTTGGCTATTGCCTCTTATAAGCGTCTTGCCACAATTTCGGTTTAATATCGAGTTGTAACAGGAATACGATAGGAAAAAAAAAGCAGATTTAATCCATTTCGGATTAAAAATTAACGATTAACTAATTGCAATTACGTGTTTACTTGTCAACTAACAATTAATTTAATTTCGATTAAATCTTCGATTAACAATTGAGTAAAAGAGTCGATAAATATCTATCGAAACATCATAAAAATTGTTCCATTTAAGTTTAATCGGAAAATTAAGAATCCGAGTTTTGATTCACCTTGTATACAAAAAAATATTTCTTTTATTAAATTCGCAAATCACCGAAAATGGAAGACCTAGCCCAGTAATGGTGCGAAAAGGTGGTATAGCTTTTTCCTTACCGGAATTAACATTCTTAATACACCTTTATTTAGACATAAAAATGGTCATAATTTCTTAAACGCTGGGAATAAATATAGCAAACCCTATATGAGGACGAAAAACGCAAAAAAAGTATAGCATTCCATTTAAAAAAAATATAAATTTGGTCTGGCATGACGTTATAAAACACCCTGTATTTGTGTACCTAATTTTAAAATATGAAGCTTAAGAATACTTATACCTTTTCTTGATAACTTTTATAATGTCAGGTATATCCAGCTCCCAAACACTAATACGCCACCCTGTATATAAATGAAAATACATACATCTATAAACGAAGTACATCGAAAGTGTGAAATGATATACTGCAAGTGCTAAATATCTGCGACCTCAACTTGCTCGCCATCACGTTCAACACATATCAACCAACGATTAACATCAGCATTTAAAGCTCGTACACATTTCAGAGAGAATGGATAACACATCCCATATACGGGGATTATTAGATCATTGATATCGCGAGCTTTCCTACTACACACGCGCTCTTTAACCATACACTATAACCAAAAATCATATGGTGTTAAGTCAAGGGATTGTAAAGCGCAGTGCAATGGTCTATCACGACCAATCCATCGTCCTGGAAATGTCTCGTCGAGATAGGCTTGAATGGTATGGGTCCAGTGCGGTGGAGCACCATCTTGTTGGAGATAGCCTGCAGGTGGATTTGTAGTGGTAGTTCATCAATGGCGTATTGCTGCGACATCGTTAAGTAGACGTCAGAAGTCACTATTGGTGTATCAAAAAAGTAGGAACCAATTATTCCGGTAGCGGTCACAGCGTACCAAACATTCACTTTTGGGGAGTCACATCCATGCTTCTGAATGACTCGTGGATTTTCGATGGCGCAGACAATCGTGTTATATCCGTTGACAACTATACTTGTGTGGAAACTAGCTTCATCGCTGAATGCCGTTAGATTCAGGATATCTTGCTGGAGATTCGTCATTTCAGCTAAAATCTGCCAACATTCCACCCGCTTACGTTTCTGCGCGAATATTAAAACTTGAGCAACTTGGATGTGGCACGCTTTCACCCAAAGTCGTGTTTCAAGATGCGCCACACTGTTTTTTGAGGAATTCTTGTTTCCACACTACATGGTACGTTTGATATTGAAGGACTCTGCAACACAACTTGCTGCACAACAGCAATGTTTAATTCACATCTTCCTGATCTTAGGCGTCCTGTATTGCCTTACTAGTTATTAGCTCCGATCCAGTATTCACAAACTTCTTGTAGATGTGATAAAATGTTAAACGGCTAGGTGGGTCATATGCAAATCGCTGTACACTTCCATCAGGCTTGCTACACATCTCCTTTGGTCCAGTGTGAATTGCTCAGCCTTTGTCAGCTAGAATTAGAAGATTAGCAATATAGAATAATATTGTTCATGGATATAGAATGATCAACTGTGCAGCAATTTTAAATGTCATACATGTTGCAGTACATTTCAATAAATTCATTCTGCCCTTTACGTGTTATAGTCATTTCAGTGTTGACATAATTTTGACTAACCCAATAATTATAAATAATTTTATTTTGAAAAATTGTTTCAATAATTTTTGGGCAAGCAGCCCTTAAATATGTACTACTTACAGAACGCTCTTACCTATTAATAAACTAATGTTATGTCCTGGCCTAATTATACAAATATTTTTTTAGAAATTAAGAAATGTGCTAAAAAGTCGTTAAATATAACTTTTTCTATTGCATTTTTTCTGTATTGCAGATGTTGTTAATTTTTAATTTAATCTAGATATTTTGCATACGTGCAAACCTACGATGTAGTATTAACATCGCAGGAGTATACTACAAATAAATTATTAAACGTTAACTACATCAACACTACTTTCATTATGTTAGATATTATTAGTACATATGTGTGTTGTTCTGTTTCAGGTTTATGTATAATGGCGAAGTGCACATAGGACAAGAACAGCTGGCGGATTTTTTAAAAACGGCGCAGATGCTCCAAGTCAGGGGACTAGCGGATGTCGAAACCAATCAGAAAATCCCCGCCCCGGAACAAAAGGTTTCGCCGGTAAGTTCTTATCGTCCTAGACCTACATGATTTATTTTTCAATTATGTATATGTCAAATCCTAATCCGAGAGCATCTTAAAGCGGCACAAATAGAATCAAATGAGTAAATCGTTTGCAGTTGCAGAACACCTCTCTATTATTAAAAAATAAATAATAATAATTAAAACGCAGAGTTGTTTTAAGTAATTACAGTATATTATCTGTGCATATGACTAAAGTTCGTAAAGTCATTGTCAGATCACGTACGTGATCAAAGCAAAATCAAAATAAAAATTAGACTGCTAGTATTCCGGTAATGCCTCATACAAACAAAACAAATTATTACGAGTATACCTGTAGCTAATGGACACATACAGAAAGAAATGTATTCTTTTTTCCTTCCTGTGACTGGTTGCAATATACAAGACGAGTCTGATCTTAGTAAACAAGCAATGAATCACACGTCCGTACATTCTCATCATATCAACCTTGTTCGCACATCGTTATGAAATTTAGGTAAGGTAAATCATTCTAAACGACAATTCAGGTATCTATTTAAAAAGTGTGGCGTATACTTGGCTTTTTAATCAAAAGCTAGGTCACGCATTTAACTGTGCGCCTTTATTTTTGCGCAGAGCTTAAATTCGGAGATTAGTTGCGTACATGAGCGCGTACAATTTTTCACAAGCTACTAAAATATGTTCTCCGTATATAAAGCATACTTTGTACACTTTTAATGGGTACGTGAATGGTACATACCTTCCTTGAGTAGATCCTACATCAATTTATTAGGTACACAAATGGTATCAACTCCTTCAAATCAACTATATGTAAGGATTCCGTGAACACGTGAACAGTGTACCGCTCAGACGGCGTACATGAGTAATGTGTGTACACTGCTAGACAACATTAATGTCGTAGACAGATAGGTAGAATTATTAATTAATGACTACAAGTAGTGTGTAAGTCGTTTGGTAGTCTATAACGCAGTTACTATTTTTTTAGGTCCTCATTTCGTTTTTTGTGCATAATTTTTCCCGAATCTTAATATAATGATTTTTGGTTCTCATTTTTTTTTTTTTGTATTATTCCTCCCAATTCTTCTATATATACTTATTACAATCATGGAACACGATCATTCCAATAAAATTATTCACAAGCGAATCGATTACCATTTATATAAATCATTCATAATCCATAATCACTCATAATCGAATTATCGAATGATCGTCAGTTGTCGAATGATGCCTTTTTCGTCATTCGATTATGCCCATCATTAGTTTTCGTATCCTATGGTGTTTTGCTTTAACTTATAAAATAAGCAACTGAATATAAACAATCTTTATACTTTAATGCATTTTATTCATCCAAAATCTGTTGTAACTTCTCTTTTGTAAGAGATTCAATTTTTTTTTTGTGTTGCTCTTATACAAATTTAATGTATATTGTCGTTGCCGGTCTGATGTAGAAATAAAATACAAACTGTAATTAATAGAAAAATTGAATTGTGAAATTCGAATTATAATTAATACATATATGCCCCTGGAATTATTTAATTTAAAAGAAACTTACCTAAGGATTTTATAATTCATTTCATTAAAAAGCATGATTATTCAATTAACCGTCAAGAAATTACTAGCTTACAAATATATATTTTTCTATTAACTACGTAATACTATTAACATTGAAATTGTCTTGCTCTTCAATATTTTACCTTCTAATACAGTTTGGCTTGCAAAATAACATTTTCATTAAACAATAAAGATAAATAGTTTCATGTTACATTTATTTATTTAGCAAGAAAGATGATTTTTTTTATCTGAAGTTCCCCAAGGATCTGTTTTGGAGCCATTGTTATTCCTTGTTTTTGTTAATGATATTACCAAGGTTGTAAATTATTCTAATTGTCTTATATATGCAGATGGTTTAAAAAAAAATCAGAAGATCAATTCTGTAACTGATTGCCATAATCTGCAAGATGACTTAGCAGCTATTTGTTGTTGGAGTAAGAGTAACTGCCTATCATTAAATATAAATGAATGTAAAATAATGACACATGATTGGAAGCAAACTACTATTATATTTCTTTATAATTTAAATGAAGTAAATATTGAACATTGTAAATTGTTTAAGGACTTAGAGTTTCTGTTTGACCCTAAATTGACGTTTAGCGAATATGTATTAGAAATGTATGTAATTTTTCATTTAAAACATTAGGTTATATATGCAGAATATATATGCAGAAATACCAAACCGCTAAGCATTTTGGCATTGATTAAAACTTATAATGCTTTTGTTCGTCCAACATTAGAATAGTGTTCAATTGTATGGAATCCAGGGTATTTGTATTACGTAGACGTACTAGAAGGAATACAGAAGAAGATGTTAAAAACTTTACACTATCGTAAACATTCATTATTCGCATAACTGCAATTACGATGATCTTTTAAAAGAATTTGGCTATATATCTCTTTACAATCGAAGGATCATATCCCCAAATTATTTTTGTATTTGAATTAGTTAATTTATGCTCCATATTTATTTAGTTTACTAAATTTTTATGTTCCCAGATCAAATAGTCGTCAGTCACCAGTATTGTCGATGTGCATGAGTGCTAACAATCACTGCAAGAACATATTTTTTTTCCATATCACTTTAATTGCATTAAACAAATTATTGTTAAAAAAAAATTAAACAGTTTTTGATGTTACTTAAAATGATTCTTAGTTTGTCTCTTCATTTATAAGTTTTATTTTTATTTTATTATTTTATTATTATTTTATAAGGAACGGATGGGAGGAATATACGTGCGCATCACTAGTGTAGATGTACACTCGTTTGTTGTATTTTGACGAGCCTATGAGTTCATGCGTTTCGATTATCGAAAGCAAATGTGAGTGAACGAAATGTATCCATGTGCGCCTTATTTCACCTATTACTTAATGATAGCATATGTTTCCACGTATGGCAAAGTACACACTGAAGTTAGTTTTAGTAGTTCGTGAAAAAATATACGCGCTCATGCAGACAACGGATCCAACACTAGTGTACGACCCGTTTATACTACCTCTAATTTTGCATAATTAGTCATAACATCGGTTTTACATTCAGACACTTGATGATGGTCATAATGGTGACCGAAACATACATATCATGGGAAAGAAATGCATAGATTCGATACGAATCATACATAGTTAATTTGCTTTTACCTTTCACTTTTTTTCCGCTTGTAAGATACCTAATAAACTGGTTGAAATGAACCTTTTTCTTACAGTTCTTTTGTTTCTTATGTTAAGAAGAAAAAAAATGTTATTTCAAGTATAATCCACATTGAGTCTATGTTTGGAAGATCAAAATAATGTGATTAGTTGCACGATACCTACACTAGTGCCCCCACAATATATTATGTTTATTCTCATGGACTGCGCAAATATAATAGGGTTTATAATGCAGAACTAGCATTGAATTATCATGAAATTATAATGTTACTCGGAACATATTAATAGAATTACTTGCGTTAAGTGAGTCTTACGTACTTGTAGAAACATTATTTTCTTTCTGGTGTTTTTTTTTTTGATACAGTCCGACGCTGCATCATTTATTGCAACATTGGTTGTCACCATATCCGTTTCAGACCAATGTATAATGTTTCGGAGCCTTTTCTTACTAGTTTATTTACAACTTCACTGCCTGTTATGTGTTTATGCCTCGGCACCACACCAAAGTATTGTTCTCAAGTGTTTCAGGCTAGTTTTGAGATTATCTGGCAGAATGCTAATGGCTTAAGGACCGCTTGACTGTCTAATACCATATTAATCAACTGACCCTTAGATTATTTTTCTAATGGACATATGCTCCTATTTCCGTTTGGCATGCGAGGGTACTAAGCTATTGTTATGGAGAGAGTATTTAATATTCTACTATTATTTAAAAAGGGAATGTCACTATTTTACTTAATTATATTTTAAAACTTATTAGATATAATAAAAAAAGGATATAATATGTAGCAGCAGACAGCTAGACGATGTCCAGGTGATGTAGGTAATCTCTGCATTTGGCAAGTCCTTCGAGGCATTTTCCTTTAGAATTTTCCCTTCAGGAAGCGAGATGATCAGCAGTGATACACCTACATATCGAAAATGAATATTAGAATTTGTATAGTATACTATTACAATAGATTTTGACAGATCAAATTTGGATCCACCTTTAATTCGAGTGAACAGTCTTATTTCTTTTACAGAGTATTTATTTCTGTAAATTTTTGTTTAGTAATGTTTTTATATGCATTGGCAGACCAATTGCTTTGATATGTCAACAGACAGACATGGGAATTGCTGGAAATTGGATTCTGTAACAATTCTATGTGTATAAATGGTTGCCTACCTTTTGGGGGCATAGTAATGAATTTTAGATTGTTAATTTTTATATAGTAATTAGCGTTTAAAAATTTCAAATGTATTTTTCTCATAATGCAGAGACTCATACCTTTGTTATATAAAAAGTGTAAGGTGATTCCAGATTTTGTAATTTTATTTATTTTCACATCGTTGAAGATCTGACAATCCTGTCGATCACATGGCCATTCTCTTATGTAAAACAATGGAAGCTCCTCATTTTGGTTATTATAACGGTATTTCTCAGACAGTTGGACTCCTTGCTTGGAGACAATCGCATGAAAGTCAGTTAAAACATTTTCAATTCGAACCATTCACTAACCGAACCTCTTTTCGAGGCAGACATATTTCTGTTTGTTCTCTTAAAATTTAACGGTTATTTCGATAAAATCCAATTTTATTCCAAATTACGACCTACAAATAATTGTTAATTGTTAAACAAAGTTTTTCACATAAATTTTATTCCAAATTACACACGATTTTTGGGAAATTTTTCTTCAACGACGACTTTTCCGAGTAATGTTCCTGTCCTGAGCGACCCATCCTCTCTGATCTGAAGTACCTATCTTCGATGTACCCGAACCAGAGCCCATATCCGACCTGTACAGTCCTGACCACCGATGATCGCAGAATTCGGTCCTGTAAAAAGGTACTCTTCGTCAAATCTACCTATAAAAATGAACGTATTATTTCAATTATAATCTCATTTGAATTATACTTATAAGAAATTTTTATTTTAATCCGTTCTGAAAATTTGAGGTTAGAAAATCGTTTGTAACATAGCTAAACGATCTCCAGTTACTTTGGGGAAATTTGTGTAATTAGGTTTATAAGTATTTGTTATGTTTTTACGTTACGAACCAATATCCAGTGATTTACCATCAAGGTTGGCTACTCTGTTTCACACGTTTATTCAAATCTAATATAACTCCATTTGAACGGTCAGAAAGCGCGGGATTTTTAAAATTTATTTCAAACGTATTTAAGTAAGAAACTATGAATTTGAATCGCAAAAGGTGGAATCACGTAATGAAACTTTAGTGTTATTAATTAAACGAACTCACGGACTTACCTGAGATTATTATCCATAGATTTATGTCTGATATTAGACAAGACACATTTTGAATTTGATTTAAGTTAATAAAAATCACTTTTATCCACTATTGAATGTTTAATTTTACTTAATGGTTTAAAGCTATTGAAGGCACAACATTATCATGCCTATGAGAGCACTTAAACTGCTCTTAAACATTGAATTTGAGGGAGAGCACAATTGACAACATCATCCCACCACATCCCAACGCGTACTGAGTTAAAATATAAGAAAGTAACGAGCTATTCAATATTTTTTTTATGTCACCGCCCCTCGATCGGAAATTTCTTGCCTGGCAGGCCATCTGGCTGGTGAGACAGAACACTTCTAAATCAAAATTATAGAAAATAGATGACACTGGCATATGTAAAATTTGATTTTTTTTTTTTATTCAATTAATGTATTTCTTTTAAAATTTATTTTTTTAATCCGGGCTGTATGCTACTGTGTAGCGTAACACTATATATTCTTAGTGATATAGGATTTCATCTATACCAGCTCCAGAACGTGATTCTTTTTGTCCCATCTGCATATCAGTTCCTAATTTTCAATACTAAATTTTCGAACGACATCTTAATGTTCAAACAAATGAATAAACCTTAATTTCATAGTCATATTGATAATTAAAATTATCTGGTATCGTATTAAGTTGCTTAGAATCAAAAAAAGAAATCTCAGTCCTCAGCCAGAAATTCTAGGTGATCTAACACCTATATACTTTGTACTATTATCGTCCGTATCATAGGACCAATAAAAACAGGTGCTAAGGGGAGTGATTATACCTGATGCTAATGTGTGTACATCCAATAAGATACATAATCGTATCCAAAGCCATGAATACGCCATGAATTTGCATTTGTTTATATATTTTTGTTTTGAAACATGTAATAGCCTTAAGCCAAAACGTTTTACCAGTAATGTAATTAATTTAATTATTGCTTATAAATGAATGTAGGTTACATCAATACCAATGCCATCCGCATACAATATCTGTTTCTGAACACTCCAATTAACATTGTTTATACAACCCAAAATTCCAATACTAGAAAACAACGGTGTTAAGTTTAGGCGACAGCGAAATTGAGTTATTGAGATTTCAATTGCTGCTTATTAAAAACATACATGAACATGCATTCGTATATTTAGTGGCCATTAAAACTATTCAAGGTTGAGCAACTATTCTGATATGTAATTTGTTATAAATTGAACTATACTGGTGAGCCGAAATTAACTAACTATTTCATGCAAATTGACCAGTTCTTGGGTTGCGTTGTGTGTTACTGAATACACTAACACAGACAGTATTACGTACAGTCTGCGCAATTCGAAATCGAGAAGTTTTAAAATGCCAGCTAGAGAATTATTTCCGTACGGTAACGTTCTAATAACAGTCACATCGAAAGCGGATAGTAAAGTTTTCATAACTCGCATCGTGCAGATTTGAACTGCGTTGCTATATGAAAAAACCTTCAAAGACATCAAAAGTAACCCTATTACATACGTGCACATATTAATAGAAAGGTTTCTCCAATTTAAAGCTATATACTTTAACTTAGATTTAAATAAATTGTTTTTTGAACAGAGAAATGTAAATATTGGGCGTTTAGAGAGTGTACTCTCCTTACAGTTTTCAATTCATCAAAGCCTGTATTAAAGCGTTATAGTTAAGTTTATTATTTGTTTCCCACTAATTATTTTTCGAATTTTTTGTTTTAAGACGACGGTTGAGCTTAACCCTCCGTAGACACGCATGTGTCTGTAGTGTCCGGGCATTTTTAGAAATTCGTACATTTCTCGTGTTTCGTATCACTTTCCATTGAGATAACAATAATAAAAATGAATTTTTATCCATAACGCAATGCATGATGTCTTTCTATAGATCTCAAACTACTCTCCTGATTTTTTCAGATTTTTTAAATATAAATCTAAGTATGATAAAAAACGGCCGGACACCACAGACTCATGTGTGTGTGTAGATAGTTGCGCAAATTGTAGTGTGTTTACGGAGGGTTAAAGATGAATTATGAGAAAAGCAGCCAAAAGTTGATGACTAAAAAAGGATTTCTTTACATGTGATATGAGCTTTCGCGAATTTATTTTAAGCTTCATTAGAGATGATACATTAGTTATGGAATAAAGATAACGTAGAACAATTGTATATTAGAGCAAGTATTAATAAAATGAGAATATTACATTACAGTGACAAACTAAATGAAATAACAGAAGTGAAACCATATGTATTAAGAAAAATTAAAGAAATTATAGATTTAAAGCAACAAATACGAAAAAGATTAGGCAACACGCAGAACTCATTTGGGAGCGAATTTGAGGAATGGATTTTTATGAGAAATTGGTGAATTCAATGGAAACTCAACATCAAGGATGCATAAACAATAATGGATATTATACTAAATATTAAACATTTCGTGTATCTCTTGAAATTCAATTTATTATTATTATTGCAAAAATTGTTGTTTACCTTTTGTAAGTAAAATAAAATTTTGTTTTATTATGTTTGTTTCAGAAAGTTAGTTACTGACATATATATATATATACAACTTTTAGAATATAATGTATAGAGTGTCGTATATAGTGTCATTAGTCCAACAAAAATAAATACAAATAATGCATATACTTTAAATATTATCGGCACACATTTTTTTCACACAATTTTATATAACTATTTCCTACAATAAAACGCTTACAATAATCGTCTTTATACAATCTAACCAAAGCAATGCAGAATATTTTATATCTTATTTATTTGAGATCTTATTTCTCGATAGGTAAATGAAGAGGTTTATATCAACAGGAAATGAGATTTTACCACTAGTAAAATAATTTGTACATACATATTTTCAATATTCCCTTATAAGCCCATCTACTTTTGTTATTATAGAAGGTTACCGTACGGAAATAAACTATTAGTTTGCATTTTATGACTTGTGTATTTCGAATTGCGCAACTTGTACATATACATATCCATAGATAATAAATATAATAATTCGGGGTGTTACAGTGTTAGCAATTAAACAGAAAAATATTTTGGGAATGTACTAAAATACTTATTGCAATGTCCGTATGGACCGTATGTACTATTTTCTTTAATACCCTACTATCATCAAAAACAATTAAATCAGGTAGACCTTATCCTTCGTGGCTTCAGAAGTTCTGCAACTTGTCTCAATATGTTTATACCAATAATGTTAACGCATAATCAATTATTCTAGTTTGACTACTCCAAGACAATGGAGTTGTATGTATGTATGTATGTATGTAGGTGAAGGGTGGTGTTACACTGCGACCTAAAGGATCTATTGTGTCCCCCATTCTGCTGCTTTACAGTTGGCCTCCCATCCTATCCTTTTAAAAAGTGTAGGATATCGGAGGGCCCCAGTTTAGGTAAGTCTCCCTCTTCGATTTCACATGCTCCCAGGTACAATGCCTCGGGTTGCACAGTGCTGCGCAGTTTGAGAGGAGGGGATGGGTGTTTCATCCTGTTCCCCACAAAATCTGCATTCAGGATCTTTTCCAATCCAAGCTTAGTCAGGTGTCCTTTCAGTCTACAATGGCCTGAAAGTATTCCTGTTAATATGGAACATTGTTCTTACTCAGGTTGATGCATTCTGTAGACCTCTTTCTGGTTATAAGTTCCCAGAAGAATTTTACTCTGCATCATTCCCTGGAGATTCTTCCAGTAACTGGATTTTCTCTGCTCCATTTCTATTTTTAGTTTTTTCAGTATTGTACTGCTACTTAACCCGCAAAAGGGTTCAGGCCCTACGAAGGCATTCCAGCCCCTTTTTTTGCGAGGTTATCGTTTATTTCGTTTCCTTCCACTCCTGTGTGACCGGAACCCACAGAGGGTTACTTTATTTCTTTTGCCTAGCTCATTTAGTTTCCCTAGGCATTCCCAGACCATCTTGGAGCTGATTTCATATGAGCTCAGCGCCTTGATGCTGCTTGACTATCAGACATGATGATAATCTCCTGTTTCCGATAGTTCCTATCCATATTGAACTGAACACATCTTCCAATAGCGTGTATTTCCGCCTGAAATATACTTGGGTATTTTCCCAAGCTTTCGGAATATGTAGTTCTAGGCCCGTATATTCCTATTCCAGTTCCTTCTGCCGTTTTGGAGCCATCAGTATACCATTTGATGGCATTTTTATTAAAATTCAAGATGGTGTTATGATCCACTCGCTCCTATTACTTAGCTTGTGGTAAATTCCTTCACAAAGCTAAATTTCTTTAACATGTCATCCCGGGGCATATCCCAGGTTTGATCACCGTCGGAGATTGAGGCCTATGCCTAATCATTCCTTCCTTGACCATTCTTAGTGCGGTTCTTTCGCCACGCCCTCCACTACAATGTGGAGGGGGACAGATCTAATGCTACTTCAATAGCTGCTGTTGGGCAGGTTCTCATAGCCCCGTTATGCATACACATGCTAATCTTTGCACTTTCGAGAGGTTAATTCTCGCGGTGCCAGATTAGTCTTTTGCTCCATGCTACTGATGCATAGGTGATGATCGGTCTCACTACGCTGTATACATCCAAAGCAGTATTTTTGGGTTGCATCCCCATTTTTCCCTGCAAAGTTTCTACACACCATCAGAGTCTTTTGGCCTTGTTGGTTACCTCAAGCTCATGTTTGTTCCATAGAAGTTTGTTGTCTAGGGTAAGGCCTAGATATTTAACTCCGCTCTCAGTCTATATTTTGCCCATCCAGTTTTATGGTTCCAAAGATTGGATTTCTTTTCCTGGAAACGCTACTAGGGTTGTCTTAGTGGGGTTGACATTGAGTCCAATCGATTGACACCATCTTCTCGTAAAGTTCAGTCCTCTTTGAACTATGTCACAGAGGGTATTCTCAAATTTGCCTCTTGCGTATATGACAATATCATCCGCATACCCTTGACAGGATATGCCTAGATCGTCAATCCGCATAGGAGTTCGTCTACTATTAGCTCCACATAGTGGGGATGTAACTCCCCCTGTGGGCATCCTTGGTCGTGCTAACCGAGATGGTCTTATGTCCACCTCCGCTTCCACCGACCTGGTAGACAGTAGTTCGACATCCATCTAGAAGTCACGTCGTCTACCCCCTATTAATTAATGCTTTTTTGACAGACTCGTGGGGAGTGTTGTCAAAAGCACCCTCTATGTCTAGAAAGGCGCACACTACGGTTTCTTTAATTCGTCAGGGCATCTTGGATTTGGTCCGTCAGCTCACTAATGCAGTCTCAGTGGATTTGCCTGTTTGTAGGCGTGCTGACAGGGGTGCAATGGCACCCGCTCCAAGATCTCTGTTCTGATGTAGTTATCTACAGCCTTTTCCACCGTTTTCAAAAAGAATGATGTAAGGCTGATAGGTCTATGGGATTTAGGGTGCGTGATGTCCTTTTTCCCTGCTTTTGGTATAAAGGTGACTTTAGCCCTTCGCCAAGACAATGGAGTTATAACCATTGATTAGGAAAATATAAAACTATATAGTAAATGTGGTTTAAAAATCTTATCCTACTATGGGAAAATTCATATCCGGAAAAAGACATGTGTTCAGTAGTATTCATTGCTGGCATTTTTAGAATTAGCCAGCAAGCATTTGTTTAGAGTGAAACTACCTAATTTTATTCTAATAGCAATTGTGTTGTGCGAATTGAAACTTTAGGTGTGAATATAGGTTATCCAAACCTACTAATCGATTTTGAATTTTATTTCGCATTTGGAAATATCGCTATGCCAAAGAAATTTGATTTAGAGGAGGTTGGAAGTATGGGAGATGTCGCTATATCTATACAATTTAACATCTACCTATATGCCTTATTCCATAAATATTTTAGCTTTTATATTCGTGACGAAAATGATTTAGAAAATCTATACAATTAAAGGAATTATTATTTGCAGTAAATGCTGAAATAGTATGGGTGACTGCTTTATCTAATAGCAAATCATATGAGCGAAAACAATAAACACGTTGGTGTCCCCATAGGTAGAAAAAATGCATGCTTAAGCACAATAGAAGTTTCTTTTCTAAATTTAAACTTCATTAAAATCAAATTTCGTTTAATATAGAATTTTCTAATAATCAACATTACTTAATTTTACTGCATGCCGCATTGAATTAAACAAATTTCACACGCTCACACCTATACATATTAATTTTTAAAAAAATTAAAATTATTTTTCGCTACTTTATTTTAATACTTTTCTATATTTTGAAGAACCAACACTAAAATTAAGTGAGGTAGGCAACCTAAATTACTTCCCAAGCATGCAAATAGCTTACGCAGATATTACTTTTTCGCCTAATACATTTTACTGAACTCAATCTTTCGAAAAAAAACTTGATATTTTGAACTTTTTAAACAAAATTTAATCGTTCTTACATCTCATAAGCACTATTATATTTTAACTTTCATTTAACTTTTATCTGTTGGACAATATACAGCATAATAAATAAATGCTTATAACGTTAATTTTATATAAAGAATATTATGGAGTTGCAATTTAGTCTTTAAGGATCTTTAAGGATACGTTGCCAATATCTATCCGTAATAGTATGATGGCGTGCTTAATTAAATAAGAACACTTTTTGGTAATCTATATTACAGTCACAATTTATAAAGAAAGGAAGAAGGATTAACAGTGCACAGCAAAAAAAGCAAGTGCAAAGAATTAAACTCTAATTCTAATAGAATATTACACATTAAGCCCAAGTATTTGGTCATGAAATGTTGCCCAAAGTAATTCTTTTGCATTTTTGCGTGGGTGTTCTAATCACCATAAATTTTAAAAGAAATGCAGGCAATAAAAAGCATAACTCTCCTTCCTGCCTTGTATTAATGTGAAGTGTCAATGCGTATGAACAACTAAATATATACTGTGTTGTTATATTCTTAGATTATAGGTGTCTACATAAAGAATGCCAAAAAGTATGGTAATTTGCTTATAACTTTAAATACTAGTAATAGTAAATTGTTCATTGTCATTTGATGATTTATTTCATATACACCTATATTTATGTATGTAATACCAGTTGTCTTATCTTCAACTATTTAGTTGTTATGGCAAACGACTTTTTCTTTTTTTTTTTATTCCTTTAAAAACCTTTCTATCGTTAGATGTAAGGTCATTTCATGTTGAAGTTAATTTCTTGGCCTTATCTTCTCTCTCCACTTTTTCCGATCTTTTGTCATTTCTCTTGCCTGACGCCAATTCATTTTTCTCTCGTTCAATGCTTCCCTTAATTTTTTCTACATGATAATGTAAAATGATACTGAGAGAAGGTTTGTTATTTTCAACAGATGCATAAATATTTTTGTCAGTATTACAAATGCAAAAGTGGATTTCATATTAATAAAAGTTATAGTGTTTTGTCTTCAACCAAATAGAAATAAAAAACATCATAATTTAGAGAATAAGTATTCATTGGCATGAGTATTATACGCGGGTTGTATTATCCATTTCCGCAATTCCTGTTTGCTACTAAGATCTCTTTGGCAAATACTCTCCGTAGCTAATAATCTAATGGATTTAGGATAGTGACAGCAAAAATATAAACCTTTTTAGCCATTCCATCTTTGAGAAAATATACATATGTGTGGATATTCCATGGCTATCCGGCATAATGCGTTGGCGCATCTTTATGCATAAACCACCCCTGTTCTCAAAATGCAAGGGGTGCATCTTCCAAAGGTAACAGTAATTGATCTCTCAGAAAGTTTGAATACAATGCACTCTCGAGGCAATATGGTATTAATAAATTAAATTACCACCTGTGACTCTCATTCATACATTTATTGAATATTTATTTTGGAAACCTTTGGTAACAAAGTAGTGAGAATTTCGTAACTCCATTCTTCAAAGGTTATGGCTATTTATGAGACCTCTTCTTGAGAAACTTGCTTCGTTTGTGAACAAAATTTTGAAAAAATAAAATAAAATTAGCGCTTTGTTCGTGTTGGTGAAGCAACTATCACCAGAAATTCAGACTTCTTAGTCATCTTGGGATTGTAGTTCCTGTACGCAACTTATGTGGTATGGGTAAAATTGCTACCGTCTCAAAAATATCCAAATCGTGTTGTGTGACACGAGTAATCTCTGTGCCATTCTTTATATGCTTATTGTAAGAACATTTTTGACCAAATGAGTGATGCGATTTTCTAAATCGACAAAAAGAGTCCTACATATACGACGACACATTCGTTGCTGGGTCTGAGATGCTATCTGAGATAGTCAGATTGAAAGTAGACATATGTGCTTCAAAACACAATAAGCAATAGCAAAGTTTATTACCTTAATTTTGCAAAAAGCTACCGAATAGAAAAATAACCTTAAAATTTAGCCAAATGAAAATCTTTGTTGTAAAATAGAACACTAGAGTAAATGTATAGTTTAGCCATTACTGCATAGATGGCACTGTTCTGTATTGGGTACATTAGTGCTCACAGGACTGACTGAAGATAGCATACTCATGTAAAATTTCGCGTGGATGCAATTGGAGATTAGGCGCTAGGCTCACTTACATACCCTACACATACAGACTGTGACAAAAAAGAAGTAGAAATTAAAATAGTGAACTATGAAGTCTCTATAAGTGAATAGTTCAATTCGTGCCAAAATGTATGACCAAATGTTATATTTTCTAAATAACAACACATAACGACACAACGTGGTTTAAGGAGATATTTATGTATCCCAACTGTCGGCCACTCGCCCTCAAAATAAAAATCGTAGGTAGCTTTCTTAAGACATATTGTATCAAGTGACTTCTTCTGGTATGACTCATTGACATAAGCTGTATGTACATATGTGCAAAATAGACTTTTCGGCTGAATATACAGAATCATATATTGATACCGATCCATAAATATAGTAAAGATTCATACCCCACAAATCATATTAAAATCCAAAGTGGGCAAAACTAGAGGCTACCAGCTTTTTTTTATTTATAATTATAAATTATAATTGTAAGTAGATTTGTTTGGAAATAAGGCTTCTTAATTAAATTCTATCTATTTATTTACTTTTCTGCAATTAATTTTTGCCTTCCTCAGACTCTATGATATTATTCAATTAATAACACTGGAGAATTTAAACTAGTTTATACTTACAAAACATATTTTTAGCTTTTTTGGTCTTTTCTTTATGTAATCATATTTACAATATGATAATAATCATACGATTAAAATAATGTAACTGGCACAAAACCGAACAGTAAAGAAATACATAAATAAATAAAGTAAGGATCGAGTGAGTATGCTAACATCACAGAAAACGCAAAAAATATACTTTATTTTTATAATGGCTATTTTTAAAAGCCAAAGATGTACATAAATTAATATAAAGGTATTATTAAGAATTTAAAATAACTGCGTATATATTTTTAATAATTTGTCCACATCAGCTCTAACATTTACATTTTTATTTTTTAATATAAATCATTGATAAAATGTTCCTGGTATAATAGTTTCTTTCTTTGTTTAAAATTTTAGTGTTATTAAAGTTGAATTTATGATTATTTACATTTTAATGTTTTTTAAAGCTGTTAAAGTTTATAATTATAAACGGATTTCCGGAATACCATTACAATATCTATAATGCAATACTTATTACAATTACGTAATCCTGTGTATAGTATATTTATTAAAAATGCCATGTTTTTGTTACATAATTTCTTTTAATTTTTAAGTTTTGATTAATAAGTAGTCAGTGACGAAGTATTTCATATTTTATTAGCTTAATATATTAATAGATCATTATGATGAAAGCCAGCGCTGCGTGATTTACTCCCAGAACAAACAATGAACTCTTTAAGTCGCGCCCGAAAAAAAAAATTGCTCGGTAAACATGACCTCAGGATCCCTAACCGGATGACTGCGCGTTTTTCTGCCAGGCACCTTAATCGATTCATCGAAACGAAATGAGAAAATTAAAGCGCGTTTGCTGCGCTTCCTTTTTTCTCTTACTCCTTCTTTCGCTTCAGTGTACAGAAGGAAAAAGTCTTAAACAGACCGCCCCTATTAACTTTGGACTTTTTCCTTCTTTTCTCAAAAAGGAAACCTCTTTCTGCTGCTGCCGTTGCTCTCGGCACGTTGTGTCATTCAAACTCATCACTAACACTCGTTCACGCAGAACTCATCGTCACTTCCATGGCCAACGGATCGATCAGAGGCCCTCCGGGAGACTGACTTGGCGTCGCCTCCACCGAAAAGGGCGAAAAGCACTGAAGACACGGGAACGTATACGCCTGAAAGGGGTAGGAGTCCGTCTCGGGGTAATAATGGTGATACGCAAGAATCTTGCTGGGACAAGCGCTGGAAGGCGGCCCAACAATCCATACAAATGCGGTAAGTCTTATAAAGGATATATAGTTGTACATCACAGTAGCATGAAAAACGTACAAAACTAAACTTTCTTATAACTTCTATAATGTGTCGAAATGCAAAGGAGCGATAAGTGCTTAGAAAAAGGAAACGTTTTCTTCTGGGATAATAAAATTTCTTTGGACTGAACTGTATTTTTACGTTTGGTCCGCTATTTGAAACGTCCAAATAAAAATACAATGAAAAACGTAGCAATGCTGTAAACGATGATACAAGAAAATAAGGTATGCTCACCTGTAAATCAAAACTCATCTTTTTCGCGCATGAACCTCAGATACGTCATTACTGGACTGTCGCCATTGTTGTTGATGTATTTATCAAATTACCAAGTTTATAGTATCAATTTTCCGTTTATTTTTAAATCGATTAGAACACTATATTTAGTTTTTATTTAATATTTTGTGTCAGCTTCTTCTTGTAATAGTTTCGTTTCACGTGTATAGTGATGTTAGTTATGTGTTATAAGCTCATTTTAGGTTTTATGTGGATCAATTTTTATAAAAATTGTAATGAAAATTTTTGAGTGTTAGTTATATTATAATATTTACACTAATATGCATAAAGATGCAAATTTATTTGAACAATGACAGTAATTCGTTCGAGGAAGTTGAATACAAAGAAAAACTGGTGAATGAATTTGTAAAAAAAAACTACACTCAGTAATTAATGCTTTATAGTTAATGAATGTTGTGATTGGTGGTGGAATTGGTAATAATAATTATATGTTCTATCCAATCCTCTTAGACGTACTGTTGTCCAGATGATGGCGAAAGGCCGAAACCGGTAGACACAGCGAAATTTAAAATAAATAATTGATTGGATAGAACACATAATTATTATTACCAATTAATGCTTTGTTTTTATCTGCCTTTTCTTTATCCCAACACTGCCCACATTGATGTTTGCATCAAACTAATAAATATTCATTTGCTATTAAAAGAAATATGAACCACTTACAATTAGAGAAGTTTTAGTACATACAAGTACAAACAAGTATGAAGGTAAGGAAGAGTGAAGAGAGAGTAAGTGTAGAACAGGTTCAGTAGTAAAGCAAAGCCTGTAATTATTAATGCTTTATTGTTCTCATTACACTAAAATAATCAAAAATGAAATATAATACTAAAGGCAAGCAATATTTTACATTAACAGAATCATTCATCGGCACAAAGCAATAATATTTTAATACTTTTATGAAACGATTTTGCATTCAATTGAAAATTACATTTGACAATGTAGATCACCTAAAACTGTTATGTTTCAATACAAATTTGATTGGAGAGAAATGGCAAAAACGAAACAGTTTTATTAATTTCGGTAGGATAGATTTAAAAAAAAAGGAAGTTAATTTTCTTTACATTGATGCTACCTACTAAATTATTGGATTGGTAATTGGTAGGGCTATTTGGTCCTCAAATACGTCACACCTAGGTGTGCAAGAGCATACCTTATTTTCTTGTATTATGGTGTAAACATAACCTTTTTTATATTTAATACTATTGATATTAATCGCTTCAGATTTCCTTAATACTACACATGAAGTAATATAAGAAGCAAAAAGGTATTTTCTTTGGCTTAAAGATAATAATAATAATAATAATAACTCAGCACTACAGGCCTTGAAGGCCCTTGGCTAGAGTACCGGAACACACCGAGCCACTGAGAAGTGTTGTCCGAATGGTGACCCCACCAACAACCGGTACCGCATATTGCTGCTTGACTTTCAAGATTGGCAATGATGCACCCTTCCTTCTCAGCCGTACTGCCGGCTTAAAGATAATAATAAGTAATATAAAATTAGAGAATATAAATCAATTTCTTTTTATGTGTATATTAATAGCGAAAAATCATCGTAAAAAATCACTTTGACATAGATTTAAAATTAAGTTGAGTCATCAACAGTTGTGCTAATCCACATCTACCGTTTGTTACATAGCCGAATTTTTTTGTTTAAACAAGATGTAGAACAGAATAAAAAATTCTTGCGCTGTGAATGACACTACCGCACTCTAATGTAAATAATTATTAATTATGTAAAATTTAAAAGACACAAATTAATGTGCAATCAAAATCAAAGAATTTAATTAGCAGAGACGACTGTATAAACATAATAAATTATAAGATTAAATACGTTGTAGGACAACACAAAGAGCAATATTTTGTAAATATTATTGCTTTTTACAATTTTTATTTTGACTTTTATTATAATGTCCTATAGTACCTATCTTTAACTTTCCAATTCTTTGATCTTGATTGTAGAATGGTTTATCTTTGATCATTTTACATAATTAATAATACTTTTCTTTTAATGTACATATTTTTTGACTACTTATTAGTATATTTTTGATTGTACATTTTTGTTTGTGATTATTTTCTGGGCTGGCCTGATAATATCCTGTTGTGGACGAAACTGATCACCGAAATAAAGTACCTTGAACGAGTTGAGTTCACAAAGCTGCAATTTTCGTAAATTCCAAATAGTAAATCATAACTACTAGTTTTTAATAGTAAATTATAACAATTGGGAAAAAAAGTACCAACAATCTGCAAAAATTTATCAATAAAATGTCACATTGTTTATGCACTGTCTAACTCTGCGAGGCATGCTCTGAATGAGATCTTATCCTCATCCCAGGCTTGCTGTAGATGGGGACGAGTTCCTGCAAGGTGTTTGCTGCTTGTGGTAAACGTCTTATGTAGCCACCCGTCATATCCCACACATGCTCGATCGGATTTTAAATCCGGAGAGCGACCAAGCCAGGGGAGAATTTCTACTTCCTCTTCGTGTATAAAGTTCTGAGAGATGATTATCAGCGACTTTTTATATGCACCCAGTTGTTTTATTTTGATTTCGGCCTTGTGACTGACCTCCTTCGAGTTGTTGCATTTTTTTTGGCACGTAGTTCATTATTAATACCTATATGAAGAATCTATGACAAATTAGACCACTTTTGTTTCTTATCTTTAAAGTAATAAACTTCTACTTCTCTTCTTCTTCTCATTTGTTTCTTATCTATCGTTTCTTGGTAAATTTTTAGATTGGGCACAATATAATAATATTAGCAATTGCACCGGAAATTCTTTATTAGTTTCTGTCCAAACTTTACATTCGAAGAAGTATGTCCAATCATTGTTCGTTTCCACCATCTTACCTACTACTTGTAAGAAATTTATATTGATATATTTGGTTGTAGTTTACAATATTATTTAGGCAGTTATTAATTTGATTTTGAAACTTACAGAGTAGTCTTGGCCGATTATGATCTATTTAAAAAAAAATATTTTCAGATTTATAGCACTTTTGGTGTACAGAGTGTCAATTTCAACTTTCTTATTTTAAATGGAATGGTGCAATTTTTATAGGTCCAGTGTATTGCTTGCGTCATTTTTGATGAGTTTGTATTAACGTTTCCTGTTCGTAAAGCTAATCGTCTTTGAGATATTTTGCAATTTTGTCAAAATTTTGACGTTTGCACTCTTTTAAATAAATTAAATAGCTCAGAGGCTATTAGACATTAAGATATTCTACCTATGTGGATTAGATGTCATAGGTATCGACTGCGACAGCTGTAACTGCAATATCCTATACAGGGTGTACAGAAACTCATGTCCAATAGGGATATCTCTAAATTAAAAGAACTTTTTTTTTTCAAATGAAACGTATTTTCTATGTAGCATTGAATGCTGCGCAAGATTCTACATAGATTAGTATTAAAGCTTTTGTATGTCTATTTCTGATAGTTTTTGAAACATTCACACTTATTTCATAAAACCGGCAGAAATATGCCAAAGTTACTACTGTAAAGCGAATCATACACTCTGTATTGTTTTTTTTTTTTTTTTTTCAAAATGATGCAACACCTCCTCTTCTATTCATTTGTAATAATACCTGAAGTATTTATTGTGACTACTTTTTATTATTAACAGTAAAATTCATTTAATTGTACGTAACAACTGAAAATATTTTCCTTAAATAGATCATAGTCATGATGCTATGTGTATTTGTAACATTTGTAGTTTTTTCGTTGGCTTTGTTTTATTTACTTCAATTTTCACCTGTTGTAGGTTGTGTCTTAGTTTTAGTATACACCGATGGTATGTGCAGTGCACACGAAATGTACATCTATATTAAACTAATAAAACGTATGTGAAAAAGGTTTTTGTGTTCTTTCTCAAAAGATCATAGTCGACCATGACTACTCTGAAAGTTTCAAAATCAAATTCGTATTAGAAGTTCGAAAAATTCTAATGACCCAGTTCGGCGGGGCACCTGTGTATGAAAGGCATGTAGAGATAACAAACACGCTTGTTATAATTCCACACTGATATGCGATATTGTCAACCTTCGGAGCTATTGTACTGAAACCAAGGATTCCAAGAAACAAAGAACGGACAAGCAGCGTCGGCACCTTTGAACTCAGAGGAAAAAATTCGTGACCTTCAGTCCGTTTATTGACTGCTATTGCCTCTAGAACAAACACAAAAAAATTGCGATTACCCACGCACATTCAAAATTTGCTAGCTGTCAAATTGACATGTTCCTTTGTTACAGCTATTACTCGCTTGAATGTGTGTTTCTAGGTTATAAAAACCTCGAAAGCCGTCAAATAACTGGCAAGAACTATTTTGATAAGAGCAGAGGTTCTTATTTACTAGCAACAAACTCAGAAAAAGTGGCGAGCCCGCGCATTTAAAATTTGTTAGCTGTTCCTTATTTACATGTTCCTTGCTGATCACCTTCGTATACATGGCTCTGAGAAATAATAGTTTTTTATTGACATATTGCTGACCACTTGCTGACAATTGTCAGAATGACACTGTTGACAGGTTGCTGTATTAATACATGTTCAAAAACAACCTACTGAAATGCATTTTGATAGTTATAACTAATAATATTTATAATGAACAAATGTATTAATCGCATTTTAATATACCAGTTAGTATTCGACGACTGCATTTTTCGTAATGCACGGCTCACGGGAAAAAAATATTAACGCATTAAATGCCCATAATAAATTACTTGCAACATTGTACTGATTAGTAAGTGGTCGCATATCTTAAAACTGCTTATATGTGACAACATTTTCTGGGAACTATACTTCTTCAAACTCTAAGTCAACCATTTGGCAACTATCAATGGTTTTAAAATTCCTATTAGCAACTACTACATTTTCAGTATCATTGGCCGCGTTCAGAGTACGTAACTGCTACGTAGCTGCTCCCAAACGGTTTGGGAACTGTTGACAATTCGTCTCAAAAACGTACCTCTACATTTGCGCTACATCAATAACATACAATGAACTGGTCGCCATTTTGTGTAGCGGAAACCGCTACTGATATGTATCATGTTCGTACTCTGAACGCGGCCATTGTTTTTAAAAAAAAACACACTTATTTATTTAAAAAAAGACACCCGAATATGATACTTGGATCCGACAGCGTTGTCTATGATATAAAAGTAATAATGAAAAATATGCTGTCGTTATAAACAAAAACATTTTGTTAACTTTTATTATTTATGTAACTAATTTCTTCAACTGTTTTCATTTCTTGCGATTGTTTATATATTGCGCACCAAACAGAAACAAACCGAGAAAAAATACGCCCCGTAGGTAATAAATAACTTCGAAATCCTCACTTGTGAGCCCAACCAAATAGCAAACGGAATGCTTCCTTCATCGAGATAATATTGTGTGTCAAAAACAGATGGCATCAACTGAAAAGGATTTGTGATATTATTGATTTAATAATTATTGATTTATTAGTTACATATTATTATGTGTGTAACAGTCATTCTTAATAAAAATATCTTCATTGTCTTCGATAACAATAAACAAGTTTAAAGTGTTGCGTAGGCTTTCACTTTATTTCACCAATATATTGCTAAGGAATCAGGGGTATGGAATCTAATTTAGAGTCATTTAAAACAGGTTTCAAAGCCAAATGAAGAAGTAATTGAAAGGTGAAGCGCGTATTTGGTTGTCTACTTTACAGGCAAATTTTGCATTTGTTAAGAATGACTATAAAAATGGACCATCTTAGCACTAGATGCTAAGTGTAGCCTTAATTATAATGTAAACTTTATTTTCTATGTTAGTTCAAGCTTACCTGGTATGTTTTTTATGCTATTTTGCTCGGAGAGATTTTTAATTCTTCGGGATGTCTATTTGGTAACTTTTACTCTATTTCCCTCAAACTTGAGTAAATAACGGTATCTTAATGTCAGTTACTAGTAGCTATTCAAATGTAATGTTGGCTTGCCTGATAGCGATAACAATCGAAGGCTGATTACTGGTAATTTTAGTTTAAATCCTCATTCCGCCTATGGCCACGAAAGACGACGGTTGATATTGAACTCCTATAAGGATTTTTATGCCACACTATCAAAAATATCAAAGTTTTGCGAAGTGTTTACCACAAAAAAGTTATCGATATTACTCCTGAATAACTAAATCCTTACTTTTACCTATGAAATTGTCAAAGAATTTCCTATAAAATTTCCTACGAAGAATCCCGGTCAGAATACCATTCCATGCCATTGACCGATACGGGGAGCCCGGACCGAAAGTCCAATCTGTACCCAGAGAATTACTCGCCGCCCGTTCGGGGTGTGCCGCAGTCAAATTAGTATTCCATCGAGTATATCCTACCTAAAAAGAAAATAATTAATTAGTTGCAATGCAGTATAAACCAGAAAAAAGATTTTTATAATTTATGTTTACTATACGTTAATTTGGGGTTAGATTTATATGAACCGCCACTAGTTTTAGTTATTTTAGGAATTTTTAATATTTAAGTAAAAATATTCAAAACTCACTAACTCACTAAGTTGGTCTGTAATAAAATAGTTACTCCTAACAAATATTCATAGCCCAGATGATAGTTTTCTATTAAATTTAGTTTGTGCTATTTACGGGTAGATGGCTCTGAATTTTAAATTTATCCTTTTTATTTTGACGTTGCTTTAACCTCATTCATTTAAAGTGCCAGAAAAGTTTGAACACGTATTTTTGTATTAAATAAATTATTTTATATAGTATTTACGATTCCAACATACGTACCTGTGATTTAAGGGTCTCAAAAGTGGTAAAACATAGCATTTTGGAAAAGAAATAAAGAGTTGAGCTTATTTCGGGTTAAAACATTATTTTATTTGTACGTTTGCTGTTTTTACAACGACATAATTAATAACTACTATTTTTCAAATTTTAATAATCCGAGTAGGGGCTTTGGGGCGCGCCTGTTAGGTAAGAAAAACTGCCTATTCGTTAGCAAGCGCCTGGTTTACTGTTTTGACAAGAGATTTGGTGCTCCTAGAAGTGTCCCGTGTCACCTAGCAGATAGAAGGTCACTTTTCACAGTATTCTTTCACTTATCAGAGGGGTCGCTGAGTTGATAAAAACTACCATATTTTATTTTTTTATTAAAAAAGAAGAAAGAAAAAAAATTGTATAACGACAAGCAAAATCATAAATAAATTGAAAACATAAATTTAATAATAATAATTAATTGTACTGAACTAAACAAAATAAAATTTTAAAATCCCGGGCATTTTGTTCTGAAAAACAGTTCAATATATATAATATTGTAATAATCCAATCGAAGAATCTTAAATAAGAAGGTAATACAATAGTAATAACAAGCAGTAAAAACTGTTAGTATCGAGTGATCACTACAGCCAAAGTTCTAAACAGATTCTAACACTAATGAAAATAAATATAAAATAAAGATCCTTAAAATTGGTCCTAAATGAAATAAGGCAAACCTATAGGTATACGTAAAAAAACTATGTCAAGTTTTTCTTCATAAAAAATAATGAAATGAACCAGTTTAAACATGTAACTGTACCACTGTTGTACTGTAACAAAATAAGAAAAAGGATGCAAGTAAACGTTGAAAACATTATAAGCACAGCAAAAAGAAAATCGAATAATAGAATATTGAAAATTTTGAAAATAAATTATGTAGCTGCCATCTAAAAGCGCTAGTGAGAAACTCTAAACAGATTGGTACATGAACATAATTAGAGATAGGTTCAGTAATAACCTTAAACATTAATAACTCAATATGTAATACTATACTGATTAAAACAACTAATTAAAAAGCAGTTCCAACAGGACACAGCACTTGCTTGTCGGTAATAGGCAATTCTGAAAAATATGCAAATATTTGATCTATAAACTTTCGTAACTTATATACATCTTTTCATTTCTAAAGAAAATTTTCTATGTAAAAATGATAAGACTGTAAATATTTTAAAGCTAATAAAAAAAAAATAAAGTTGTATGAATAATTGCCATTTTTAATTTAATATTTTGGTGAATTGCTTATCCTCAGTGGTCTATCTATGTACCTACAAACACACACCACATACGGAATATACATACCTATGTATATTCCGTATTCGTTATATCCTATACAATTTACTACGTTTGTAAATAGTTTTATTACAAATATATATTGCGTCTATTTCATTAACTAAATATTATAGCAGCAATAGCTTAAAGCACAATATCAACACAAAATATTAATATTAATTACTGCTAGCGACCACAGTATTAGAATTTCTTCTTATCCTATTGATTGCTTGAATTGGTATACTGAAGCCACACATACCAAGCTTTTCTGCTCGGAGGGTTCCGAATATTGCTAATGCTCTGTTGATCCTTATTTCAGTTCCCATTTAGTTTTATTAAGCTTAATTATTCAAATTGTTTGGGCTATTATCCCTATTTGATCTATAATCTAATATTATGCATATAAATAGACTCAATCTATAAGAAAAGCAGAAGTACTCAAATATATTCAATCTATGTAAAGCCAGAAACGGCGCTCTCGCACTAGACGAAACCTCTCAAGGCTTTCGATTAATGTAGGCGCTCTATTTTTATATCACACTGGTATTAAACAACAATACAGCAAGAAACAAATAAAATAACAATAAATGAAATTCAAAACGCTGTATAATTACTCCAAGAATAATATTTAATTATTCGTGATTACTCTCACGATCAGTCAAGATCAACATCACTATAATTACTACAGTGGCGCCCATTTTGTGAATTAACATTGTTCTCATAGTCAGAACATCAAAGTATTGCACACGGACCCACTAAAAATAAATGTCGCTTTTTGTCTTATCTCTTTGATGATAAAATCAACTATTTAAAATAAATATTTATATAAAATATCTATATAAAATCGCTGCATTTGAAATAATAAAGTTTAAATCCTTTTTTACAGAAATAAAATTGAAATTTTTGCAAATCTTGAATTCTTACTATTGTCCCATTAAGGTCTTCTAACTAACAATAAGAAATGATTCAAAATATAAGAACGCATTGTGAGCTATTTCTTAATAAAAGTTGCAAATAACAGATGTGAAAGCCGATATTCCTTATAGATTCCAGATTCTGCCATATTTAATGATGGCGGTTAGCTGATTACGTACACAGTGGGTTTAATGTTATATATAGTTCGTTTTATTTGACCAAACAGATATCACAGAGCTTCTAAACGTTTCCAAAGTTTTTATTTTGAGTTTTTCATGTTATATGTAAAATTTGCCTTAACCAAGTGCACCGAATGCATAAATTCAACGACGGTTTTGCGATTTCTATTGTTTTTACTTACAGAAAGGCAATAATTCTGAGTCGTCGCTGCAAGCGCAGTCTACCGGTGACGACAGCAGTAGTGATACGCAAATGAGCGACCACGAGAGAGATCGTGTTACCCCAAAGACTGAACCATCCGACTATCCCTTGATGGATGAACACCATCCTTTTAGTGCAAACGGTGGCTTGATGGACCAAGGAAGAACACCAACGTTTCCCGGTGCGCTATTAAATTTACCAGGTAAATGTTATTCTGAAATTTATAACCACGAATCCCTCACATTATTTATCCCTTTACCGAATTTATTGCGTTTTCTAGTAACATTAAAATTAATTTATACAAAATCATAAAAAAATGTTTGAATTTGTATTAAAGTAAACGAATGTAAAGAACTAAACGAGGTGATTGACGCCTTTGGTGTAACATAATTTTAATTTTGAACACAACAGCATAAAAACACAATTGGTAAAGTTGTTTTAGTAGTATACTTGACGGAATGAATTGATTAAATTTTCCCTTAATACCCCCTTAATACTTAACTGCATATAATAAGATAAGGCAGGGAAATTATAGGCATCAATAATTGGCCATTTTCCTTGCTAAAGGATGATTATTAACTGAAGTAAATAATACGTATATATTAAATATCCAAATTCACAGTTTTTCCTCCCAACTATAAGCTACTATTATAAATAGTTTTAGATCTATTTTTACCTAATCTTTGGCTATAATTGAATATACAAAGTTTTACGTTCCAAAGTGTTAATTCCTAGTATCAATTACACATAATCAGACAATCATCTACTTATTGTAACTACACATGCTAACCATTGATTTTGAAATCTTGTTTTGTGTACGCGATGTTAAAAAATCTGACAAGTTTAATTTAGCTATTAGCGCAACTATATAAAATAACGTGCGATTTTTTCTGTTGGGTAATATTAAAAAAATATAAACTAATAATGCATATTTTCACATATTCAAACACCTGCAAATTTAATAGCTTCATATTTAATTGGCTTGAATTTAAAATTAACAGAGGTACGGTTTCAAAATATTCTGTAACTACATTGACAGAATTAAAAATATATCTAATTAGTAAGCTAGGTGTTAAGCAGTACATCTTATTATCATGTCAGATAAATGTGCTATTTTTTTGTGATATACATACGAAAACGATAGCAATAATAAGAGCGATAATTAAAATATAAGTTAAAAATTTGAAAGGAAAGTATTGAATAAGAAAGAAAGAAAGAAATACGAAAAGTTATGGAAAATAGTATAAATAATAGTATATCGAGTCCCAGTCCATAGATACCTGCTCATAGCTTTTTAATTTAAGGAAATAAATTTTATTTCGGTTCGTTTGATATCATTCGAACCGACAAAAAATGCTTTCTAAGTTAAGACGGAATATCCATGAGGTTCTATTAAAAAAGGAAATCACTTTTTATGTAAAAGCAGTGTACTTTGTTGTGGCCTAGGCTTATAACTAGAGTGGTCAACTTTCGTCTGCGCGGCAAGTCAGTACTAAGATTCGTCATTTCACATACGACGTTTAGCACAAGTATATAATGCAGTGTTGGGAAAGAGCAAAATTATTTATTTATTTAACTATAAATATTATACTATATAAACCCCTTACCATATTTAAATAGCAGAAATGGTGTAGAATTACTGAAAAATTTGTAGCATTAAGTGTCTCTGCTTTCTCCCATCACACTGCATCAACAACACTATCTGCCAGGAAGCAGAGTTGGGCATTAATCGATTAAATTTTTAATCAATTAAATTCCGGATTAAAATTGTTAATCCGAGATTTAATCGAAATTAATTTAATTATCAGTTAATCATTAAATTTTTAATCAATTAAATTTCCAATTAAAATTTTAATCTGAGATTTAATTGAAATTAAATTAATTTTCAATTAAATTAATTGCTAGTTGACAAGTAAATATGTAATTATCAGTTCGTTAAACGTCAATTTTTAATCAGAAATGGACTAAATCTAAGTCGTATCGTATTTCTGTTACAACTGGATATTAAACGGTGATCGTGGCAAGACGGTTGTAAGCGGCAATGGCCAACAAAGTGCCTACGTGGTAGAACGTATCATCTACAGTCGTGACCTTTTCGGAATGACTGCCTGTTAAGCAGGGCAATATAATACGTTAAAAAAAATTGGCTAATGAGGCTTTAGCAAATATTTTAAATAGGAGTTTTAGATACTAAATTAAATTTGAATGCGTACAAAGCAGAGGCGGTATTTTTTGGCAAGTCGAGGCAAAGAAAGCCTACATTTAAATCAGGGGAGAGTAGAATTTATTGCAAAGAATTTGTCAAATATTTTGGGGTTATTTTGGATGATAAATTAAATTTTAAAGCTCATATTAAGTATGTTACTAACACACATTGTCAACTAACAATTAAATTAATTTCGATTAAATCTCGATTGATAATTTTAATCCGAAATTTAATTCATTAAAAATGTCATCGATTAATATCGAACTCTGAGTGTAATTAAAAAAAATATTATTGAATGAAATTCAGATTAAAAATTATATATATAAGATATGAAATGTGACTAATCATACTTTCTGACTAAAAAAAGAAATACGTAGAATCCGAATACAGCTAAACGTACAGCATGTTCCATTTTTTTAATTTAATTATAGTGTTGGTAAAAGTGACAGAAAAGTATGACACAGCTGAAATATGTAATTGCAATTTTAGAGTAAAAATACACCCATATCTAATTAAAATATATCCACACTGAGAAAGAATAGTATTTCTCGCAAAAAAATAGATATCTTTGGAAAATTTATTTCAAATAAAGAAACTTTATTTGAATTACATCTAGTAACTTAAAATTGATATTACTGCTTTCTTTGAAGTGATCAAAATATTGTCAGTTTGTCCATGTTGTAGGAGTGTAATATTAACAAGTAAAATAAAATTCTCTTATCTCATACAGAATTTACACTGGAACTAGTTTCGGTGAAATGCCATCCTCAGCCGGAATAGTCAATATTAAACTTCTTTAAACATGTTACGTAATATGATGAAGTCAAAGTGATAGGAGCCTTACTTTTGGTTTAAAATTGCTTGGGCCTTCGCGTAAATTAAATTTTTGGCCAGAATTCTGGACGTTATAAGTGATTGAAGGCTAAAGGAAAAACATCTTATAATAATTTAGCCTTTTTGACGTATACGATTTTGATATTTATGTATAATTTGTATAATGCCAATAAATTGATGTTGTATTGTATGTATTGCAAATGAATTATAAAATGTTTTTTTTCCTTACATTCATACATTATTACTGAATATCTTTCAATTGTACTTTTATTTATAATTTATTTCATACAATAATATTGACTATTCTGGCTGAAGATGGAATTTCACTCAAACTAGTTCCAATGTAAATCAAAACAATTCTGTAAGGAGGGAGAGGATTTTATTTTACCTATCAAGTTATCGCTTTAAAAATAGAATTCTTTTATCTAAATAAATTACCTTCACAGCAAAGAAATATTTGTTTGTAGATACACGATATCACTGAAATGGTTTGTTTGAGTGATTTATTTATATTTCAAGGTGAGTACAATTACAGACAAAAAAATGCTAGTTTTACATCGAAATTTTGTTATTTGAACGATTATTTTTGATCGGTGGATTCGACCATAGGTAATTTACCACCAAATTTATAGGTACTGCATAAGTTTCATGGGCTTGGAATAAGCAATCAGAAATTAAATCTTATTCCCGTTATTTTTAACGTGGGGTCGATGGAATAATACGTGGTAATTGGGAGAGCCCGTGATTACAATGACATATTTCTCTAAAAATATGTTAATAGTATTGGGACTCCCAGAAGAAATTAATGATGCAAGAAAAATGTAACAGTAGCCACATTATTTTATTACATATACTTATTTAACTTATTGTTAGTAAACCCAATAAGTTCACCTTAAACAATAATGCATTATTCAATCAATAGTAAGACATTTAGGACTAGACTAACCAAAATTGCAATTCTATTTCGATAAAGCTCAGCTTGACTTATTGACATACATGTTTCTGACTGCTGCACATAAAATAGCTTTGAGTCTACTTAACCTAACAGCAGTAATAATTACATGTCATCTCAAGCTTAAAAAAAAAAAACAAGGCTATTCGGGCTTATGGATCGCTGCGCCTACTTTATGGGCGAATTCCTCGCATTTCTTAATGGGTTCTAGATTACTTTTAAATTTCACTTTTATACTAAAAGTCATTATTTTTATTATTACTATTTTTACCTTTACTACTTTTATTATTATTATATTGCCATTACTATTAGTATAGTTATTGCTAAATTTAACCAAATTTGATTTTATTTATTGTGTGGACAATGTTGATATCTTTGGATATGGCAACGACGGTATACTATCTCTCTTACCTATTTATTCATCAATTGTATACAAAATAGCGAAACGTCCTCTATGTATTGTCGTTTGACGTATGTACCTAAAAGCTTTGGCTACGTATATACCAAATAATATTTAGTCGAAAACCAAAAAATTACCGTCTTCATGAAATTTAATCATTATTATGAAATGAAAAGCAGTCTACTTATACGCTAGTGTAAACTCACCTCTCAACACCGTACATCTAAACGCTTTAATATATTTTAATTATGGCAGATAAAAAGAAAAGAAGGAAAAGATAGCGGCCATTTTACTACTTTGTCTTCTCCACGCAATAATGAAAAACCCATTACGTTTTGTGTCACCCGTTTTCCCTCACAGAATAAGACGGCCATATACGCACATTCAATCGACTTTATTGAACAACTCTATCCTCTCTCCTCCTCTCATTTATCCTTCCGAATCTCATCACATACGTCTTTACGACCCATCCGCGATTGCTTTACGGCACTTTGATGACCGTGCGTTCATTTTATTATTATAGGATTGCCCGGTTTACTGCCAGGACCGTCCTCGATGCATGGTGGAGCGGACAGCTTTGGAGGTAAGTTGTTGTACGATTACGACATAAACATAATCTACCTAAAAGTATATGTACCTACACATCAACTAGCGAGACACATTCTAGTAAGATCTATTAAAATGTACCTAATTAATAAACGTGCGAGACTTTACCACATCGCCTTAAGAGATTCGGGATTATGTGGAACATTTCCTTCGGAACCAATCAAAATTACGTATTAAAAAATACACCCATGATGAATACTATTCAAGTAGCTGTACTTAAACTATGAGATATATTACACTAATAGTACTACTCATTTTTTTGTTACATTTTTATTAGCTTTATGCGTACAACGTCTCTCTATAGACACTGATAATATTATGTTCTAGCTACCGCGTATATTGTGTTTGTAATACTTTTTTGCTGTTTATGGTGTGATATACCTAAGTATAGCAGTTTTACAATATTTTTCAATTAGATTAAATGCTGGATAAACATATGTGGGTGATTTACGGAACCCGGCCATTGAAAGTTCTTAACCTTGCAATGACATCTCGATTTTGAGACTTCGGGATTAAACATAGTTAGCTATGATCTACTTAAAAAATAACTTTATCTATGCCGCACTGCCGGTTACATCGAAAGTCATGGCCAACTTTGATATTATAAATAGAAACCTATATTTTTAGTGCATTTTCAGATTCTACTAGGCATTTTAAAGCCAAAATCTACTTACCTATCGGTTACCGTTTGGCTTATTTATTTTGGTTTTTGTGAAAAAGAGCTTAAAAAAATATGGTGCATTAAATGCGTATAACGGCTATACAGTAAAAGGTAGAGAGTTTTTATGTTGATTGTGGAATGTGTGAGTCCTCTATTATTTAGCCAAAGAATAAAAAGTAAACAAAATTATAGAGGTGCCCACAATATACATTGTTGAAAATATTACGGTGTTGGCGTTAATTTTGCGCTAGTCAAATATTTTAGTGTTGATTTTTACAAACTTTGCCAGACGAGTTGACTACGCGTATTTAATAGAACAGAAATTACTAGAATTTCGTGTGAATTCTGTGTTCAGATATGAGGATTGACTATTTTTTCTAGACATTCAGAAGCGTCAACCAATCAGAATTTTTCCCTCAGATAGAAATATAGAAACCCCACCTATTCTAATACAGTATTGCATTATACGCACCACCTGCATTGCACGTGTATCTGTTTTCGTGTTTGATTCTCCGTATTAACATATCCAAAACAAACCACCAATGTGACTGACTTGCAAAGTGTAACCTCGTGTTATTAAACGTTAATTCCAGTGGGCATAAAAATTTCAACATCTTAAAGATGTATTGGAACATCTATTACGCAGTTAGTTTAGACTTGAATCAAATAGCATAAACATTCACTTAATTTTATAATGGTTCTCAAAAAATCATTTTAAAATTGGTACGTTTAGTTGAAACCAAAACTTGTGAATGACTGGTTTTGCATATATTATATATTTATAATTGAGAAAACGTCTTAAAGAGAGAATATTATAGCACTAAGAAATAGGAGTTGCATATTAAGAAGACGTTGTGTTTAGAAAATGGTGTTAAAACACCCAATAGATCGCATTCATTTAGTTAAACAGCTAGTAAATTTGTCTAGTCTAGATCAAATAAAATGTGACTAGAAGTATTTTATAATTCCACGTGTCAGTTGGACAAAATAACCCCTTAGCAATAGACAATACTTGACTATCTTTGCTCGTCAAATTTAAACTTCTATAGTTCTCGACAAAATAACACGAAAAGAGTGTGGACCTCTCCTGACTATTAAAATTAGTCAAAAATTAAAATTTTCAACAGTGTAGGGTCGATTTGGAGCAACTTCTTGGTACTAAAAGTATTTTTTTTTCAAATAGAACACCCTATACATTTTTATACCAAGTGATGTAGAATTGAATTCTTTATCGAGAATCTATATGTGTTCTTATACCTTATGTCCCTTCTTTAGAATTAGAGATTTTCTGAAAATGCCGCTTTGTATTGGTATTTAATTAATAATGGGCGGTGAAAAATAATTTTAAAAGCATATAAAAAACAAATTTAGTATGAAAAAATAAAATTTATTGAATACAAGATAATCAAAAACGAAATGCTGTATGTATTATGTATTTAGATATAGTAAAATTGTAAGTGTTGTATATGACCACCATTCGCTTGCGAAAACTTTAGATTCCTGATGTAAACGCATGTTGTTGTTGCAGTTATGCTATCAAAGGCTTTAGTTAGTCATCGCTCTAATTCTACTTTGTTCTGTACTTTGACCGAATACATCAGTGATTTTTTTGTGTCACCATAAATAAAAATCCAAGGGCGTTGAATCAGGAGATCTTGGTGGTTAAGCTCAAGGTACGTTGCGTCCAATCCACCCATCATTAAACATTGTACTCATTAAACGATCTACGTCATAATAGAAATGAACTGATATCCCATCGATTTAGTACCAACAATATTTCCGATCAAACAGAGGCAACTGAATGTCTGCCGCGCATTGCCGCAGAATTCCGGTATACTGCTGTTTAAGGTGCCATAAATTTGAAAACGTGTTCTCTCATTCATTACTAAGCAAAATTCATTAAAACTAAATATATTTTGAAAGCTAGCCTCACGGACGAAGTGAGGGTTTTGCGGTGCCCAGTAGTGCCAGTTGCGGTTATTAACAATACCCTCTGATAAATTAATTCGTCCAAATATAACTCTGGATCTTCCTAGAGCAATAGGAAATATTTGTTCGCAAAAAGCAAGATGGCGAAATCCATCGTCAGGATGAAACGCTTGCACGGATATCAAAGCCGTGCCTGCATTTTACGTTTTGACAGAATGTATTGATGAATGTGACATGCCTATTTCCTCAGCACCAGCACGTATTTAACTGTGAGTGAGAGAATTTTTTCATGCTATATTTGGTTTTTTTTATATGCTTTTAAAATTAACATCCTTTTTCACCGCCGCGCCGGCTATTAATTAAATACTAATTAAAAACTACATTTTCTGAAAATCACTAATTCTAAATTAGCGATAGAGATAAATATAAGAACACCTACAGTTTTTTCGATATAGGATTCAATTCTACATCACATGATGTAAAATATACAGGGCATTCCATTCAAAAAAAGAACTTTTAGTACTAAGGAGCTTCTCCAAATCAACCCTCGGTTATGGAACATCCTGTATAATTTTGTTTACTTTTTATTCCTTGATTAAATAGGAGAGGACTCGCATCCTTGGTAGTCAGCTTAAAAAGTCCTACCTTTTACTGTATAGCTGTTATACGCATTTAATGCATTATGCATTTTTTGAGCTTCTTTCACAAAAAACTAAAATAACTCTGAAACGATAACCGATAGGTAAGTAGATGTTTTATAAAATTTGTTTTAAAATGTCTAGTAGAACCTTAAAATGCACCAAAAGATATAGGTTTCTATTTATAATATCAAAGTTGGCCATGACTTTCAATGTAACCGAACATAGATAAAGTTATTTTTTCTAAATAGATCATAGTTAACTTCAAAGTTTCAAAATCGAGATATCATTACAAAGTCAAGAACTTCTAATGAACGGATTCCATGAATCACCCTGTATATATATTCAGGGTTCTTCACGGAAGTAACTAATTTTACATTTTTTTTTATGTTTTCAAGCTTTATACACTTTCGGTTAAACGAAGTGGCCAGGAACTTGTTATTTTAAATGGAAATTTTTGAATTTTGCATAAACTTCTATGACAATTGCAACTCAGAAAACAGAAAATATTACGACTTGGTAAAACCTTCGATGTTTACACTGTTGCACATAATTGACCAATTTCAAAAAAAAAAAAAGCTACAGAAAAACGTTTCTCCGAATGTTGTTTTAAACCCGTATTCCGAATTTTATGACAAAATTCGCATTTTTTATTTTAATATTTACAGGTTTAGTTTCCAAAAGTTTAAAGTTACTGTCTAATTTAATGTCAACTTATTTTTGCCCATACACACAATTTATTGCAGGTTCAGTTTTTAATTTGATTCTAATGTACTACGAAAATTTAGTATCACATTTTGAATTTAATAGTGTCATGAAAGCAAAAATTTCATAAAGAATAGCTGCATTGGTAGCTTTTAGTAATTCAATTAATTTAAAAAAATAATTACAATGATAATTTTCAAAATAAAATAATTAATTATCGAATGTAGTCTCTCTCGACTAATCCTCCATCTATTCTAATAGGTACACTTTTCAATGTTCTTATGATTGTGTTTAGCTATTCGTCTTATTGCTGAGATGTTGATGTCGAGACAGAGTTGCCTGCCATATATTTCACCTCTGTTTCTGAGTTTTCTTTTGTATATCTTAAAAAATTGAGGCGTGCAATATCAGGAGACCTCGGAGACTTAAGTTTAAAAGGACTGTTTTTTTCTATCCAGCACATTGGAAAAGTGAGTGAGTGGTTGATCACGAACAATTCTTGCGTTGCAAATTCTAACTGCAAATACATATTCTGTGGCGTATTAAGAGGAAGATCTTGAATTGCATCCCAAAATTATCCATCTAAGAAGTTAACTAAAAGTTTAGGATTAAATGAGTTGTTAAGGAAGAAAGAAACAATCATTCGGTTTTATAAAATTCCACACCATACCTAGACTTTTAGGAATATTAATCCTGACAATTTATAAATAAATGAGGATTATCTCTAGCCGAGTATTTACAGTTTGGAGAAGATATCACCCCATTACTATTAATGTAGCCTCATCGGTAAACATAATCTTCTTGAGAAAATTTCTGTCATTCAAAAATTTCCATGGACGCAATAACAATAGTCTAATCTTTTATTAAAGTCACTTTCCTTCAATACGAAAACTTCGGTATACAGGGTTTGATTTTATAACAAAAGAAGCGGCTTTTGATTTTATTCTTCCTGATATTTAGTTCAGACGATAACTCTCTAAGGCTCATGCGTGGATTTGCTCGATTTACTGCCAGTATATGGTTATTTCTGAGATTGACCATTCTAGTGTATTTTAATAACACTGCCAGTTTCATTGCCGCTTTTCCGTGAGTAATAGGAGCTCTTTTGGAATGCCTTATCTGCAGCAACTTCTCTGCTACTACGAACAAAACCTCCAAACAACCGGAATGTTTCGATTTTTTCATTTAAAGTCAATCGCGTTTTAATTTTTGGATTACTAGCACTTTTGCGGTAAAATTGACGCTTTATCACGATGAAAGTAGATTAAGTTAGACACTAATGTCAAACTTTTCGCTTCAATAGCACTCCAATTTCAAACTAGAAACAAAATTTGTAAAAATCAAAAAACAAATGTGAATTTTGTCGTAAAATTCGGCATACGGGGTTAAAATAATATTCTGAGAATTTTTTTCTTGTAATTTTTTTTTGATATCTCGTACGCGAAGCAAAATATCGAGAATTAGCAAAATATGGATAAAATAGAAATAGAATATGCAAAAAAGAAACAAACCTGTATTCCTTCAAGCGAAGATAATATAAGGGTGTCTGCATACTGAATGTGACACACTGCACAAAGTGCGGCAATTTCGATGGCATTACATGGAAAACTTCTTTATTTTAATAGATACACGAAAACTACATAAGATGATGCGTGCTCTTTTTCGAATATAAATTTAGTGGTGACGCGAAAAATCAAACATTTTTAATCATTTCTGGAATATGACCAGAAACTCAAAATTCCGGGTTTTCTTGTTTTCTTATAATCTCTTTATTTCTAAAGATACGAAATAATAGTAAAGGACCTTTTTTTACCCAATATATTGAAGTAGATTTCTAAACACATTCTATAATGATTCTATAATGCCTTCATGCTCTTCATTTGTAACTTGTAAGGCATGTAATTATACAGAAATTAGATATTGCTTATAACTTAAGAACGGCTGCTAAATCTATAAAGTACCTATATATATTTGGAGACTACTTACAAAAATTCTATCTACATATATAACGGCCAACTACTTCTATCAAAAAAAAGTTCTCATAACTTGAGAACAAATTAAGATATATAATATATAATGTCCCATTATAGAAAAAGAGGTTATAATTAAAAAAAAGAAAACCTGGAATTTTGAGTTTTCGATCATATTCCAGAAATGATAAAAATGTTTGATTTTTCGCATCACCACTAAATTTACCTTCGAAAAAGAGCACACAACATCTCATATAGTTTTCGCATATCTATTGAAATAAATGATATATACAATGCCATCGAAATTGCCCCACGCTGTACATTATAATTAAAGCAAATTTTTAGAAAGCGTAACTCTCGCGAGCATTTCCTCAAAAACATTCTGGGATGTTTTTCTACCGAATTCAATGCTACTTCAATGCTATGTGGCAGCCTCACTTTCGTCATATTTCTTCTTTTTTTTCTTTAAATCTATTACTAACCCAGGTTCGTCGAATTCATAATCCGCATATCTTATATTTTATAAAGAAAAACCTGTTTTTTTTTTTACAGGGAGGTCGTAAATTGTATTCGTATTCATGGTATGGTTTATGTTACTTAGGAAGCGTAGCATTGCCTGTAAATATGACATATTTTACAATATGACGTTTTTGCAAAATTTTGCAAAAGTGACTACGAGGGTCATCGAAAAAAGGAACGTAGGTACCCCAATAATTAATCTTGGATAAGTTGGTAAAACTTTTGAAAATTGTAAAACTGTTTGCATTGTCATAAAAGTAATAGAAAAATCTTCCAAATGAGCTTCTATATGAAATTACGTTCCATTTAAAATTTTAAAGATAGGGGACGTGGCTATCCCCTATTTTACATCAGAAGCCATGTGCGTATCTCTATAGGCGAAAAATCACAAATTGTCTCTAATTTGTCTCATTCCGTTAAAAGTTATGAAGGGGGGAAGTACCATTTACGACCTCACTGTATATAAAACTCAATTAAGAAAGTTTTTCCTCTTTATAAGTTCATTCACGCATACTGCGATATTTTTTATAAAGCTTATCTACTTGGAACTGTATATTAATACATCTTCTTTGCCTTCTTTAATATTTCGGTATTCTTTAAATGGTAATATAACGCTTCACAATTTTTATCTGCGATCTAGTTTGTTCATCAAGGCGTCAAGAATAGATACTGTAAGCCACTTGCAAATTCCTTAGGTTCATCTAACACTGCAGCTATTATAGATAATAAAATACACGCCATTTTTTCACTTCAGTAACTTTACAAGGAATATCCTTTTGTGGAATCACAATGTGTTAACCAGGTCGTTCTATATTAATGTGTCTTTGAAGTAACATGAAACAAAGGTAAACCTATAATTAAACAGAAAGGAAAATATAATGAGAGCCCCTCATTAATCGAAATGCTGCTTTAAATCTTTCTCAGAATTAGCAAAATATACTTTATGGACCCGGGATCAGGAATGTGGATCCCAAGATAAAAATATAATCACCACAAATAAACAGTGAAAAATTAGATTATCCTGAATTTGAAAATGTCAAAGATATAAAATATAAGGCACGTAGGAGAAACATTTTACCTTTTCCAAGAATAAAGACCGCGCAGAAAGTTCTTTTGGGTAGTTTTTTTTTTTTTTTTTTTGCGGCCGGCAACAATATAAAATTTACAGGAGAGATGTCATCTGGAAAATGACGAGGAATGGACGGGTAAAGATTAAAGCAGCTCTATATTTGGCCTTAGAACGCGCCGCGCAAGTGAGAGACAAGAACGAAAAAAAAAACATCAGAAAAGCCCGAACCGCTGCAGAGGCGAACAGATTTATGCGTGTGTGTACGAAATAAACTTTTTTTTATCCATTAGATATCGATTCTCTTTATATATATGGCAAAGGAAGAAAACGGAGGAGGCAAGGAGGAACCGGTGTGCGTTTAATAATAACTTGGAAGTATCAATGAAATATGTTTTTCGTGGGGAAAATGGGTGTGGAAAACGGCATATTGACGAAAAGATAATCGGCGCTTTTTTCATAAAGTCAGCACGAATCTGGCGTTTATGTATTTGTGAGGGAACTTCGCTATCCACTGTTTACCAAATTGCGTGCATAATTGTGTATACGGGGAACGGATTTGTTAATTTATGGCTTAATATACGAAATCACGTATTACATATACATATACAGTGTGTGTCACGACGAGCTTCCATTGAAAGTTTATGGAGAAGCAAACAAATGTGAGATTTAAAAATTTTTGTAGTGAGCCTGTGGATGTAGGTTATTATTTTAACTAAAATATTTTCGACTTCCGGTAATGTTCCCTCTCTAAACTCTTTTTTTTTATATACTAGTAAAGTACTAGTGTACCACCCCGCTATCACTAACGGGTTGTTGTTTTATATATATTAAACCTTATGGGTTCGTAAGTAAGCGAGGTTACTTGAGGGAAATTAATAAAACACCAGAATAAGAACTAAAGGGAACTATATTGTAAATTTCGCAATCAAAACGCAAGAAAAACACATATAAAGAAACAAACAAAAAAAAAAAAAGATAGAAAAATATTAAATAAACAACTCAGATAACCAACTATAAAAATAGAGTTATCTAAAATAAAGAAACATTATTAACAACAAGTGAATCCGAATAAAACTAGGATTACAATGATTGCTAATTTGGAGATTTCGGTATATAATTAAAAAAGGGAGGGGATGAAAATAATTAGACCGTAGAAATGCAAGCCAGAATACCTCTGCAGACTTACCCTTCTACCTTTCGGTTACACTTATTTCACACACTAAACGACGTTAACGATATACAAGAAAGGTAACAAACAAAAAAATAATATGTTATATAATTAAAGACAAAAAAAGAACTATCACTTAGGAAACACAAAACTAATAAGATGTTAATTAATAAATAAGGATCACTCCCGGATTCCGAGCTGTTCTTATGAACGCATATCCCGAACTTCTCCCTCCGAAAGGTTTTCAGGGCACTCTTATCACCTCGTATATTACAAGATAGAAACAAGTGTTGATGTTCCTTCAATTACAACAATGCTTTATTTTCTTGTAAAACAATATACCGAAGACATCAACACTAGTTTCCATCTGATGCTGGTGTTTATCAGCACCTTTGATTTTTCTAGGATTTGCGAGTTCCCATAAAAAAAATGCCGATCTAGTGGCTGGCGTTCATCGAATGATCATACCGGAAATTGGTGTCGCGAGTCACAGTTAATATGAGCTAAAACATTAGAACTTGACATTGTTAAGACGAACGGGAATCGAAAAATAACGCCTTTACGTCTACAGTAAGGAATGAAATGGAAATACATAAAGAAGAAAATAATTTAGAATATACCGGGTTATTACACTAGTGGCTACATGTTTCGAATGGTTTAACGGTCATCTTCAGGCCAAACTCCAATGTACGCTTTCATACATTGGGGACATTACAAATATGGTTCGGAGTAATACAAATATTTCTAAATTAAATTATGAACAATAAATTAAATTGAATAGCTAAAGGCTGAGGAAAAATTGATGATTAAAACGAAAAAAAAAAAAACTTGAATACTTGCAGTAAAAAACACAGAAGGGTACGTCAAATATTAAAAATGAGCTCAAATTGTTCAAAATACTAATTAGATATAATAAAGTTGTAAAGATAAAAAGCAATTGTAAATAGGACAAAACCACAAACATATTAAAATTAACCCGATAACATCAGACGAAGTACTAAAATTGTAGCAAATAATATAAGTGAAAAAAAATTATAATTTTAAATTAGAATAAGTTGAGACATTTGCTGGATAGTAACCATAAACAATGTTGAAAAGTAAGAAAGTTATCTTAAAATTAAGTATAGTAGTAAAATTATTGGTTAACAAATTGAACTACAGATGACTGCATATGATAAAATCTTATTGAAATAAAATATTCAAAGTGGAAGTGGCTTCAAAATTTAATTATTAATATTAAGTCTTTGATTAAACGTTTGTTCTCGTAAAATTTCAAGAGCTTCAAGATTGTAAGTAAATTACCTTTATTAGCAATATCTAAAATAATAATCTATTTATTTTAAAATGGTGGCTGTTTTCTTTCAAATGGTTGGCAAAATGTTATAGGCCAGTGGAGTTGGGCTGTAAGCATCGTATGTGTTCTTTGATGCGTGTGTCAAAATCACGATAGGGTCCACATATGAGCTCTCACAAGTCTCACAAGTTAGTTTATAGACTCCCCTTTTTTATTCTATTCACAATATCTTTATTATTCAACATCAAATTATGTAATTATATATTAGATGAAAAAACTGAAAAATTGTTGTCGTCAACATTGTCACCAAGATTATACGGTCTCCTTAAGATCCATAAATCTGATAACTTCGGGGATATGCCCATTAGACTTGTTGTCGCTTTCACTAATTCTCATCTTTTTTTACTTTTAAAATGGTTCGTATGTGGGAAAAATTTGTACAGCACTGTATACAAGGCACGCCGAACTTCTATTATTTGTCCGAATGTAAGATCTGGATAATATGGATAATGGTACCTGTATCTAATTCAATCGTTTTGTTTAATTAATTAAAAGAGACAAAAATCAAAATATGTTTACTCTAAATACGTTGTATTATGGAAAAATATAGAATTGGTAGAAATTTTAAAAATAACGCCTTAGAAATCTCGGTTTTTAGAAATCTTAGAAATAAGATAAATTAAAAATGAACTCAACAAAGTATAGTTACACAGACATTAAACGAGAGTTTGAAATAATTAATAATCAAAACTACTGAAACAATAATTTTTCATCCGAGTTCTTTGATATCACAAAAAAAAATACCGCTAGTAAGTAAGATTACCCAAACAACTAGTGATTGAAGAAAGGAAATTGTTAAATAGCATCAAATCGAGTTTTAAAACGGATTCTATGTCAACAAACGTATGACTTATGTAGCAAAACGCGTCAAGTTACAACTAAAATTTCAAAATTAGGCAACCCTATGTACGCCTGAAGAGTAATTTCATCGAGAGTCAAGACAAACGAATCAAAATTTCGAAGCACGGCTTTGGAAATTTCCACGAACTAGAAGAAAAAAACCTTATATTTAATTATCAACATCCAGAACACATTTATTTACTTATTTTCTTGATTACAATATCCAGAAAAATGTATTCACAATTATCGCAATTTTCTGGATGTTACCAATTTAAATAGCCCAACAATGCAATTTTAGTCAACCTATATTAAATGTTTCGATATGAAACATATAATTGTAGGTATAAATTGACAAATTTTGCAAAATCTTAGCAAATATATTGAATTTAACAACCTCTCATTCATTTTCATTACAATACATAGGTTAGCGTTAATACCTACAGATGTTATTAAAGTATGATGACATATAATTTGCCTAAAAGAAAGTTGTCAATAAAATCGTTATTTGATTAGCTATTATTTAATAAAAATTGTTATAATTGTAGTACACACTTTTATTTTCTATTTGCTCTAGCGGCGGCTGTTTCTGTTTAGCAACTAAAATTTACCAGTTGCTATTTAGCAATCCATTTGATAAAAAGTATGAAGTCTTCTTATTAGACATAATCAGCTTCTCATGCAAGAAATTTATACCTATTATTTAGTTTAACTGAACCGAAAATATAACTCAAAATACCTCTCAGTCAGTAATCCTACGTATATAGGGCGTCTGCCATTTCATTTTTGTAATTCCATTCCAGTTTTCCTTGCAAAATGCAAACCGATATATTTATGTTCGTAATAGTCAAAAAACTTTTGGTATTACAGTAAGTGTCTTGTGAAAATAATGTTACAAAACAACAGTTGATAAATATTGTTAGCGAAAACACAATAAGGACTAAAATAATCAATTATATAATAACAAAATAAAAAGAAATACATAAAAATAGATAAAGTACGTTTTAAAGGTAAAAATTTCTGTTGAACTTGTGAATAGGCTATTTGTTTGTAAATATCAATAGGAATATCATTCTTTCTAGATAAATATGTAACATAAACCAGTTTCTACGTTTTAATGCACTTAATACTAATATTGTTTAGAAAACGAATACGACACTTGAAACTGAAAAAAAACAGCCCGAGAAGTATTTTTTTCCACTTTCCTAGTAAAATAATCTTTAAAGGTAACTTTAAAAATGAATTAATTAAACCTTGTCACTTATTGTCAGAGGTAAATGCTTTATCTTCTAATGATCTGTTTATTTTTAAAATTTGTTAGAATTCAATTCAATTAATAAAACACTCTCTATGTATGCCATTGAAAAATGATAATCCGGAAAATTAGAACAGAATAAGAATTTGGTCGATTTTAAATAAACTATGCCGTCTTTAGATGATTTTGCAAATAATGACTTATTTTTATTCATTACATCTCTTTATTTAATTTCGACAAAAAATTATATTCTAAGAACCAAGTCCTGAATTAGAAGGTTCTTTTTAGATTGTTCTTATCACGGTTTTTTTCAGTATTAAATTATTATTATTTAAATTAATAATTATATGTGCATTCAAATATTTAAAATGTCAGAATAATACTTTGCTCTTGTTTATTTTGTTTATATTTCTATATATTTATAGTTACATATTTCCTTAGAATGGATACCAAGCACATACTGCAAAAGATAGAACTTTTTTCTTCCATTTTTTTAATGTTAAAGAGGGCAAGGAAACAAAATAAAGTTGATAAAATTTGCGAGTAACATGTAGCTAACTTTTTGCGGAAATCGAATCTTTTAGTTTGTATAATGCATACGGACATAACTAGCGATGCTTCTTTTTGTCGATATATCTATCGCCTAAAATACATGTTTGTTATGAGTCAAAAATGAAATTACCCTTTTATTTATTTTTAATTTAATTAACCAATTACCGTTGAATTTCGCTTCGTGACTTACGTCAGCCTTACAAATAAATAATTTACCATAAGAAGAACAAATAAGTAATATGTGAATATATTTCAGTAAGTTGCGCCATGAAAATTAAACATATATATTTTGTAAAAAAACGGCCATTTACGAATGCAACACATTTTTCTTTAAAACTGAAGCGCTTACAATTTAAAGATTTCTCCAAACTAAGCATCTATTACTTAAATTGCTTGAAGAAAGTAAGATATAAGTTGAAAGATATAATCACACGCTATCACATCAGCAGATCTGCAACACTGAATCGTGTTTTCACAACTGCATTTTCACCCCCAGCTGCAAAGTTGAGCTTTAGTAGCAACAACAAGTATTCAAAGACGTATTCAATGTTTCAAATCGAGTATTACAAGAATTTATTACGTAAATATAGCAAATTTCGTTTGCTTTCCGTTATATTAAGAACAAGCACGCTTTGATCTACTTTATACCAGCTCCAACTGACCCCGCATTTCTAAATTACACCCTCGAATGTGCCAACGGCCGCAAACAGTTACTTCTGAAAACAATTTCACGTCCCATCCTCAATAAGCTGAAAGGAAATTCTCGTCATCTCCGGACCTTACTTGAACCTCTAGTGATTGGCTTTCGAGGTCCGTAATTGCTGCGCCCTAGTAAACAATTTTAACGAACCTATGCCAGGTCCGCAATTGATCGCGAACATCACCGTTAAGGAGGGAGACCTAAGATCGGTAGATGGCAAGATGAGAGATATCGAGCAATGGATTCGTGTACCTAAGTGCGTGCGAGGAAAGAAACTTTGTTGGGAGCGTCCAAATTGGCATCTCTCTCCTCCCTTCGCGTGCTCATTATCCCCAGTATCTTACTATCGTGCTTTCTGTCTTATTTCATCGTCTTAGAAATGGCACCAGTTTAACTGACGCATCCAATCTATTGATTTATACTCTCCGAAAGAGAGAAAGAGTGAATATGTCGTTCTCTGGACGTCCGATGTCCGAATGGACTTTAGGTGAGTGTGTGCGTTCAAGTTCGGTAGGGTAGGCGGAGCTGTGGCAGTGGCAAAGGACGATAGATAAGAGGATTATCGGATCCGGAACTTCAGCTTGCGCGCCCGGATTTAGCTGCCCAACCGCTTCTGTTCTGCGTCTTCAAGTTGCCGGTGGAAATGCTTACGGCCGAATTAACGAACGAAGGCTAATTGGAAGATGAAGGTCTAGATCCTGCCGCCGAACGGACGACAGAGAAATAACGAAGGAATTGCTAATGAATCGGAAAAAATATTTGAAATCGTTTTCAATTCCGGGTCATATGTTAGCAGAATTTTAATGCGAATTTGTTATTGTTGAAACTTCCACGTCGTTTGAACTATAAAACTAGCAATAGTACTTGTTTGTGTTTATTAAGATTTTGTTTCATTGTTGAGATATTACAAACAACCTAAGCAACTTTTTTTTATTAATTATTAGTATAATAAACAAGATGCTACATAGCCTCCATCAATTTAATATAAGAAATTATAAATTTTAATTAATTGAACTGCAGTAATTATATGAAAATACGCGAATAATAAAACCTCAAGTTTGCAAATAATTGAATGAAAGGCGCTCTTCAATAATTTTCAACATCAAGATGATTTTGGTAGTAGATAATGTGACATTAAGGTGACTATTCTTTGTAGTATTTATTATCGTATCTTAATGCATCTGTTCTGCTATGTGCTTGTCTAATAAGTCTGGCCATCTATGGCTAATGTTTTAGAAAAGTACTGCTCCAAGGTCTTCTCACTATTAAACAAACGTATTAAATCTGAGCATCAGATTTGGCGGGTGTGAATTTGGAAAAAAAGAAATTTTAACGTCATAATTACAATAGATAATAAATTAGCTACAATTTCCTAGCTAGTTTTTTTTTTTTTTAATTTAATACCTGATGCCCTCTTACCGTAACAAAAGTGCATCCAAATTTCACGATAATTAGCCACGTATATTGCTTATTTGAAAAAGCTCAATCCTATAATCCGTTTCCGTGACGTAGCACTCCAAATAGCAACTTCACTCCTTGCAGTTCAGTCTCACAAAAAAAAAAAAAATATATAAACGTTTTCGACTGACCATATCCTATAATGCGACTAGCCATTTACATCACGTTTGCATGTATTACGCAAATACGCTTCCAGAAATATCTTCTCTTAGTCTGACGCTGTGAGAGACAATGCAATCGAAAAAAATCATAGTTTGACGCAAGTTTTATAAAAGAGGGAAAAGAAACACTGTGTGTTCAACAAGTAATTAAATATACTTCCAAAAAACACATAAAAAGAAACAATAAAATAAAGGTAACGCCAATGAATAACAAAGAAGAATATGGAAAACGACAGTTATCTGGTAATGTTTATATAGCGTTATATTCACTCATATAAATGGCAGTAAATATTGATGGATCACCTTAGGGAATCAGCATTTTTCGGTCAATCATTTTGAATGGTACTTCATTTATTGGTTAGCTTATTAAATATTTAAATGTTTTTGCGTTAAACCACTGTTAAAGAGAAATATTCAGCAAGGTAATTTAAAAATGAGAACAAAACATCTCATAGTGCAAAATGCAGAGTAAGTTCCTGTGCGCGCACGCAAGAAGTAAATACGCTTAGAAATGTAGAAACCTCGAACACAAACTTGTTTTGTTTTATTTATTTACTTTAGTTGGTTTATCCAAAAAAAATATCTTTCTGAACATTTTTCGGCTAATATAGACAATTCTTCCATTTTGTAGGCGGATTCTCTAACTATAGTATGAATAAAATGCCTATAGTGCTAAAAGTTTCGAATACAAGTTATTAGTTTATCCTATAATAGCTAAAGTTTAGTCACTTTAAATATTCTTATTTAAGTTAACTATTCTGTATCACCTAATAAAATATATAAATTGCGATTAGCTATTATGGCTACTTTATTTTTCTGTGTGTTTCAAAGAATTCTATCGTAAAAGATACGTTAAAGTTATCACAAAACCGGGCGCAATAAATAATGTGACACTCGCACGTCTATTCATCGTCACAAATCCACGCCAAAAAATATCCTTGATAAGCAAAAAATACGCGAAAAAGACCTATCGGGAAACGTTCCAGCTTTAAAAAAATGGACGAGGAGCCAGCAACAACGAAAAGGAGGTGTATGTGAGGAGAAGAAAAGAGATCTCCAACTGCAGATATATGCGCGCGAGGAGAGAGCCGGAAAATAGGGCGGGAAGAGAAATAGAAACGGTAGCACCACATATACTCCCTACGTACGCCGCCAAAGAGATAGGCAGCAGAATAATTTCTTCCAAGTCGGAACCATAAGTCGATAGCAGCGCGGGCTATGTGCCCTTAAGCTGAATTGATTTGTAACAGATGATGCCGAGTAGAGATACACATTCGACATGTTTTCCTAAGCGTTCCGAGTAAACTTCTACATTAAGGGGATACATAAATTCTTCTTGCAATTTATCGAGGCCGATAAAGATTACTCTGGGATTTCGCTAAAAATGTTAGTTAACGCACGGCTAACTACTACGTAGTCAATACTCAATATGGCCGCCACAAGCACGGATCAATAGTAACTACTTTTCCTTCATCTAATTTTAACTGCGCGTGCAGTACTATGGAAGGGTTTCTTATACTTTCACTTGAAAAGATCCTGTATAAACTAGGCATTCGAGCATTATGCGTGTATTCTATACAACCACCAAATTGATTAGGCGTTTTAATGACTATTATTACTGAAACAATCAAATTTTACCTATTGCTACGATTTACATATTTAAAAATGCAGGACGAAGTTTACTTTTAATATATTCCGAACAACTTTAACTTTAAATATCTCTTAGAAAACTTTCTAAGAAATATCTGTTTTAAACTTCAAAATACAATTCCCACCATTTACAACTCTTTCCTTAGTATTCAAAATGGTTCAGTTAATCGTTTCTCAGTTAACATTGCTGTCGTTTTACATACGCTCTAAACTTCAAATTAATATTGCACGAAAACTGTTAATATTTTACTGTTGATTCGGCGCATAAAAGTTTTGGTGCCATTTTATACTATTCACTGTTTGAATAGTATTTGCTTTTTGTCCTCCTACTTCTATTAGTTTGAATAATGTACTCAAACAAACATGTTGAATTATTCAAAGGTAGGTAATATCTTATTAAAAATATTATGTCAGTTTAACAATCTCTCAGTGTTCATCTATCATTATGGTCTCCTCGTCTTACTAGTGCCCGACCGTGGTCCTTGGGGCAGTCTAATCAGTAATAAGGCGCTGATAGTCCCCCCTGAAGTTGATAAATGGCTTGTCATCACTGGCTGGTGTCAGCCCTATCTTCGTTAGTATCCTTGGCTACCACTACTTAGCTTTCAAAGCCTTCTTCTTTTTGCTTGACCCACCGCGAAGATGTTTAGGCAGTCCCGAGCTCTCTTGATAGAGACCTTAAGTGGAGGTCTGTCCTAGGGCTCAACCAGACATGCCACCAGCTTGTTTGAGGAGGCGCTCACCCTCAACCACACACGCGACGCTAAATCATGTATGTATTCCCGAAGATGGGGGATGTTCATGTCGTCGCGTAATTGCTGGTTTCCGACCATCCATGGGCTCCCACTATTTGCCTTAAGACTTGGCCATTGTTACGAGGGAGAGCGCCCCGTAAGTAAGTATCGATCTCAAACAGGCTGTGTACAAAAGAACTTTGGGCCGGAGGTCCAGCTGACTACGCACTGACATTAGGGACATTAGGTTGTTTCCAATCGCCTGAAATTCGGTTTTGATTCGACACGTGCTGGTGGAAGGTTAAGCCACGATCCAAGGTGAGCTCCAGGTACTTGACCTCACCGGACCAAGGGATGATTTTCCCTTCGATGTTGATTCGAGAGTCGGGAATTGTTCTTCTGCTGTGAAACGCACAACCACACTTTTACTAGGATTTATCCGGAGCCTTCAGCGCTCCGCCCAGTCGACGATGTTGTCAATTGCAGCCTTCATTCCTCGCACCAATATATTTTCGTTGGGGCAGGTGGAATAAACCGCAGTATCGTCTGCGAAGATCTCCAAGCTGACACCTGGATGCTTGGTAATATCGTACATATAGATGAGAAACAGCTCCAGGCCCAGCAAGGAGCCCTTCGGAGCACCAGTTAAAGCAGGGCAACGAGTGGAATAACACTCCCTCACTCTCAGTGTTATCTTACTAACTGGTTGCTTTACTTCAATCGTTTTAAATGAAATTGTGCAGCGAGCTGTTTTAAATCATGATGTGTTATTGCTGGGGTTGTTTGAATGCAAACGTTAATTGGTCCTCGTAACTGTAGTAAATCGTTGCAAAATAATTCAAGCTGTATTTTGAACATTTACTCTATTAGTAATGTTTATCTCTACGTCATAATAAAGAAGAAGTTTCAGCTTGGAAAGGGTTATACTTACCTATAACATATTGAGCGATAGTTTCCAAATATGACAATTCATTTATTACCAGGCAGTATAATCAACAAATTTATTTTTAGTATCCATGGAAAGTAACAAAATAAGAAAGATCTATCTTTCAATCCTGCAATGTAATTATATTTTTTCAGTCGATAATGTAGGCTGCTGTAGTTGTACACGTAATACTATATTATCGGATCTGCCCAAATACTTTTTTGTTAGTGTTGAGTAAATAAATAGTTAAATCAATGCCTATATCTATTACAGAATGGCTGATTTCCTGAAACCTTTTTATATAAATATTGCCAGTCATGTAGAATAGTCGTTGCAACCAGTACTCTAGCATTTACTTGCAAATTTAAATAAATTTTACAAAAGCGTAAATTGCTATTGATTTGCCGATTTAGTATAGGATATAGTGCATTTCTGGTGATTTGTGTCTTTGAAGTTGTAGTCTAGTATCATTCATTTGAAATGGGCCCCAAAAAGAATGTATTATTGTATTAAGGATCAATATGGGTGTATTGATTGCTAAGGAATATTATATTCAAATAATTTTTGCCGTTAATTTAGACTGTACCCTTTTTGTTTTATCAATTTTTAATTGCTACTATTAACCCATAATTATCATACAACAAACTGTCTATAATAATTAACTACCAGAATTATTTAATCATTTGACAGTGTCGTCTACAGGACGAGAAATAATATAGACATTTTTGTCTATATTATTTATGTTACTATAATAAAATTTTGAATAGTCTTAATTTTAAAATTTTTACTTCAACATACATATACATAAACCATACTATTTTTGACATAAAATGCGATCAATTAATGATTATTATTAATAAATTGTTTGTATAAAATAAAAATATTTATGGAAAGAGATATGAATAACATTTTTTTTTCTGTATTGTAGGAATCAATATTTTTTTTACCTCGCTATTTAAAACAATAACTACAAGAATATACCCAATAAATGAATGGAACGAAAATAAAACTTGGGGATATAAGCTAGTGTCACAAATTTAAAATAGCAAAACACCAAGCTTATGCAACTCGAACCTGCATCTGCGAGAATCGTTAAAATATTTACCTCCAAACCTCTCCACGTCTCCTGTTATGAAGCAAATACTGACATTTTCCCCAATTTCTAATAATGTTTTTATTAACTACTGATAATGATTTTCCCTATAAGTGAGCGTACTAAAGGAGGAACTGTATTGATCGGAGTTTGAGAAAAATCGGAAAGGCAAATGATAAACTTATTTTTTTTTACGGGAAAAGCGATTATCTAAAAAGGTTCATACACATTTTTTTAAATTTTAGCACCTTGTGTATCTACAAGAAATCAATAAAATTTCTTACGTTCCATAAAATCTGTGGAACAATCCTCGCACTGCGCTATTAGACGACGTTAAAACAAATGATTTAGGAAACTCCTAGTGCTTACATTTTAACAGAACTAATGTTACCTAATGCTACCTAACGCTAAAATAAGATAGTAGTGAAAATACCTTTTGAAGATTGCTTCAACACTACATTGTTTTAGGTCAACATTTTATGAGTTGTATTAACCCATTTTTTGTAACGACCCAAATTTTGCGTTAACACATTATTTTTCTGAGTGTATCTACTCGCAGTGAAATGTAACCTATATTGTAATCAAAGTTTCTTCGCTTTTATATGCCTAATCGACAAACACTACATCCTGCATCGGCCATAAATACCACCCACACTTAAATAATATTTTCGTTGAACCACGCCATATTCCAATTTCGGCGGTAATTTAAATGTTTATTAGAATATAAAAGTACATTAATTTTGTTCCTAGCGACGGAGGGTGTTGTCGGTAGCAAGCGGGTTTGCACGAAATATCAGTTTCAAAATATGTGCGTGCGATTGAGTATCAACAACTAGGTTGCAGTACCGTTATGAATATAGAACATTTAATTTAAACTTGTACACAATTTAGTTTTCATATCAATATCTTTGGATACTTTTCTGATTGAAGAATATTTACTTGATGAGAAAAAAAGTGGGCTATTTCGTTTTTATTTATATTACATAAATTTCTCAGCGACGTTTCAACCAGATCTTTAATCTTCTTCCGGCTAAATTTAACTTATTGAATTTAAAATATAAAAGCATCAATGAAATAAAATTATCAAAAGTGAAACTTAATAATTACGAAGAGCGCAATGATCACAGTTTAAACCGTCTTTTTGAAGAAGGCAGTTGTTGTATGTGGAAGACAAAATAGTAATGTTTAATTTAAACTGATCAAAATATGCTGGAACACATATTTTTTTTTTTCCTTCGTAAAAACAATAATAATAAAAATATCTATATGATAAAGTACGTACTTAAAATACAACATACAATGATGTCCAAAATCTTTAAAACAAAATTGTGTAAAGTGTTTGAAATAACGTGTGTAGAATGCATGTGCGGGTAAAATAAAAAAAAAATATCAGCACATATAAGTGTAAAAAACTTAACAAATAATTTAAAGTACCTAAGAAACCAACAGACTAAAAGTACAAAATACAACTTTCCCAAAGCAACAATCAAACGAACAACTCAGTATTGTTAGGAGATATAACAATGTAAGAGTTAACAAAATTATATTATAGTGTTTACTTTTGGTTTTCCTCCTTTGTCAAATGTATTTCACTATTTCTCAAAACCCTTTCACGTTATTGCAAATGAGTTTCTTCTTTCTGTAACTTGTAAAATAAAAAACCCAAAAAAATGTTGGAGACACTGTTTTATTGGAAAAAGAAGAAGAAAACAAAAATTTACTAATTATACTACATATATATATATACAGTGACCGATGAAAATATTACAACATATGGGATTTTTTTTTAGTATTAAAATATATCAAAATTTTTTTTGAGGGAAAGGTTGTGGATGTCTAGGACCCCAAAATTTATTTTGGCACACGTAACGTGACCACTATTATGGCGGTACCTACTTTTAAAAGATATGCCATGAATCTGCAAAAATTGAATTTAGATATCCAAGAAAGTTACTTGAAGAAGTTGCTTAGAACTCAATTCTGAGGCCGAACGTAAATTTTTGTAAACATGTTTAAAAAAAAATAAAAATCACAAACATCTTTGATTGAATTACATTCCCATTTTTTTTTTTTGCACCTCAACTGCAGTAATATTTCTAAATTTGGTTGATAGGCCCTTAACTTTGTTGGCTCTACTGTTTTTCTGTGACCTTCAAATTCACTTGAATCCCAAATTCGTCAATATGTAGTTTTTCTCTATGTTCTATTATACAGAAAAATATAATCAAACCTACTTTTGGAAAATATCTGGTGCGTTACGCCTTTCTGGCACAGAAAAAACGCGTTTTACAAAATAGTGAAATGTCTTTATCGCACTCTGTCAAGTCTTGAGAAAAAAAATTTGGAACAATGCCGAACACTCCGTCTTTTCATTTCGTTCGTTATTTTGCAAGTCTTGTAAATTTTTTATACATTGTTCGGGAAAACACTAAATTGTCACACCATCGCTCATTTCTTGATTGTTAAAGCACGTACTTCGTTCGAAATTTTGTTTTTTTTTTGTTTGTTATAACAATGTGATATACATTTGACAATTAAAGAAATAGTTTTGACAAGAGAGGAAATAATTTGATATAGCGGCCTCTTTAATTAAGACCTTAAATAGTTTTGCAAAATAGTGAAATACGTTTGATGAAAGACGAAAACCAGTTTTTATGTGAATAATTTAAGACAGTAGCCGTTTTTTTGAAGTTGTCTTCGTTATCTAAACAGTGACCATTCATTATAGAATGGTGAGAAACGCCAGTACGACTAAGTATTACCCGTAGAAATGTCTTACTTATGCTTTTGTAAGCGTTTTTAAGTTGTTGTGAGCTTTGGCCAATATAAGCCATATCACAACCTTTGCAGTTATACACTACATTCCTTTTCACAGAAATAATTTGTGTATCTTTAAGGTTATCAAAGGGTTTCAACTTTTCTAATGCGTTGTCGTTATAAAATACAACAGATATATCTTAGGATTCAAGGATCTTTTTTAGTTTAGTTGACAATAACGGTATAAATATTGATTTTAATATGTGCTCATTATGATTTTCTTAATTAGGTACTAACTTTCATGTTTTTATAATTTTATTTAATACAGGATTTTATGTTTTAAATTTAACAGGTAATTTTAATTCTAAATATTTTTTTCAATTTAATTTTAATTAATGTCATTATTTAGCCGGAAGATGACCAAAGATCTGCTCGAAACGTTGCTGAGAAATTCATATAATATAAATAAAAACCAGATTGCTCAAAATAGCGGCCTTTTTCTTATCAAGTTATCTTTGGATAACGGAATTTAGGTTGATGTGTTTGCCAGGTATTTAATAAATATTTTTTTATATTTTGTCAACAGATCTACCTGATACTATCTTTCCTATATCCTAACAAATCTGTTTCGTATGATTCGTTTTTTATTTTCACTTGTTTGTTGTTATTCATTCACGGTAAAAGAACATTGGCATTAGGTAATAAATACTAAGGGAATTCATCGCTGAAATTTACAACGACCAAATTTGATTCGAAGCAACGAGGCGAAAAAACGAAATGTGATCGCTGCAACTGTAATGGTTGCCTTATACTGCTTATACTTGTTTGCAACTTTGGAAAGTTCCGCCCCAAAAACACAATAACGGTCTATTTGATAATTGAAGTTATTCCGCTACAACGTTGCCGAGAAATCCGATTCGGCGCTAGCGTCACAGGCGGCCGTGTGGCGACGCTGGTAAACAGAGGTGACATAGAAGGAGGAAGAAGAGGGATGGAGTCCGAGAAACGGCAAATAAAATAGCAGAAATCGATAATGTTTGAGTGGGCTAGAGGGCGGAATTGAGAGCAGCACGACGACTTGGAGAAATTAAATCTCATTTTCCGAAGACTCTGCAGCTACGATGCGGAAAAGCAACGAGAGGGAAGCAAGACGCGTTCTCGAATTGCTAGAGTGAAATGGGAGAAAATGTGATTGGAATAAAGTCGAGAGAATTTTGATTGAAATATCCGTTTTAATTTTTAAAGGAACTAAATGTATTTTACCTAAATTTATTTTTATTATATTCCCATTTTTTTTAATGAGAAAAATAATCACTTTAAAAATCATCTGCATTCATAAGATCTCTACTGATCAGAAATAATCAAAAAATATAGTTGATCAATGCCAAAAGATATCAGGAAAGTTTTACTCTTTCAAAAAAAAAAAAACAGATGTGTACACCATTTCGAATAGAATTAGAAATTATATTCAAGATAATAGCAAAATAAAATTAGAAACGATAGTTAAACTAGATACAACGTACTCTGATGATGTAAATGATACTGTGTCAGTTACAAAATTTTCAAACTTATTATTTTCCAAAGATTTTTGCTAATTTACCAATATTATATCTACATATACCGCAGAAGCCATTCAAACTCCAAACAGACTAGATATGTCGTTATATGCATGAAGCGCACGCTACTGTTCGTAGTTGATGTAGCTTCTGCGGTATGTTCTATTTCGAAAGAGAATATACCGGGTTCTTTTTTTCTATCACACATACAATTTCCCTCTGTGTAAAGTTAAAAAACAAATTGTCAATACATTGGTAACTGGCTTGCAGGCAACCAGATATACTACTATGCTTGTAGAAGGTTTGGGGATTGGTGCGCTAAAAATAGAATTATTGTTAACGAACAGAAAACTGTGATAGTTAATTTTAATAACCATAGGGATATCGTGGGGGACGCGAGTGTTGCTCGGTTCCTGGGGGTGATGGTGGATGGTGCTTTGAGCTGGTCGGCGCACGTTGACCTGGTTTGTGGCCGTGTGGGCAGGGCGGGTTTCGCCGTTTCTCGGATGAGGGATACGCTCGACCTTGTGGCACTGCTTAGCTTGTATAATTCCATGGTGTACACTCACCTCTCGTATAACGTTGTGCTGTGGGGTGGCGCTACTGGGAGCGACCGTGTTTTCCTGGCTCAAAAGCGAGTCATTCGAACTATGTTTAACTTACGATGTCGTGAGTCATGCAGAGCGACGTTTGTCGAGAATAATATACTTACTTTTCCTTCTGTCTATATATATAGATGTCTAATGTATACACGGTTGCATATGGGCGAATTTGACAAAAATTCGAAATTCCACGATTATAACACGAGGTCGCGTGATCTATTTTGCCTGCGAGGTCATAGTACGAGCAGGTTTGAGAGGGCGCCTTCCTACATAGGAACTAAATTATACAATAAATTGTCGGGTTCGTTAAAGAATCAAAGTTATAACTTATTTAAAAGAAATGTTAAAAATTTGCTAGTCAGGAAATGTTACTACAGCGTGGAAGAATTTTTAAATGACGACATCTCCTAGAGTCCTAGAGTACTTTATTAGATATGATTATTACTTGTTTTGTTTGTGTTTCATTTTTATTTTGTGTAATGACGATTACATCCATGTTGTATTGGCCGAAGTATAATAAATATTATTATTATATTATTATTATTATATACCACCATGTAAAGCAGTTACGATTTGACGTATAACATATTCTGAAATTTTACCATTATATAATATATTGTATTATTTATTTCATTATTAATTAAAGTATTTCAAACCCGCAGTAAACGTTATTAGTTCAATAACTAAAATAATTGTTTTTGCAGTAACTAAAAAAATTATGTACGTATTAAACCAGTTTATTCTCCTAAAATATAAATGAATGGTTGAAGCAGCCAACAATCACTAGCACTCACTAGTAGAAGCTTAATAGAATACGGAAAATGCATGAATGTCCTCAATACAACGAAAAAACTATATTATGTTGACAAGTTTGAAATTATTTATGAACGAGATGTAATGCACATATTGGAGGACTTCTGAAGAGTGTATGGAAGAAGTTTTAATCAACCTAGCTGAAATAGTTAATCCTGACAAACAATATACTATTAAGAGGCTTCGTAACAAACTATTAACAATTCAAATGTAGAAGAAATTTGTCAAGAGATTTTAAATTATTCAAAGGTAACATATTCATGGGTTACTAAAAAGAATTGAAAATAAATTGCAGCGTATAGAAGTAATCAGAGAAAGCCTGTCAACAATATTAACTCCTACATACCACTTTTTTACACGAATTCATCACAATTAAAATTATCCTGCCACTTTGAATTCATTGTTTCTATAATTTGTTAATCGCAATCTTATATAATAATAGGCGTTATTACAGTTTAGCTTTATTATAATTTTTTAAGAAGATATACATAAAATTAGACACATTTTTTTAATAAACTTTGAAAATAATCAACCAGTGTTCTTCTAACAGCGTCATCATTCATACTGGCGAATTACAGCACCGTTTGTAGAGTCATTTTGGGCACATTTCTTATCTATTTGATCATCGTCTGATAAATTATCTCGATTGTTGTAGGCATTATTATGCAATATTACAGCTTTAAGAATAATCCTCAGTGCTAGTGGTATGCCACAGTTCATTACAATAGAAAGCACTGGAAAAAAGGATTTCCAAATTCCTAAGGTACACTCAATAACATTCTTAGTGCGAATTAGTACTTCGTTGTATAACACTTCTGCTTAATTTTACCAAAAAGTAATTAATTGCTCATGGAGTTTCCTTACAATCCGATGTGTAACTCCGGGCTATCGTACTACTAAACCTTGAAAGCAGTTGTCTGCATCGTAGCTTCAACAATCTAATATGTGTGCAGCCTATTGCATCTACACAACTGTTTGCAATTTTTCTTCTTCGGTATCTGGAAACTGTATAACATCACGATGCAAATCAATAAAGACACCTGTAACGAGGTTTTGCAAGCTGCTGATTTGTGCACTCCACCAAAATATTCACCACCGAATACTGCTTTAATAATCTAAATTACCTAACAAATTCCTCATCATTGTAGTTGCTCCAATGGTTTACTTATACGAAACCCTCATAACATAATATAGTTTTTTGATTGTATTCGTACATTTTCCATGTCCCATTAAGCTTCTGCTAGTGCTAGTCACTGTGCTTGAGCTTGTTGGCTGTTTCAACCATTCAATTACATTTTAGGAGCATAAACTGGTTTAATACATACATAATTTTTTTTTTTTTTTAGTTACTGAAAATACAATTATTTTAGTTGTTCAAGTAATAACGTTTATTACGGGTTTGAACTGGTTTACATGATAATATATGCCTATTTGTCAGTTACCAATGCAATGACAATTTGTTTTTTAAATTTACACATAGAGAAATTGTATGTGTAATAGAAAAAAAGAGAGCCCGGTATATACTAAAGGAACATTAATGGAGATTCAATGATGTAAACATATAAAGGTTGTTCCATTTAAAAAATAAGATATACTCATTTGAAGTTGACTGAGTTTGCACTTTGCAACTTTCACTTGCAAGTTTAAGTAAATACAACCGCATTCTAAAACAGTGCAAGCTATATAATTTTTAGAAAACCAAAGATATCTTTGAAACTAACGAGTAAAGTATATCTCTTTTTTTCAAATCTACTGGCGCTTTTAAAAATGCAATAATATTGGGGCTATTGTATTAATGAAAAAAAAGTTGAAGGCTGTACCGAGGTTACGAAACACCCTGTACAAATCCTACAAAACTTGGTAATTTTTTTTTCTATCTGTCACTATTTACGAGTTATAGAGGAATTTCTTACTAGGGAAACAACCTGTATATATTAGCGCTACCGGGCAGATCCTTGGCTTCTATTTCCCTCACTATTTGTTTCCATTTTCTCGGGTCTGTTGCTGTTTCTTCCCACTTATTTGTGCTAACCGCGCTTATGCCCAACTTTCACTTCCTTAAGCAACTTTTTTTAATCTTCCTCTTCTCCTTCTCGCACCTTCCCTTTCGCATAACATTTTTTTTAATTTCATTGTTCGAATATTTCAATGAATTGTGCCCTAACCACCTTGTTCTTTGTACTCTCACCTTTTGCGTTATTTTAACTTTTCTGTACAGGTTTATTACCTCTTTGTTTGTGCGTCTTCTCTGCTTAACTTCAAATCTTATACCTCAAAGTGTTTTTCTTAAACATTTTTTCCCGAATTCCAAATTTTTGTTCCTTTTTTTATGTCGTCACAGCTGATCTTATGATCATCTCTTGAGCTCTAATTTTAGCTGCTCCTAATAGTTTTTTTCCTCTGAGTATTTTTAAAAGTATCCCCACCTCTTTATTTCCCTTCAGAATCTTCTTATTTATTTCCTACTCTTCCTCATTTCTGAAGTTATTGTTACCTTTAGGTATTCGAATTGGTTAACGCATTCGCTAACCTACTCCCTTTATTTTATAGTGAACTTGGTATATTTGTTTTGATTTATTACCTTTGCTCGCATTTTCATTGATTTTGTTTTTTCACCGTTCATATGTAGCCGTATTTGTTTATTTCTTTTTAGAATTTCTTGGAAGGCGTTCTCGAGTTCTAGCGGAGTTAGACGTTTTTATTACGGATGTGAAATACAAGAGCAATATTGCCAATATTTTCTTTTGTTCACTTCCTCATCGCTACTTTGATTTATATTTCTTTGCTATGGTTGTCATTATTTTTCAATATTCATGCACATTTTTGTATTTTTGTAGAATGTAGAGAAAATTGGAGGAACTTCTAGAAAGAATAATAATAAGGCTTATGATGAACGTATACACCCTAAAAAGAAATGTGGTAAATTTACCTCAAATTATGTTAAAATTACTCCAAAAATAAGAGGTAGCCCAGTAAAGTTAGCCCAGGAGGTAGCCCAATTGCCACCTACTTTTGGGGTAGTTTTACCACATTTTTTTTTTTAAGGTGTACCTAACCAAATTAAAAATCAAATACAATTCAATTAATAATGTTTTCTATTCAAGTTAATTGAAAAAAGAAAATTAAGGAGAATGAGATCTATTATAGGTACATTTACAGTAACGTAATGGGTTAACAGTGAACACACTTTTATGTAACAAAACATGCATTAGATCGAATGTAGTTACATTAATTGTTAGAGTATTTTAACCAAATAATAGTGACTGAAAACAAATATTTTCTTATAAATCATGAACAATTAAATGGTGCACAAAATGATATTCCGCGTACCTAATCCAATTTAACCCAAAAACTAAACCGATGAATTTCTGGAAGGCTATATTTACTGAATCACTGAATCGTGGAGTTTATATTTATTTCAGACTGTAGGAAAAACCGAAATCGATATTCCTTCATTAGCATTAGCTTAAGGTGGAATCTTCTTTCTGATTCATTGACATCAATCAGCAAACTACCTACCCAGGGTAGGCAGCGCCCGCACCAATCGTTAGAATGTTAATTTAATTGAAGTGGGCACCGATAATAAAAAGAAAGGGGCATTAACTTTATGCCTGCCGTTAAAATAACAATAAGAGATTGTTAACGAAATCGCGGCTCCAATTTCTAAAGTTCTAACCTATAAGCTGTTCACCTCGCCAGGGTAATTATGGCGCCATCTTCCTTACGGGACTGGCCCACATTCGTGTTCGGAACGTTGCATTCTTCCCTTTATTTACGATGATATCATTCGATAACGGTTCCCGTTCTTACTACTGTTTCCCAGTATATTTTAAGAAATTACAATTCTCTTTCCTTGTTTTTTTTTGCCTTCTGTTACACCAAGTTCTTTCTGCTCATGGTTACGCCCTCAGCGGTTTATTGGAAAGGGCACGAATGCATGTCAGGGAGGATATAATAAATCGAAACGACTTGCGATTCGACGCCGAAACCATTACTAAACCCTGGGAGTTAAAAGTCTCATTATTGCTGGTGCGCTTACACTAATATTTCGTGATGGAAGCGGATATAATTTAGAGAGGGCGCATTTCCTATTTTTGACGGAAATGTGTATTATACATAACAAAATTTGAAAAATTGGAATACTAATATTTGACGATTATGGTACAACAATTTTCAGTGAGAAAATTTCGTGGGTCACGACATCTTTCAATGAGAATGACTAAAGCGAAATCTATGTAAAGCTTTTTTTTGCTTCGGTTGATATCGAAATAACAAATATCTAATGACAGGTCATAAACAAGGAACATTCCTCTTTTACACAGATATTTTTGATATTCTACGGTTATATCATTAGTTATCCATTTCTTTGCCCTTACGTGTTTGGACAACGGGATTGTTGCGTTTCAAGGAACCGTTATGCGGAACTGGGCGGAATATAAATCGTATTACACCGATTTACTTAATAGAAAATAAAAGTATTATTTGGTAGGGCGTTCTCATTACGTGTAATGAGGCGATTAGTCACCAAGTAGGTCATTTGTATTCCCCAAGCTTGTGCACATAAAACATTGTAACCTTCTGCAACCCATAAGTTGCCAATATGTTTATGCAAATTACCCTTATTGATAATCTAATTTCATTGCCACACAATTCTAGGAACAATAGCAATAATTGTAGCACGAATGACTTTTAGATTTTATTAGGTAGACAACTACTCCTGGTCTTTAATTACCAAAAGCTTCGAAAGACTAAATAGGTTTGCTCAATTTATAAACATACATATAAATGCATGCATATATATACATTTCTATTTGGAATTAAAACAACAGTTGTAACCTTCATGTAAATACATTCAAGTTACAAACAGTTACTAATCATTAAAATAATCATTTTATCTGTACCAGTGTGATGCAATGTATACTGAGTACCCTGAATTATACATCTACTGCATAGAAATGCAAATAATTCTGGCATTATGAGCATATTAGAGGTTTCTTGTAAAATGTCTGTTTTGTTGCTAGGTTGCGGTATTCTCAACGTAAACGTGTATAAAGCCCAAGTTAAATGCGCAACTCGCTTCATATGTATATTATAAGATAATGAACAAAGAGCAATAAGTATTCTTTTTACTGCGAAAAGAGATGATGTAAATCAAGTTGTGCAAATATTATTTTTGTTAGAAAATCTATTAACATATTTGTGAGTTAACCATAAGGAATGAATATTTATGAATATTTCTTCAAGTTATTAATTATTTAAAAAAACTGGGAAGATGAATTTTCGAACACACTATTTTCTGATAATCAAATCTAAATTGAGCGCTGCACCACATTAAACTACATCGATTGTGTTATAAGGTTTGTTCGTTGGGGTTACCAAATTACACTGGTGCATGTTTTATCATTCTCAGATATGTAAACACGGAATTTTCTGTACTGTTTTACTTATGAGCCAGCGTAAAAGGTGTAGCTCCAATAAGCAAGCCTGCAGTCCTATAATTCTGTTAAATGTTGTGATATTGTTTATTGCTTAGCGTTATTGTTACATCAATTTTATAACACGTCCACAGATGGGGTTGAGAAAGGTTATGACTATAGATGGTGATTTTGTTGGCACGCATTAGCGCACACAGAGACAAAGAATTCTTTAAATCAAAGAAATGTTTCTTTACGAATATTTAAAAGAACCATTTTTTTCAGTCAAAACATATTTCCTTCAATTAAAAATAGTGGTATTTTAGTTATAGAAATAGGTACGTATTAACTGAAGGAAATAGTTCTTTAAATAGCGGTAAAGAAATGCTTATTTGACTCGAGAAATCCTTTTTATATGTAATATTAGTACATACTCCACAGACAAAGAGTGTGAATCGATTTATATACACATACATATAATGTATACCTAATGCCGAAAAAATAAAACCAATTTGGTCTGGAATTCTTTAAAATATATAGTATGCCTGTTCAACTGACTAAAAAACTGTTTTCATTTCAAGTAAAATATCTTTTCCGTTCATCAGAACGTTTCGTGGCCCGCTACCCGCTGGCTGATCGAGTCATCTCGTCAGTGCTCGGCACTGTGTGGGAAGGGTCTCCCACTATCACGGTAGGCAAGCGTGTTAGTCAGACGCAGACGACCGTCGAAGATCGACATTGAAAGTTAGAACATCCTGACAGCGAACTACCCGAAAAAAATGGGTTCAAGAATATTTATATTATTAATTATAGTAATAAAGGTAATATATTCTAGGATGACCCGCAAACAATACCTATAGTATTTCAATCAAATGACACCATCCATCCTTTCTTAGAGTGAAATTATGAAAATGAAATATTAAATAACAAGGAGTTATTCTGAAAAATACATCCATAATAGTGGTCTAAGTACAAAAAAAACAAGCCATTTGCTTAGGTAAACAAAACAAAGAAAATAAAAATTGTATTTCCATTCTTTGTAAAAAAATATATCCGTTTATGCTTAGAATATCCATTATGGACGATCTTAAATAAATTATGTGCTCTGTATTGTATTATGTTTTCGTCGATATAAAATCATCACAAAAACACCTGAATAATTTGGCGTTAGTTAGGTGGGGAAATGTAAACAAGTGACTCATGTATGTACGTACAGTTTACGTTAGTATTTATGTTTAAGTAGATATGTATTCCCGATAAGAACTTTGTGTATTTTTAATTTTAAAATATCTTCTAAATTTATCTACATTAATTTGTGTGGGTGTTATTTTAGTTAGCAATCAACGAGGCAATAAATTACTGCCAGCTGAACTAAACTGACTCAAAACTTTGGAAAATTAGCACAAAAAACGGGAGGAGAAGGCAGGGGAGAGTTGGTCGGAGATTGGCCCTACCACTCAATATTATCACGGCTGCCACTGCTGAAAACCACTGAAAATCTAGTAAAATATTGATTGAAAGAGTATTATCAGCGTGCTATCCGACGATGGGGGTATGCACACAACAAGAGCATAGGTATCATAAATGACACTGTCTTAGTATAGTTAGCTAGTTCAAATAGCTAAAGATCAAACAAACTGATTTTTTAAATATACCCAAATAGAAAATATATATCTGTTTATGAAATCAATCAAATGAATATCTTAGGCACATTTGACATTTTAGTCAAGACTTCATGCGCATAGTCACTAACCACTCAAAGTTCGTTTATTACAAACAACCTTTTGATACAATTCCCTTTCTAATTTAAATTTAAATGTAACCGCAGGCCCATAAACTTTGATGTTCAAAGATTTAAGTGCACTTTCGCGAACTTTCTTTAAAAAAATTGGGCTAAATAGCGATAACAAAGATTTAATGTTTTATTCAGATTAAGAAGAAAATAAATTTCCGGATACTTGATTAGAAATTTAATATCCTTCTTTTTAGAATGGGCAAAATATGTAAATATTTCCGAATTTTAAAATTTAAAATTTACCGTAACCTGTTTTGTTTGCTTTAACGCAGTATTGCTTTGATAAGTAGAGTAGTAGCATTTTTCTACAAACTGCATAACAAATCCCAACAATCTTACTTTATGAAGATGACATAAATGAAGTTTTTTATCGTATAAATTACAAGCTGTTAAGATGTAAAAACCTTTACACCAGCAATTTTAGTATCTCTCAAAATATTGTAAAATATGCAAGGTGTTTTTATTTTTATTGTGAATTAAATAATAAAAGGAAAACAATTAAGTAGTGTTGCAGGATTTATGATAACAACGTTAACATCTATACAATAGTTTATTTCATAATACAAAATAATTTGTTATTATAACCAAAATTTTGTTGAAATTAATCAAATCACAGAATTTAAATAAATATTTAATTTGGGTGAAGGAGCCGCCGTTTTAATGATCATGGCAAAGTCATTTACTTATAAATATACTAATATTTTGTAATTATTTGCCGTTCGATTTGTGGATATGCATCATTACTAGAGTAAAATAGAAGAAACGCCATTTTTGCAACAATTTCTGTAATACATACATTTACTCGTATTTGCTACTATATGACTAGAGTGTAAAAAACTTCTACATTTAACAATATTTGGATCAGAGTTAGGTTCGAGAAAAGCGTAATTTCTACTTCGTAGTTACTTTAAATTAACTGCAGTTTTGGTTAGTCTAACCCTTATTTCTTAATAACGCTCACTTTATTAATTAAACAGTATTTCTCGCTCACATAAACGCAATGCGTGTGTTAAATTAATAAAATAGATCTAATAAAATAACATCTTCCTTCATTACCTTTTTCTTTTTAGATTAACAATAATTATAGGTAAATGTACATACAGTAGCGAGCAAATGTTATAGGCACCCTAAATGTTGGGCGAATATCACAGTAAAAAATGAGAAAATAAAAACTTGTAGGTAATACATTATAAATATGTAGTATTTTAAGGGATCTTATTAATTTGTTGCATATTGGAGTGTTTTTAATAGAGCTATAATGCTTTTTAGATGGGAGGGGGAAAGTGACATCTCGAAGACTTGAAAATATATAAAAAAAAAATAATACATTTGCGAAAGGTATCTATAAAGACTATTGTAACCATAAAGACGATTATATAAACGTTGAAATATCTGTCACAAAAAAAAATGCAAGAAAAATGAAACCCATTAATTTTGTCAAAGGTGCCTATAACATTTGCTCGCGACTGTATAAATAAAATACGATGTTTATTTTTACTTCAACGTTGAACAGTACATTAAATTGATAATTGCTGTGTTTGTTTCAAACAAAAATTATAACCAAATTATTTGTTTGATTGAATACGGGAATATTTTTTTATATGACTTGCATCAAATAATAATCTAATTACCAAATATGTGTTAACAAAAACACTTGGTTGGAAACAAAACAGTATCGCTTTTTTTTCGTGTACTTATTATTATCCATACGTAAATCGAACCATAGAAAACATTTAATGGCATTTCACCTTCCCCAAGAACTATCTAACTTCCAACTAAAACGTGCATCGGCTTGTGTTGATTTAGTAAAATTAATCTTACAATAAAATAGAACATAGAACTAGTTATGTTTTCTTGGACACAATTTATCCGAATTGTACTAAATCGGAGCAATATTCAATTACATGGATAAGAACACTACCTATATCCAGTACAATAAATTACCTGTTCAACAAAATAAAATCGCAAAGTATTTGAGTATCCTTCTTCTTTTCATTGATGACGAAGTTACTAAACACAGTATTACCTCTACATCAATCTTTTGTTTAAAATTACTTCAATATATGGTTTTTTTCTTTTAAATGGTATTCGGAATTGTAGGGAGTTAAACGTCGCGTCGATGCTTAAATTCAGTTTTTACTATACTAAAACCATTTAACAAGATATATATTTGATTATTCATTATTAAACAATGGATGCAAAAAAAATAGTAAAGAAAATCGAATTACTAATAATGCCGCCTCTGTGTTTCAGGGGCGGCATCTATCAATCATTTTTCGAACTCGGGTAATTGGGAAGAGAGACCAAAATGTCAATACTGCGGAAGGATCTACTCGACGCCGAGCAACCTTAGACAACATATTATAAACGTGCACGTCCAGACCTCCCAGGAGAACTGGATGGCGTGCGAGATATGCGGCAAGAAGTGCAAGACGAAGCACTACCTCATAAACCACCAGCTTCAGGCGCACGGTATCCGACAAAGGCAACAACAGTTAGACTTTTCTACAGCCACTGCGATGATGGGAAACTTTATTTGAGACTAATGTTGTAAAGTGAAATTACTGTGACGGCAACTGATAATAAAAAAAATACTTAAAGCAATTTCGCAAGATATTAAATATCTGGAATAATGTGCGTGTATGAGTAGTAATTAGTAACGGAACAAATAAGTATATGTCAAAGATATTGAAAAGGGCTAAAGTTTCTAAGAACATTTATAAAATATTTATAAACAAACATTTTAGAATGTGGTACAAAATAAAATCTGCAACAAACCACCGTTTCCCTAGAGTATTTCTATATAATTTACACATATATGTCTCATATTAAGATAAATAACAGAGAGACTTCAAACGTGAATGAACCTCTATGTTGGTACAGACTAGTGCTGGGCAACCGAACAGATTTCATAACCGGTTAACCATACGTACATAACTGGATGACCGGTTGTGTACATACGGTGACGCAATTAACAGCCGTGACCGATTAACCGCTATAACCGGTTAACTGTTGTGACCGATTATCGGCTTTGGTCGGGTAATAGGGTGCTTATGATTAAAAGGCAGTTTTATTTATTGTAGTATATCTATCTTTATATAAATATTTTACTGATTTTTGTAATGTTTCTCTGTATATACGTCTGCAACAATTTTCAAAAATAATATTGTTTTAAAAATTGAGACGTCAGCTTAATATTTTATTTTTAAAGTTTGCTATAACTTATGCTTCATCTTGAACATATTTTAAGAGCTCAAATTTATATACAACAGTATTTTTTTTTCAGCATGTCAATAATTTTGGACTTTATAAATTTACATTAAATTGCGCTTCTCGTATCGGTTTATGTAAGGCCTTATAGGTAGACTTGCATTTACGTATAAGAAAGCCACTTTTCATAGGTGTTAATTTTTTTATTTAGCAGTACTTTTGATTTTATTACCGATTTTCTGAATCCCCATTTGCTTTTTTTAATATGAATTGTTATAACTACCTCTAAGACCCCTTCCAATATTTAAATAGCTACTTGTTAGCGTTAGCGATAAGTAGTACTTATTGGCTAAAACAAAATTCACACGTTATAAATGCACTCGACACCAAGTAAATAAAAATGTATTCTGTTAACAAACGGCGAGTACCTTACTCAACAATCCGAGTATGTAAAATACTAACTCGTAAGTAATCATTTAGTACGATAATTGTTTGCGTTACTACTTGTAGTATTATCATTTTGTGGCATGATATTCCCATAGCGTAATTTATATCTCTATGGTATCGTTCTTATTTCCATTGTCTAAAAAAGTCTATTCAAATATAAATTATTTACTTTGCATTTTCATGTCTTGTCTGTTAAACAGTTATTGACGAAATGCCATATAATATTTATAGTAGATATATTCCATAAATTGCAAAAATATCACTCAACACAGTCGTAAAATTGTCAAAAAAGGCAACTGGAAAAATAAGGTAATAGTTATGCTGTTTCTTCATTTAAGTAAAAAATTGAGCAGATATCTGTAAAACAGTTAAAGAGTATTTTTTTTTATGTTACGTACTTATAACTTGCCCGATGTCATAGTTACTCTGACAAAACTGCATTTTGAGCTTGAACGCAGATTTTAACCTTTTAATTCCATTCGTACACAACTGGTTTTTCTATAATACCCTTCAACATAAATTGTGAAGCAACGAAGCCGGATTTGCAATTTGAATTAACTCAGGTACAATTTAACCATCCCCTCAAGCGGTTCTTTCGCGGTATTCCAAAATTATGTATAGTTTTATAAATCGCTATCGAGAGCGAGTTTCCAAAAAAATAGTTCTATGTTCCATCTTATATTATGTGAACGAGTGTTTTCATCGTGAATCTTAGGAAGAATCCTCTTAAAAAGAGACTGGACAGATGAGGATTTATCATCCTTTTTAAGAATGAATGCATTGCAGTTGTAATCACAATATAAGGAACTTTTAAAAATGAAACTACAGTTTCAGTACATTTACATTTGTATTGTAATGTTTGTATACTGGTTTTAAAGTTTTAGAATAAATGTATATTGGCGCGCAATTTTTTATCTTTTGTATTTTTGCTCGCCGCCAAAAAGATTGCCCATCACTGGTATGAATGAACAATTAGTATTGCCGCCAGCCGAAAAAAACCTAAATCCCTTTTCATTTATTTTATTCAATAAAGCCCGATATTTGCAATAAATGTTCACGTTATCTTTTTCTTTACTTTCGCGGGCACTTTTTTTCTCTTGATGTGCGTATGTTATGTTATATGGACTCTTTAGCTTATCCTGAACCCCAAGTAATCAGTAATTTGCAAACTAAGGAATTAAATAGTTTGATGTTGTTCTTGAACACCAATCGTAATTGCAACCAACATATAAATAAAATATTATATGATATACAGACTAATTAATACAGATAACAGGTTTGACCTTAGCCGAAATAAAGTACGTAGTGTATAAAAGCAGGTTTTCGGGAAAAAATGCATTTAAATTTAAGAAGGTTGTAAAGGAGTTAAAAAAAAAGGAAAACAATTTTGTTTAATCTTTTTTGACTTTTGTTTTTATTATTGAGTAACCAATAAGGAAAATAATTAATTTTCGATTTTTTCTTTTTATTTATTTACAACAAACATGCAGCATTGTCACAAAGCCACCTACATATTACCCAGCATAAGTATAACACATACAGGTCCCATGCTACTGTTCACCATACCACCTTGTCTCGGGAACTACTATCTTGGATTAACGGTGCTGAAGGCCTTTAGCATTTTCTTTGTTCTCTGGTCAAATGGGATCGATTATTTTAGTGGTTTTTTAATCAATTACGTATGCCTTATATCATTAAATATGTTTTAACATTAAACTATTGCATGTTATTGTACATATATATTATGTACTTTCAGGTATTCGATATCTGTTTTAGGTTAAACCCGGTTTTTAATCCACTACGTATCTTATTTCAGCGAGCACCATAGGTTAACAATTTTGACAGTATGAAGCATAAAGCTTCCAAATATATTCCTTATTAATCATCAATCAAGGACACGATGAATGTCCCTCATTGTCGGATGTTCTATACTTTCAACTCGAACCTGGACAATCTGCAATGATTGGCGATATGCAATACTTTACTAATATAAACTTGTTGCTTGTATTCTTGAAAACGCATATTACTAACAATTCTTATCTCCTTAGTGAGCATATACAACGTACCAAACGTCGGGTGGTATATTAAAACCGCATCTATTTCTTTAACGCAACGATTTTTAAACCATTTACTTACTGTGAATAAACTCTTGATTCATTCTGTACATATTAAACATACTAAGCACTAACTAATAATTTTCGGACATTGTGACATATTAATAAGAGGACTATATTAAAAAAAATCAACAAATATAATTTCATATTCTTCATTTATTTTTAATGTATACTAAAAAAAATGTGATGTGATAAATGCAACTGTAGCAGCGAGACTTTGGCATTGCAGATGCCAGCAAGGGTGGCAGCACTGTTGGTGGTGGTGGTGCTGGTGGTGGTGGTGCTAGTAGTAGTGGCTTTGGACGAATAAACATCATCATAGCGGCTTCCAAAAACCCGCCTCAACAGCAACGAGAACAACAGCAACAGCAGCAACACCAGAAGCAACTCCAAGAGCCGTCGCGGTTGGTCGAAGTCAAATACGAGTGCCCTTTATGTGATCAATTGCTGCCATCCATCAACGCCGCCAGAATGCACATCGATGAACACTACCCTAGAGACAGCCCTTACTGTCCAGTAGCGGAGTGCAGAAAGCGTTTTAGTCACCCGAATAGTGTCAGGAACCACATGAGAACAAAACATAGTAGACAGTGGGATATCATGAAACAAATAAAGTGGTGTCTCTAATAATCGCGTTCTATGCATAAACGTCGCCATCTGGGAAAACTGAATGAAACCAAAATACAAATAATAAACTGGACTTAAACGCGCTTTTAACTATTCTTAACCTTACTTTTTTTTAATACTAAATGAACTTGTTAAGCAAAGAAGTTCTATTTAATTTGATCTAAATCAAGTTGTCCTAACTTATTTAGTAAATAAAAAAAAAATAACGTTTATATCGCGCAAATGCGTTGGTTATGCATACCTATATAAGAAAGAATGTTGTAATGAGTTGAAAAGCATTAAAACTAGTTTTGTAGAAAACAAGCGGTCTTTTCTTGTTTACGACATATTAAACGATTAGCCAATACTGCTTCTAATACTTTTCTCGTGGTCATATTACACGTTTTACTTTGTTTCAGCCCGACGGTCTTTGGAAATGATAAGAGTTAGAGCAACAGATCCAAGACCCTGCCCCAAATGTGGAAAAATCTATAGATCCGCGCATACGTTAAGGACGCATTTAGAAGACAAACATACCATTTGTCCAGGGTACAGATGTGTTCTTTGTGGAACTGTGGCGAAATCCAGAAATAGCCTTCACTCCCACATGTCCAGACAGCATCGTGGAATAAGCACAAAGGATTTGCCAGTCTTACCAATGCCAGCACCCTTTGATCCGGATCTTGCCAGCAGGTTTGTACATCCCTACACTCAACATAATTTATAAATAATTATTTTATCGAGATCTTAGTACGAAACAAATTTAAGGCTTAATTGGTATTATAATTTGAATTGTATTGAATCAAAACTGATCTAATAGTCCAAATAGATATTGGTACTACCTATTTTTGATCAAATCTATTTTGTGATTGTACATCCAATACCTAGGCAAGTATTTCTTAATGCATTCCCTTATTGTCAAAGTAAGATATACCATAGAACACAAATATCTATACAGTGTAGTCTGAATACAAAATTATCAAATTTTTACAAATTGATTTAAAATTGCATAAAAGCTTAAATTCAATCTGCGTGTACATTTCCAGCACCAAAACATAATATAGAAATACAACTAATGACGATATGCCATAAAAATACACTAATATAATCGCAAACAATGCATGAATAACCTTAATAAAACTACCTATATTAGATTTATGAAAACCACACATGGCCTATTCAACAAAAATGTGGTTTTCTAAGTGGTGTCTGGTAGTGTAGTTTCCGATAATGCTTTACTTTTCTAAATACTCACAAATAAGTAATTAACGACAGAGGAGATGAGTTTCAAATTCGCGAGAGAATATAAATTTGAATAAAATATGGTTATACTTCAAAAAAAATTTCAATGCTTTTACACAAAAAAGAAGAGACAAAATAAAAAGAATTTACTTTTGTGATGTTATTTTTAACTTGTTGAATGAAAACGGACATATTTTAGAAATTGATATAAGAACATATAAAATAATATACCAACAAGCTAAAATTTTACCAGCATTAACACAGTAGAATAACACATACCACAGGAGCCATCCAAACTCCAAACAGCTAGATACGTTGTTATATGCATGAAGCGCATGCTTCTGTTCGTAGTTGATGTGGCTCGTACATACTCTTTGCATGAGTAACATTCTTTTTACCCATTGCATTTTCATGTTCGTTCACTTGGTATATTCCTGAAGGCAAATACTCGTAATAATTGAACTGGTGAAAAATTACTTAAGAAATGTTCTTAGCCTCGTAGCAAGGTAGGAAAATTATCAATTCAATAAACATTTTAAACTCAAAAATGTTGCTTTGTGTTCAGTGTCCAAATATGAGAGCTTCTTCAACAATACAGCAGATTGATTTGCGAAAATTCCTCTTATTTTATGTAATTCCGGAGTAATTTATCGTGGAATACTTGTGATTTTATGACTTATAATTTACATAGTTTGTATATATGGATAGATAACCAATTTTCATTTCCGCAGTTAAATATATATATATATTTGAATTTTAAACATTGTTTCGTAAAAGTGTCACCACTAAATTTGTATTAAAACTTATGTTTAAAAGTTACACGTTAGTAGATATTTGAGATATATTGACTATGAATTAATTAATTGCATATACAACGTCTATAAATTCTTACTTCACGTTAAAAGCAATTTTTAACACGTGTGTTTATATAAAGTACTCCTCCATTAATAATGCAAATTTCCGTGGTCTTAAAACAGCGTTCGGGTAATAATTTGTAGCAGGGAAATCATTACAAGGAATTATGCAAATGTTGGTATTTTGCACAAATGTTAATTTCGAAGATTTACACCTGATTTATAATTAATAGAAACACATTAAGCATAATATAATACAAAATGTCGCATTCAATTGTAAAAGCCTTGGCATAAAGTATTTGTGATCATAAACTTATTTAATGTGTCTGATATTAAGTATGGTACGGCAATTAATTCCTGAACTACAAAAAGATTATATTAACAGATATACTAGTTTTAATTGGCTAAATCAAATACAAGGCTATCTGTAGAACAAACACTAAGTTAGGTAAAGCGTTTTTCTACAATTTTTTATTATCATCGGTTTTATATTTGTAATAATCAAGTACTGAAATTTGTTGTGAAATAAATTTGTTGAGCTATACTACCATAGTGTGGGATAAAATAAAAAGTGAGATCTGGTAAAGGTTTCTTCATATTACTCCAATTTATTATTTCAACGTCCAAGTATATTTTTATTAATTATTGATTTAATTCCATATAAATACTTTCCAATTTTATTCTATATAGAGTCTGTTGTAATAGAGAATGGTACATGTCGTCACCAAAACCTGCGCAGAGCCTAACGTCAATTACGTCCCGCTGCCGGCTACCACTGTCTGTTACCTAGCAACGAGACATCGCCTACCAATATTCGTTGATTGCGCATGTAACGTTAACTACCATTTTCTATTGCGACAGACTCTACCTAGCTAAGTCAATCCGGGGAAATGCGAACTTTCGAATATGCAGTGCCATTGCTGATGTCAGCGACATCTGCTGACCAATTCGTGACACGTGTGTGACAAGTGTTGCTACCGGTTTCGGTTCTCACTTTGAACCTTCATCAGCCTTGTTTACAAATAATAGTCAAGGATTAAAATCATCATTATTTTGAAACCGATAGCAATACTTAGTATATAAAATAAAACTGGGAAGTGCTTACATGGAATTTAAATGTCGATGTTACTCAATTATGGCTTCAAACACATACGGTCAATCAGGATAATTGGGTACACTTTTTTACGTTCCGATATAGTGCGTGACACTAGATAAAGACTATTTAATTTATGGAATTCTGACGTGGTGGGGGTTGGTTCTCTGAGTACACTTCTCACAGGAAAAATCGGGACACCAGCAATCGTCAATTTTAAAATTTCTTGGGTGTAAATGCAGCTTTTAGAGGATATATTCACTTATCAAAGCCATAAATCACATAAATGTCCTAGAGAGAAAAAGGTTTATATATAGAATAAACAAATCGAGTTCGGTGGCGCATTTCCTTTAGAATAACGAATAGGTACGGAAATATTCATGCAAAAAAAATTCATAACAACAAAAGGCCTCTTGAATAGACGGCTTCATTTAGAAATATAGTATATGTATTTAACTTGTTTGATGTTATGCCGAGATAATTGTTTTTTAAGAAAACATTGGTTATGGGATTTTAAAATTACATTACTTGTTAGTGCTACTTTGATATTAGTTACTTGCGTTAACAATAGACAATATGTCAAACAGCCTCCTGACTTTTGGGACAATGTGATTTTTAGAGATTTATTGATTACGCTATTATTGTTTAGTATTCTTAAATTATTATTGTTGTTTAGTATTCTTAAATATTGTATTACTTTAATGTTTTCGTGTATCTATTTAAAAATATACCAAAAACAGTTTTAAAATTTAAAGCAATTAAGTTCGCAAAGAAATTATTTTTTTGTATTAGCTCTCCGTTTATTGTATTTTCAAGAAATATATCTTAGTTATCGCCTGTGTAATCCAATATCTTTATTCTATTTTATAGAAACACTTTTGGTCTGTAGCACAGCTCCAGGCAGTAGAAATGAGAAAATATTAAAATTAAATGAATCAAATCCAAAAACAAATATTTTAGCACTAACTGAGATTGGCGAACAATATGCTTTCTTACGATGTTTGTTATGTATGTAAATGCAATGATATTGTAAATAATTGTTAATAAACCTGTGCTACATAAAGACAGTTTGTAAAGAGACCCAGTGTTGGCTATATTTCAAGAAAATAGATCAACGACGTCAGATTACACAGGCGATAACTAAGAAAATAATTTCTTTGTGAACTTAATTGCTAATCTTAAACCTGGTTTTGGTAATTTTTTATAGATAGAAGGAAACTTTATAGTAATACAATATTTAAGAATATTAAACAACAATAGTACCTAATTAATACATCAATAATAGTGTAGTCAATAAATATTTGAAAATCACATTATCCCAAAATTGAGGAGGCTGATTGACATATTATCTATTGCTAAATTAATACTCGCGAGCATAAATCCAAGTAAGTAACTAATATCAAAGCAGCACTAACAAGTAACATAATTTTAAATAATAAAATCCCATCACCACATGTTTTCTTAAAAAAGAATTATCTCTACATAACATCAAACAAGTTAAATACATATATATTTCTAAATGAAGCCGTCTATTCAAGAGTTTTTTGTTGTTATGTATTTTTTTTTCATGATATTCCTAAAGGAAACGCCGCCACCGAAACTCGGATTGTTTTATTCTATACATAAACCTTTTCTCTCTATATATTATTTTTCTGTTTAAATTTCTAGTCGCTACCTTTTGATCGAGTAATATACATAATTAAGCGATTTATGGCTATGATAAGTGAATCGTCCTCCGAAATGTTGTATACAATCAAGAAATTTGTAACAATTCTGAATTGCTGGTGTCCCGATTTTTCCTGTGAGAAGTGTACATAATTATAGCACAACAATGTAAAGCACTTCGGAGATTTTTATTAAATTCTGTCAATCTTTCCTTTTGTCCTAAATGTTTGAGTAAATAAAGAACACGTATTAGTTTGCCATTTAAAATGAAATCTTTTTATCAAGGGCAAGTAGGAAGTTCTTTTTTATATTAAAGCATAAATCCAGGAGCTTAAAAATACAAAAATATTTAATCCTCATTAACTATCTGTAACACACAAAACGTGTTTCTATAAAGTACAGTTGCTTGCAACTTAAGATATTGAACACAAAGCAACAACAAAATATATAAACGTAACTATGTCTTAATGTCTATATGTCGAAATTACGTAGTCTCATCTCATTCCCAAAAGGTTGCCCTCTACATAAGGAATAATATTATCGTGTCTCAATCCTGCATATCTCATCTCTTGGTAAGTGTTGCAATATGAGATGCTCCATCTTTGCTCCTCCAAAATGGAGAGAAAGGAGGCTGTTATTGTTGCTTGTCTTACTAAATTCAGTTATAGCAGTTTGTTGCTGCATTTTTATCCACCATACCAGCGATGCATAAGTGATAATAGGTCTGATTACCGCAATGTATGTCTAGTACATCATATTTGGTCTTAAGCCCCATATTTTTCCGTGGAGTTTTCTAACTGGAGCCCACGAAATGGTATACATACATATACATATGTATATTTTTCATACAAGCGTCGTCCATGAATGCACCCACGTTATTAATTAAAAGGCTGATGATATGTTATATATATGATAAATTTAAGTTGCTTCTAAGTGCCTCTTTTTATTATTTAGATATATTAGAGATTGCTTTATGTTGCCCAAAACTTACAGCAGATTTATTTCATTAAGGTACATGTAATCATTAGTTTAATATATGTTTCTAATTAATATATTCTTTTGCAAAATCCTGTTAATTATGATATTTCATCTAGTCACAGAAAATATCATTGTCTCACGAATTAATAATAGTGGAGAAAACACCTGTGAGATATTTTAGTACTCATGCAATTACTATGTTCCTACTACCTATTATTTCACAAATGGAACGTGTTCTTTTTTACTTTCTCTATTTTATTATTAGCTAAAATTAAATTATTTTTTTCATTGATATTTAAACGAGATAGAAGAAATTGAGAAAAGTATGGGTGGTTTACTAAAAATCAGTTTATGTTTAGACATATATTTATTAGATATAACTTGCTTCAACATAAAACTGCGCATTCAGCGTGGAATATTCCTACCTAAAAAAACTTTTTCTTCAAATTTTTTGTTTTTGTTTTTTGATTTATGTAAGACTTACGGTTCATGTTATTTAGTTGATGGATAATGTAAATAGTCTTCATTTCAGGTTACTAGCAAAAGCTGGTGTAAAAATTAGTCCTGCCGAGCTGCGAGCCAGAGCGTCTCCAACGGGCCCTCGACGTTCCGATGTAAAACTGGACGCCAAGAGCGCCTTCTCCGGTGCAGGGTCGGAAGCAGGAAGTTCGATATGTGACGACAATGATCCCGAAGATCTCACCATGTCGCACAATAGGTACGGTCTAGATTTCGCGATGTCGCCACCGTTAAACCACAGTAACTCGCATATGAAAATGAACAAGATGAATTCATCCGGTCAAGCGTTAGCAGCCAAGACCTTGGATTCTGTCCATAATCTCTCCAAAGAACCGTACCCCGCACCCCTAGCGCCACCAGTGAGTAGCAATTCCACCGGATCGGCAATACTGGACACATACTTGCAATTTATAACGGAAAACAGCTTCGGCATGACGCAAGAACAGGCCGCGGCTGCCGTGCACGCTGCTAAAATAGCGCAACTGAACGCAATGGGACTTGATAAGCAGCATTTTCTGGAGAAGATGCAACAGCAGATAGGGGCCGCTAACGATCTGATGATGAAGAGAACGATGAAATCGAGAAACGAACCCGAACTCATACACGACGATTAGGGAGATAGGATAAGAAGAAGGCGAGTCGTCAGGTGGTGAAGAAGAGGATACAGTGACGAAGAGCAGAACCTGAGGGAGTTAAAGTGGGGGAATAGGTTACTAACAGGATGGAAGAACTAGGTTAAGTTATAAGATACTCAGTAGCCGTTACTCTTGCCATTATGGTTATGATGTTTAAATCATATGTTTTGTAAATTGGAGTGAAGCGATATTTGAAAGAGGGAGAACTTTACTTAAAAAATATTTAATCATATAACATGCACCCATTAGTACGTACATACTATAAAGACTGATGACTTCGTAAAAATATTCTCATCGCATTACAATACAATACTACCGGAACACGAACAACGAAAGATATTAAGTAACTTCTCCGCTTATTCAAATATCTGATCTTCAGGGCGATTATGTTACTCGACGAACATAATACATTAAACATTAATTATTGAAACTATCAGAACAAAAAAAAAATAGCAACAGAAAAATATTATGCACACCGATTAAATCCATCCAACTACCTCATTCATTTTAATTGCGATTTTTGTCGTACTTAAAAATTTCCATACTATATACGATATGTATTCCATCCGTCTACCTCAAATAATAATCAAGAAATATGAACGTTTATAATGTTATAGTTTACTCTATATATATAAAAAGAATATATATATGAAAAATTATATATATGATAAGGGTTTCAGTGTATACGGTACTATAAGGTTTATAATATTTGTGAGTACGCGGTTATAAAATAACTTAAAGAAACAGCACGAACTTCAAAATGTTTGTGTGTTAAAAATATAATTCTGTACTATATACAAAGTATTTTGTAGGTTCGTACTGCACCATGAATTATTATTACGATACGTGCCAGATATTTTTGTTATATCTCGAATGGTTAGATTCATGCTCTATATTATAAACGCAATAAATATTATACATATTTTTATACTGCAATTTGCAGATTTTTGATAGAAAGTATACGTATATACAAAATAGAGTGTATTTTACGTGAATGCACGCGCAATAATAATAAATTATAAATCAAATACGAAAAGGTATACTATTATTAAAATTATACGTGACAATATATTTTGTCGATAGTATTTTTACCCATATCAGAATTAAGATGAAATTCTTTCGAAAAGAATCAAATGCGTTTTTACTTCTATTCAGTTGCATTTTTGATAGGTTTATAAAAAAGAAACTACTATGCGTTTGTAAAACAAAAAAAAACTATTATGCTTTATGACTATTTCCTTATTTTTTTATTATTTTTTTGTTCAGGTTTGATATATATCTAGGTATTCTTGTTAAACAGCTCTTCCCGGTGATATACTTAATTTATATTATTTTATCAATTTTATTTACGTCTATATACTTATATTGAAAAAAAGAGATTACATAATTTTCTTAGAATAAGGGTACTTCGTATACGAAATCCAAAAAGACAGTTGTTAATATTGTTGAAAAACTGTCATTCTTCAAGAAATATTAATCAAAACCTAAACTCTTCCTACGAAAAGTTATTTTTATACATAAATGCACGAAAGGTTTATTCCTGGCTTTGCTTACTGTTAATGTTTAAATTTTTTTTATAATAGCAGCACCAAGTTAATTTTTTAATTTCATTCATACTTAACTGCTTCAATGCTTGAACGAGAAAAAATGAATACGTTGAAATGTAATAGGAAAAATTGATTTGTTTGCCTACAAAGTCAATTCTCACAATAATAAATAAATAACAGATATTTTTTATTGAAATTATGGTATTGTTGCAAAAGAAGAGTTGGGTGCAGATTATGAGTGAAATTATTTTATAGCGTTTTAGAATCTAACTCTATACGACTCTCTTGTATACTAACTGCTAAAACCACTTACTAAATTTTTCCATTCTAAAGCATCTCCTCTACATTTTCGCGTAACTTTAGATTAAAAGCAATATTTGTCCCCGAGAGATGTAAATCATGATTCAAACCATTTGAGATAACACATCGCAAATTACTTAATAGCATAAGAATAATAAATGTGTTTATAAACAATATTTAATATAAAAATGTTCATGTTACACGCCTGTTTGACAAAAACCGGTCCAATCACTAAATGAACTTAGAGCGGTTTCAAAAATATTTTACGGACTTCGTAAACGAAAACAAACGTTATCTAATACTGCAACAAACTGATATATACAACATTTTATCCAGGTGAAAATGGTACAAAAGCGTTTTTGCCTTTTTAGGACGATATTTTTGTACGTGATTTTAGAATTGCCATTTTGTGCGTGTGCCGTTTCAATAGTCGATCAAAAAAGACGATACAATCTTTATTATTTTTATAGACGCTTCCAATTGATTACTGTACGCTTCCCAAATCGTATATGTAAATATATATATACATGTATAAATCAAACGACAACACGAAAATAAGCAATTTTTTGAAACAATCATTTCGTATAAATTCATACGATAAAAATATAACTATAGTGCATTTAGCAATCACACTCAGGTAAATAAATACTTTGCTCTCTATATTTGTTTTGTTAAAACTATAGTCTATAAACAAGCTCCTGCTCATGTAGGAAGTGTACTTGAGTTAACAGTCCTAGTTTTCAATTTTTCAATACTATTAAAATATATTTTTTATACATCAAAGACATTATTTGTTAAACTCAATTAAATGTATTTCAAATAAAATAAATATTTATTTGTATAGTGAAACAACGCTTGTTAATTTGGCGCAATCAGTGTTTGGTTTTCCGGATTAAAACAAGGATAATTTAAAAAAAAATATTAAGTTTTTTTTTGGATCTAAACGTTAATAATCACGTCTCGAAAAACTGTTATTGTATTTGACATGTAGTGAAATCATCTGAAAAATACTTGGAATCTTTACTTATAATTTAAGTCCAGAAAACCTTAACCGATTGCGTGAAATTCTGTGCAAACAAAATATATAATGTAATCATGCTGACAACCAGTTTCAGGATTAAACTCAGTTTTTTAGATTTTCCCATTATAGTCATGCCTCATATCAGGTGATATACAAATCAGGTATGGTAACAATTAATCAGGTATTAGTGAGTCATATAACTTCTTACATACAATAATCATTCACGTCAAGTCATTAGTCTTAGGAATTTTAATTTCGCGTAATAATTTAAATAAAGTTTTAGTACTTAGAGACTTCCAATGTTACTTCCTCGATTACCCACATTCATTATTCCACGTCGACCAGACGAGGTCGATCTATTGTAAATAGAGTTTCATTTCACTTATTTATAAAATTTTGTACTACTTTATTGTTTATCGAAGATTGTGGGCGTCGAAAACAACTACAATACAAGTAGTTCTTCCACTTGTTTATTAATGCAATTTCGTTCGGCTGTTTAACTTCGTGATCTTAATAAGAAAGATATGCTTGTCGCTGTATCAATTGTAGATTGAGTGTCGTTTATAAAAGAGCAAAAAGGACGCTATTGACGTTCGTTAAGTAGTTTGCTATGAAAAGTAATTGTTAAACGTATATAGAAGAACTGCAAACCGCTGCTTTATTTAAAGACAAAAAGTAAAGGCAAAAAAGTTAGGCATAGAAGTCTAGATGTAAAAAAATAGCGATACTCGAAATTTTAGAGGTCATTGTTAATATTGTTATAAGTTGTGTAGAAAATGTTGACTTAAGCGAATAAAAGCATACCGTTTGTAAAAGATGACTGTACACGCACTGATTATATATATATTAAGTAGAAGATACGTTAACGAAATTAAAAGTATGTGACAGTTTGCGTTTCGTGGACAAAGCACCAGTGAGTATATAATTGCTTTAAATTGTTTTTCCGTACGTGGTTTCATTCTAATCTCTGTGTTTTTAATAAATGAACTCTTAATGGAGCAAAAAAAATCGTAGACAAGTATATGTTTGACGACCGGGCTTTGTGTCTTGATCGTGTATAAAAAAATGAAACTAAAAAGAAGGTTCAAGAATCCAAAGAAATTGGTTGCATTGTATAGATTTGAAAAATGTTCAAGCATATGTAAATAGGTAACATGATGAAGATGGATTATGTATAGGTGCTTTACATTTGTTTAAAAATATATATTTACTCCAAATCCATATATTTTACATTATAAAATCGCATTTAATAAGTTGGGGAATGTAGAACGTGTTGCAAAGTGAAGTTATATTACGAAATATTGAATTGGAGTAATTAAATATTTGATCCTTTATTACAGCGTTTGTATATATTCATGTTTCCGGTTATATCTTTTGTATTTAAAAAATTATTATAATTATTGGTACTATTAAGAAATATTTAAGGACAATTATTACAGACAACAACAATGTATATATATAGATTTGAAAAATATATATATTTTTCATTTTTCTGTTATTCAAATGATGCAAATAATTACAGAGTAAGTACTATATTATTATATAAATAGGAACATAACGATGTTGTAACGTTATTTTATTTTCTTTTTCAAAGCAATAGTGAGATTTTCAGGAAATCACATTGCACACCTCGCCATTTTGTTTTTACTTTCTGAACGCGTTGTGAATGTATTTTTGATATTATGCCAGTTACGTTTCTTCCATTAAAACTACCTCATTTTTAAACAGTTTTATATATTTTTGTACTTACATATTTACAGTATTTTACAGTATACGCTTTCACGTATGCGCCACACCAATTGGTTTAATTATCCAGCAAGAATAATTATTGCGTTTGCTGTTGGTTTGCAGAATTATGGAAATGTGTAGGATATCCTATGCGGAAAAATACTTATGGCGAGCTTATATCTGTATGTGCAGTGCCATATATAGAAATATATAATATAAACGCTGGAACGCGGACAAGTACTTTGCGTTTTATAATTTTGCGAAGCACTTCGTCAGTTTTCTTTCATAGAACTCTACAACAGTCGTAGTTAACGCAAATAAACCGTTGAAATGGTTCCTAATTTAGTACGGTTCCTCAACAGTTCTAAATTCGGTTGTTTTAACAAAAACTAAAACATGAATTATTATTACCATTCGGTCTCCGTTATATCTTTTGCGTACTATATTCCTTGTTGAGGGACTGGGTGCCTTCTGAAAAAAAAATAAATAATAAACAGCCCAGTCGCTAGTACTTGCCATCTAGCGGCAGAAAGCTGAAGCAGAGTTCCTAACCTATCTCCTTAATGAGAGTAATACTTAAATGAAGATAAAAATGAAAAAAAAAAAACAAATAACTTGTACCTTTTATATAGAGCGTAGAGAACCCGTTGACACCGATGAATATAAAATATAGTTTGCTATACAGCAGGAAACTTATATACACTATATTTATTATATGAGAATAGGTGTATGTGTATAAAGGAAAATATATATTATATTATAAATAATAGGTATTACCTAACAAACAGGTCTTTTTGTTGGCTGTCAGGTTTGCCTTCCTTATTACTTGCCCATAAGCGTTGTTGTACTTAAGAGGATAAGGAAAATGTCGAAAGAGGAAATAAATGTGCTCCTCTCAAATGTAATGTTAAAAATGCGGACTCGTTAAGACAGATATTGTTTATACGTTTTTTTTTGTACTTTTGTGAAATGTTCCTAATTCGATGCAAAGTTAATTAGGACTGTAATGTGTTAAGTTTCAACATTTCATTGTTTTTCTCCTCTTTTAGTTAGATATTAGGTGCAATAAGAGAGCTAAAAAATAATAACGTTATATATAATACCTATTTGCCATATTATTATTATTATTATTATATTAATACATTGTGTACTGCTTGGGTATCATTTATAAATAATAAATTAATAGAAAACCAATCGTTTTTTTTTTATTTTTAGCCATTTTGCAATGTCCACGATAAAGTATGAGTATAGTGTTCTAGGAACAGTGGACTGTTTATTCTATGCAGTTGACACTTCTGTGCTATGTTGTCTCCTCCACTATTATTGCATTAGGTTTGTGTATTGTCACATTATTAGCTATCTTACACACGGTATTATGGGCATACCATCAGCAAGTCCATCTCACCTATATAAGTTTTGATTGATTTAAGTGAATTTTATCCTTGATTCACAATTCGACTAAGCCGTTGCATATGCTTATTAATAAGGGTACCGTAAATAATTTAGATCTGCAATTTATTTCTTTAAAATTCATATTTATTATTAACCATATTTTATTATTAAAAAAAAATATGTAATTACCCCTACTTAGCTAATTTCGTTTTCTTTTGGGAGCTTTGGAGGTATTTTGACATTCTGTGGCGACATCTATGTAACAAAACCGTATACAGGAGATTTATACATTTAGGATAGATGTCAGCACAGTACCTATGCTGTGTTTATAAATTGACTGACCTCTAAACTCTAAACATTTACAATATCAAAAAAAGTAAGCAGTGATTGCTTTTTTCCTTAATCATAAACCTAAAAACGCTGAGATATTAGTCACAGATCTAATTAGGATTTAATGCTTGTTCTCAAAGGTAAGCTAGGTACACAGACACATTTAGAAAGTAGATAGCCGTACGAATGCGTGGAATGCGCGTCAATTTTTTTTTACATTTCGCGATGCCGCCAAGTATGTGCAATCTGATGGCATCCAGCTCAGATTATGTACAAGCTGGGGTTATTTTTTCTTCATACCAATTAAGTTATAGAGTAGATGAATACTGATTACTTTAATATGTCTAGCTTGTGCAGTTTATCCTTCTTATCCTTATAATTTATTGCACATTATTTTAAAGTAATCAAAAAGGCTTAAAAATGTTCTAAATATTGGAATTCCTATTAGAAGGCATGTTGTGCTGTGATATGGATGCAGTTATTTATTTTCCTGTCATTTTCACCAAGAAATTAATTCCACTGAAGAGTGGTATAATTTTCCATCGCTTACTCTAAATTATAGTACATACACACATTTATTATACCATGTGTGTGGCCTTCTAAACGGAGAAAGAATATTATTGAGCTGCAAGATATTGCATAGACGAAAACATTGCTTATATATTTATGATATTTTTAACCTACCGATATAATAACGAAGTGAGGAAAGATAGTAGTTTCTTGCAATCACTAAATTTGAAAGCAACGAAAATTTAGTAAAAATATGTAGTGTATATATTAAGTAAAAGTCGGTAAAAGCATAAACTACCAGTTAGTGTATGCATCTACTAGTAAATGTATGCACTCACTGCAGTTTATTCTTTTATTGTAACATACATATATAAACATATCCTTTTGTTGAGGTATCAGAATTTTTGATCTTTGCTTTTCAGTACTCTGTCATTTGATACAAAAAATATTCTGCGGAAAAAAAAGGTATTTGGAATTCTCTATGGTGATGACTAATTATTGTCAAAATTATGTTCTTCTTACAAACCTAAGTAACTATATCAAAAATTAATGAATTTTGAAATATATAATATGAAGTGCAACTAATTACCTTTTTGTTGTGACAATATGAATATTCCTTATCGTTCTCTCACAACATATAAGTACTAGGTATACATATTCTGAGAGTAAGGCTGTATCTGTAAGGCTTTGGTAAAAATAGTATGAAGACAGTGAATAATATACAAAATAATATTGTTTAATAATAGTCGACAATAAAATTCATTTAAGACCGCTTTTAATGCTTTTTTTTTTGAAAATCTAACACGTCCAACAAGTATAAGATGTACAATCTGTGCGATCTATTTTCAGTAGAACATATTGTATTTTATCATGTATAGATATATGACTAACGTCGAACTACCAGTTCCTGATCAAAAACAAATTACAGAAATAAATCCGACAGGAATATTCTCCGGTCTTTGTGTAAGCTGATGTAAGTCTGTTTATGTAATTTTTTTTCTTTAATGCGCATACTGGTCTTGATCTGGTAATTAGTATAGTAATATATTATTCCTTATACCGCACGCGCCAACCCAAATACGAACAATTATATACTTCGTTCGTAGTAGATGTGGCTTCTGCGTATAGGTATGGCTCTAGCAAATTTCCTAGTCCTCGGCATAAATGTCAGACTTTGCTCTATGCTGGCGCATTTGTCACAATTTGAAATAAAAGTATCTCTGGTCATCTGTGACATTGTGAGTGTCATCAAGTGATTGATGTGTGCCCCATATTTTTTCTAAGTAACATACTATACCTTTTCAATAGACAGCCGTAATTCATAGTTAATACAACCCCTGGATTCTTATGGCAGCAGGCAAACCATATACCCTTGAAATAAGGAGCCAAATGATAATTGCCACATGAGATGCAATAAAACGATTACAGACGTTAAAAGTTATTTCTTATACCTTGAAATACACTATACGTTGGCCAGACGAAGAGTGCAATCAGCACTAGGTTCAAGAAACACATAGCTATTATGGCTACAAGAGACTTGAAACACCCAGTGTTACGCATCATATAAACGATAATATTGATATAGACAACCTTGAACTAGTGAGGAATGTACATACCTTCATCGAGTGAATTAGACGCGTACTAAACTATAGGTGTACATGAAGGAAGTGTGAGTAACTTATCGGGACTAATCGGGAAATACTCCTTCACCAGACAATAAGATTTGTGCTGGCAAGAAAGTTAACATTTGTAAATTTGAGAATCTCGAGTGGTCAAGTAGGCGTAGATAACCACTTGTAAATAAATTCCCCTTTTCAAGAGAGATAACGTTGCGTCTTTAGGTAATAGTTTTTTTTTCTTAATTTTCTTAGTTCATTCAGTCTTCAGTTGGGAATGAGAAACCACGTGTTCCCGAAACAATCGTCCCGCATTAATAAAATCTCGTATAGGCCGTGAGGAATCGGATATCTATTTATTCATAGTTACAAACATTCCTGCATCAGGGAACGTAAAAAGATATGATGCTGCATCTCCCAGTAAAGGAAAATTATTAAAGTAAACTCACTTATTAACGCTCAATATTTGGAAATACATTTTCCTGCCTTATTGTATGTGGATGTATGTATGTATGTATGTATGTATGATATATAGGCAAGGGTGATATTACATTGCGACCTAAAAGATTTGTTGTGGTCCTCTGTTCTTGCTGTTTTGCAGCTGGCTTTTCCATTCTATTCCTTTCAGAAAGTGTAAGGATATTCAGAAGGCCCCAGGTTAGGTAAGTTCCTTCTTTCCGATTTCACGTGCTCCCGGAGCAACACCCTTGAGTTGCACAGTGCTACGCACTTTGAGAGGGAATGGATGCCATCTGTTCCTCAATCTGTTCCAGTCGTTTTGCTCCTTTCCTTTGTTCATTCCTCGTGAGGTAACTCTCACTTTGAAAGTGGAAGGCTTTCTTATGGAGATCCTGCTCCAATTCCTGTTTCTTAGTGTTGTGTCGTCCCCGCTAATAAACGTCCTTCTTTATGGTTGATCCAAGAGTTGCTAGGGAAGAAAGGTCCACCTCCACAGAGCTCCTACAATGGCGTTGTCTACAATGGGTTGCGGCAGGTGCCCCATCCCTTTCAGAACCTGGTTTAACAGTTGGGTTTTCAGTAGCCGAAAGCAACAACTGGCATCGTTGTAAAAACCCTGTGCATGCCCTTAGCCACGACACAACAGCTCCGGTGAGAGGGGGGAGGGGGGGAGGGGGAGTGGTTCACGGCAACCGTCTTCATTCACCCTGCTCCGGTTTTAAGCAGAGACGACGAACTTATAGCCGCCACTAACCATCTCGTCTTGAGCGAGCCCTGACAAGATGGACTTTCCCCTATCCACCACCTCGGGGATGCGCCTGATAGGTACTCCCAACCCCCAGGTCCTGCCTTATTAGTGTCATTGCAATTAAAACAAAACAGGGCGTTTTTAAACTGAATATTATACCACACAAGAAGATAAAACATACATGAAGGGAATAAAAATTTAGTAAAAGAGACGCACAGCGGACAGCCGCATATGTTTTAACAAAAAAAAACTGCAATTTGTTACGATTTTCTAGAAAAGGCAAAGAACGTGCAAAAAAACGAAAAACGATTAAAGTTCGTCAAAATGACAGATTCTTAAAAAAAAAAATTAAGATATGTGTACGCTCTAGGCATACATCTACGCAGTGTTAAAAACAGAATAATAACGCGGTCTTGAGACCCAAAGCCCTGTGTACTTCAAAATAATTTTGAAATGTGGTGCTTCTGAACCTGTATAACCTTCAACAAGAGAAATTGAAATTATGTTACTACTTTTCGTATTTAAACCGACGTGAGTGTGGTAGCCCAGCCTGTATAGATAATACCGTACTAAGCAAGAAGGGTGTATCTGCTCTTTTTGATAGTTTTGAGTTCTTGCCATAGTCGTATGTGGAATATTCGGATTGAGCTTCCATGACATTCTTTTGGTCGTATCTAGATGTTCACTATGCTTAAAGCATTTATAAAATTAGCCATATATGTATATCTTTATATATATTTTTAGTGAAGGTGAGTAAATTTAGTGTGTCCTATACTTTGTCGAGGAACTTTACGACACATTTTGAAAATTTATAGCCCTATGAAATTTTAACACCGAATGTTTGGTAGTGGAGGAAAGTTGTTGGTTAGTTTCGTCACCACAACCCAAATAAATAATGATGTTGTTCAACCAGGACTGGAAAACTTTAAAGATAATTTTGAAGCTGAGGATCAGAGTAAATATCACGATTTTTCGGTTGACTCTGTTGCCGATCCAAATTACTCACTCGGTTCAGAATCTGAATCAGATTCTGGTAATGATATATCAAGGGCAAACGAGGATGTAACAAGATTTGTGAAAATTTTATTAGAGAATATATTTGACAATGCTGTTGCTGTTGCTAATTCCTCAAATTCTCAGAACGAAATATCATTAACAAAGAAAGGGACAGCGAGGAAACGAAAAAAAATTTGACGTATCTGTACAACCAAGGAAAAAAAGAAAAGTTGAAGAAAAAGAAAAAACACACAGTAAAACCAGCTTGCGTTGACCAGTGCATTGTGAGTGTGTAGACAAAAAAAATACATGAAAAAGACAGTATGATCTAAATGAATAATTTTGGAAACTTACTGACATAGAACAGAAAACCTTTATTGCTCATCATGTTACAATCCAGGACATAAAGAAACGAACAACAGGTGCCCCACAAAATTATAGGCGAAATAATATATACAAACATTTCCTCACATCAGAGGAGGGAAAAAGAAATCTTGTATACAAGACATTTTTCCTTGTTACCCTTTGTTATCCGTTCACAAATGATAAAATGTTGCGAAACGTGTTGAATTCTAATATTAAAACTGGAAAAATCTCTGCAACCTCTGGAAGAAAACCACCGCATAATAAGTTTTTTTCGAACACAACAATAAGTGATCACATAGACTCATTTAATCCTGCGGTGTCACATTATCGCCGGGAGCACGCTCCTGACAGAAAATATTTACCCACCCACATTTCCATAACGCTAATATACAAAGATTTGCGTCACAAATATCTTCAACATGAGATATCTTAGGAGCATTATCGGAAAGAAGTGACGAAGAAAAATATTTCCTTTGTCAAATTAGGTCATGAAGAGTGCTGGGCATGTGAATCATTTTCAACCCACGGAAAAAAATTTCTTCATACCAAAGTCAACCTTGATGATGCGTGTGAACAATGTCAGTCCTGGAAGATGCACAACGAAAAATACAACCGAGCCAGAGCAGAATATTCTTCAGATGTGAATACTTATGTTACTCAGCAGACCTTCAAACGGTAACATATCTCTCAAACATCCTTGATAGTGAGTAACATTTATTTTTACTTACTTTCAGATTATAATGCTTCCCAGATGCGATATGTTCAAAGAAATAATTTTTACACCCAGAATTATTGCATTCAATAAGTCCTTTATTCCTTTAGGGAGAAAACGGGAAATGCCCTATTCCGATTGCCTGCTTGTGGTATGAAGGTATGGCGGAAAGAAAAAAAGAAGACATAATCTCCACATTTTATTCCTGGAATTGCGCGATAAGATAACCGTTCAGCCCAAAACAAGAACTTGGCACTATTCACGTTCTTTGTGTATCTAGTAACTGCGACAATGTTAGCATAAAAGAGTTGACAATTAAATACTTCGAACCGGGACACACCTTTATGTTCGCCGACTCATTCCACCACCGGGTAGAATTACAATTAAAGATGGAAGGGAAATGTGTGTGACTTCGCAGATTTTAAATCGTGCGTACAAAACGCCAATACAGCAACAAAAATCGTTAACATGCGCCTGGAAAACTTTTACGACTGGAAAGACTTCTCGTCACAGTTCACAAAACTCCGAAAAGCGAGTTCGTGGCCATATCTTCATAACTTAGTCCAAGTTCTTTTCAAAAGAAGGAACAAGACGATGGATTATAAAACAAGCTTTGACGGTCCACCAATCACCTTAGACTTTTTAGTCAACCTACCCAGTCCTTCACCAAAATTAAAATGTAAAAGAATAACAAAACATAGGAAATTCAACCTGTTGGCAAAGTTGGTGGCAATTTTGCCAAAAAATTCTCTGGCATTTTAGGAACATCTTCCAACCAATGACGACATTGAAAACATCAGGGATGATGACGGAGCATAGCTTTTGATTAGACACGATATTCATGCTTAGTAATTTTATATTTAGTTTTAGTTGAATAAGTAGTATCTGCCCAATTTTTCTCATAAACTTTTTGTGAAAAAAGTATTGCGTATTATTTAAGGCCTTAAATTTATAAGTAAAGCACAAATTTATAATCACTTCTTACCTAACAGTAACATCTTGGTGCAATCAAAAACACAAAATTGAAAATATCTCCAAACGTTTAAAAGAGTAGATACGCCCTTCTCGCTTAGTACGGCAGCGATACATCTCTGAAAATCACTTATAACAGTTTTATTCCTGCTACCTTTTATGACTACTTTTACTACTACTATTAACTACATTAGGTGTTCTTGTTACTGCGTGGAACCCATAGCTTGATTTATTATTAGCGGAGCTGCCTTAGTTAAACGAAATAAATTTATACCGCGTTCTACAGTCGTCAAAAAAGTGAAAGTAACGTTTTGGATGAAATCAAAGATGGTTGCTTACATATAAGTTTTTTTTTTTATTTTAAATAGCTAATGCCTATTTTCCTAATTGGAACTGTTTCAATAAACAAGACTTTCTGCAGCATTTTATTCTTTACAATCGGAAGACGTCATTATTGGATGTTTCTTCAATTAACAACTAAAAATTAATACCAATGCTACAAATAGAGTCATTACTCGAAACTCGGATACCCGAAGTTTCGGTTACGCGGCTTTGGGTCTCAAGACCGACTCAAAGAAAAGTTACACACCAATGTTGTGAAAAATTAAATAGAACATCCTGTATATTATGGCATATTCTGATAGTACAGACTAAATAAAGGCAAGTTAGTATTAGGTTCCTTATACCTAACTCAACTCGTTTGCGAAATAATTAACATTCTTCAAAATGTAGACTAAAATTTAAGAGGCGTGCTTGTCATGTATATTTAAGCTAGATATTTTAAACTGTATTTATTTTTTAATTAAAGCATTAGACTTGATAATAAAATAAAATAAAATAATGGAAAAAAGTATACAGAGTGAACAAAAACATAGTTTTAATTTTCGCTATCTTTAAAGGCAAGTAACTTTCTTATTTTAAATGGAATACTTTGTATTTATTACCCTGTTCAGATTCTAATTTTAACGGTCTTTAAGATTGTATTAATGCTTCCTATACCTATCTCTTATACTTTCTTAGTAATTTAGAATTTTCTATTTCAAATATTAATTCCTATCCATTCTTTTTTAAAAAGTAGGCTTAGACAAAATTGTCGCTATTATTCATTATACACAAAAAGCATTTAACAGTAGCACTTTTATTTTATTATTATCTTTAGCTTTAGTTAAAAGATAAATACAGTTTAAAATATTTTGCTTAAATATGCATGACAAGCATGCCTCTTAAATTTTAGTCTATACTGGATGTTCCATTTAATTTTGCACAACTTTGGTGTGTAACTTTTGTTTGAGTCAGCCTATATAATTCAAAACAATTTTGAAATGTGGTCCTTCTGAACCTGTATGCCCTTTAACAAAAAAAAATTGAAAATATGCTATCACTTTTCGTATATAAACCGACGCGAATCTGGTGGCCAACCCTATATATAATAATAAAATGTAAATTGTTTGTGGATTGATCAGGAAATGTTCTTGTAAGAAGCGAAAAGAAAAGAAAATCTTACCAATTCTAATTAAATCTAAAAGAGGATAGATGATTAAATATTAATAGAATATTGTAATAACCGGAGTTTAATAAAATTGTCTAAACTTAAAATGCTATTTTAGCCACCAATAACGTAGTAAGTCCAGACTTTTTGCACCAGAAATATAAATACGTCTATTTATATTTTAAATGAAGTTATTTCCTGAACATCAAGCTTAATAAATGCTGTCAATGTTGTGATTACACATCGAATTTGTCCAAACCACGGTAAGCTGCCCGTGTTGGCAAAACGAGGTGGAAATGCTTCATTTCCGGAATCTGCGTATATAATAAATCAAATTCTGGAGTATTTTCATACGTAAGTGTGGACCATTCATGCAAACTGTAAGTCCCTCCCAAATATTTTACATATATATTTTTGTGAAATAAGATAGTAGTAGGTTCAACAACAGGATTTAATGGAACTAACAGTAATACGCATTCGGCAAACAGTGGGATAGTTGTGAAAAGAAAGTGAAATACCCACTAAATACTTAATAAACCCTAAACTGCAATGTAACTGTTAATAATTATTAGATTTAATTCCGTGGTAATAGCGGATTCATACGATGAAAACAAAAATATATTTATGCTGAGGTTTCGCTAACCCACACATTAGCATTTTCAAATATTAGGTAATAAAAACTGTAAAGAAATATTTTTATCAGTAAATATTCAAAATTATATATTATTAATGTTTTTTTTTAATTGAAAATAGATTTGTTCTTAAGTGTAATTCAAATCTTACCTGAATTAAAACTCTAATTATGAAAAAAAAATATTAAATTATTATTTACCTATTAAATTAAATTTAAATATAACCAACATTTTTTTGATAGCGTTATAAAGATACGTATACTTCAATCTTTACAACACCATAATAAACAATTTTTATTACAGCGAATACTACCGATAACATTGTCTAGTATCAAGTGGCGACTCGTTTGTATGAAAGTTTGATAGACTCACAGGAAAGTTGAACAATTTTCCGGTTAATTATAGTCACCTTTATAGATCACTGCGGAACAACTTTCGATTATAACCGAAGGAGACCATTATACAGACGAATTAGTATTGCTGGGCATTATATTCACCTTTGAGGTCGTGCACATTAAACCGGGAATACATCTGAGAGAAGATGCCACTCGTCCGCATTGTCGAGGATTTACTTTCATGCGTGCGAGAAGCGTAGACGGCCGTTTGCACTTCTCTCACATATGTATTCCCGGCTTTAGGGTCGATCGAAGCTGAAGATAATCACTCTTTTTATAGCTACCGCCACGCTTTGTATGCCCGTAACATAAGAACCACGTTGTTACATAATGGAAAAGAATAGAACTTTATCTCAACAAACATTACACTCCTTTTTTTTTGAATACTCGATGCATTTTTACTATTGTTACTAATGGCGGGATCTTAGGTTTTTATCTGGCTCCCTGAGAGTCCTTACTTATTCTTAGTATTCACTATATAGTAGTTTTATAATAGGTTATTTTGAATAATATAGGCACAAAGCTCGTAGGTAATAACTCTTAGAGCGGTAATTGATTTCCTCTAGCAGGATTATCTGTTATTTAACTCTCCTGAATGTAATAGTAATGGGGGATTATTAACGCTGCTCAAGGAAATTATTTTGTTGCATGCTCACGTACATACGAGGTATTACCGGTCTTTTACCCAACACATTATTTGATGTAGTAATGGGTATCAGTGATATTTTTCGAATATTCAATTGGTAAGGAACTAGATGCTTTAAAGATCTTTTTTACCCTAATAGTGTGGGAAAATGAGGATAAAAGGTAACATCTACGTTGACAACTAGCCAAACGACAATACCTTGTTTTAATTGCATTACGTCGAGGATTAGTATCGAAAGATGATGACAAGTGTCATGGATAATTTTGTTCTGCTTTTTTTCTTTAATAATTCCAAAAGCGCTAAGTAAATATCATTTGTATTAAATTGCAGCAGTTATGCCCCTTATACATACCTTAGATGAAATACTGTAGGTATGGTAAATTTCTAGTAAGTAATATATTTAAATTTTCGCATAATTCTACAAGATGTTGGATCAAAATGTTAGAAGTTATTCATCGTCAAACTAAGGAACAGATCACTCCATACCTACGTTAGATAGATTCTCAAAAATTATACGCAGAGATGTACAGCATTGATTGTTGCCATTTTCTATTTAGAGAAGAGACTAACGAAGATAGATAGACAGATAGATATTATATATTTGTCATAAATCAGTATGAGACATGTAGATGCAAAACTCGGTGAATGCAAAGATCATATTTGTAGCTATTACCAAAAAAACAGCGTCCACGTAATTATGTGTTATTGATGTCTGTAGCTTTTAAAAAACATTTGCTGCAGTAAATATGGAAATTTGCACCTTTACCGTTATTTTATTAGATCTATTCATTTTATTAATGTAACTGCGATATTTAGTTCAAAACCTACTGAACTTGCATTTATCGAGTTTTGCATCTACAGGCCTCAGTTATAAATTGACATCGACATTGTCAGAAAATACCAAATTATAAATACATTTGAGCCAATTTAAATTATCGGTCGAGGAAAAAGTCGGCAAAAAAATAGTAGCACTTACATACAAGGTGCTGTTTTAATTTCGTTTTGAACTGTTTTATATTTTAAAATGCCCTTAGATCATCAGTAAGTCATTATGGCCATTTCAGACGAGGCGTTGAAGGCCTATTGAAGCCGCCGAAGCAGACAAGTTGACTCCGTGTAAAAGGATTCATATCAGTATGCTCCTTGACAACCGTCCGTTCAACTAGTGGAATCAACTAATCGCCTCGCCTGAAAGAGGCCTACAGCTCTTAGCAAGAGAACATATTGGCGACTTTTCGAATAATGTTGTCTTATGTTTTTGAATACATAATTGATGTATACGGGACAGTGCCAGGCATTAAAAACAAATGTATATTGTGCCGAATATATTGGGCGGCCTTGTAATGTACATATTGGATTAAAAGTAAAGAAATTTGTACTAATGAAAATAGGTCTGCATGAATCCATTGTTTTCAGATTGAAAATTAATCTAAGTATTCTCTCCTGAGCGACAAAAACCCGTACATAGTTACCCACACGGCCCAAAATCAAAATATTGTAAGCAATGATAGAATAAATCTTACCATAATAACTGTTTAAAAGAAGTTCGTGGCTGTTCGATGTTTTAATTGTGTTATTGCGAAATTGTTTCCATTTATCTTCTTACAGATTTTATTTACATGATTCTCAAAACTTAGACCATTATCGCGGACTATCACTCCAGGGAAATCAACATTTTTTGCAAAATTCATTGCTAAGAACAATAGGCCTACGTGGGGCAAACCGGACAAAATGGTTTTATTACTTTTTAAAATTAATCTGTTTTTATTACACCAGTTTGAGAAGTCCGAGATAGTTCAATTTATCTTAAGCTCTTCAGGAGAGGTAACGGAAACTGAGATCGAGGTAAAGAGTAAAAGACTGAAACTACCTAATGGTAACTCTATTGTACAGGATGAAACTTTAGCTGTTAATATAAATAATTCAAACCTACCAACAGATTTTACATTTCATTTTGTCATTGGCGACATCGTTAAGAGGATGAAATTTGATTTAGAGGAGATTGGAGATATGGAAGATGATGCACTATCTGTGCGTCCTAGTCTTGTAGCTTTGCATTTCTGATAGAAATTATAAAAAAATCCTTACAACTGAAAGAGTTGTTGCAGTAGATTTTGAAGGGCTGCTTATATTTTTATGCTGATAATTTACTATCCGGATCAGTTACCCGAAACCATGGATCCGGATTCACCATACGAAACTTCAGATCCAGATCTGCTATCGGAGATCTCGAATCCGGATCCACTACCCGAAACCTCAGATCCGAATCCGCTATCCGAAATCTCGTATCTGCTGCAATAATCACCAAGATTTGTTGAACACCAATGCAATGTAAAGTGACTGAGTACATATGTTTTTGTTTTGTGGCAACCATCTAACCTGCAGTTATATGTAGCATAATACAGGCTGCAGTAGGTGTCTTCAGTGTTGATCCCAATTTTCTGTAGGTATCCTTTCAGTGGCCTGTAAGGAGGCTTATTACAGTGCGACGGTGATTCCTACTAAGCTGCAGTAGTTCTTCATTCTTCTGCTTTGATGGTCCTTTCATAAAGGTCTTTCCATACATTTGCCTGGCTGTTTTATCCCAGTATTCCTTGTATTTTTCTTTTGGCCAGCTTCTTACCTGCTCCGATGTTGCGCTTTTGGACACTCTTAGAACAGGTTCTGGGCCCCCACCTTGCTAACTCATCGGCTTTTTCGTTTTCGTTGATGCTGAATGTTCGGGCACCCACAGCAAAGTGATTTCATTGCGATCTGTCAGTTCCCGAACACATTTTCCAAACCAGTCTTGATTGTATTTGGAGTTCACTAATGTCCTAAGTATCGCTTGGCTGTCTGTCGCAATATAGATCTGTTTGTTTTTATAAGCCCTCTGATTGAATTCATTTGCAGAATGCAATCAATATTACATATGCCTCCGCCTGAAAGACCGCGGTATATTTTCCTAGAGGAAGGGTGCTCATTGTGTTTCTCCTCTTACTACAGATTCCAAGTAAAGTATACACTACTATCGAAGAGTGTCCAAGAATATATTAATTTTTAATATTTAAAATTATGTTGTTCTAAAATTATTACAAATTAGGTTCATATCACGTTTATAATCAAGTTGTACAGAAAAGATTACATCAACGACATTTAATTATTATTATTTTCTTGGCTTATAAACTTCTTCTATTTTTTTTGTTAATAAAATATATCTCTAAGTATTGTCTTTCAATTATTGGATTGCAAGGTCATTAATTCTAAGCATCATAGAACCAAATTGTTCTATGAACCCATAAGAAGAACAAATTTTTAAACTAAAATAAATTTTGATATAATTTTTCACAAACATTAGCAGAAAAAGTATGCCAAAAACATAGTTTTATAATTAGCTTAACTGACAGAGGAATGATGTAATTAATAAAGCAAAACGTAATTCAGGGCAAATAATTAACCAAATTACCATACCAATAAAAATTTCCTGTAAAAAAAAACTATTGCTCTTTTATAATAAGCCAACAATAATTTTCAAACCTTATAACTTTAAAAATGCAAATCAAAATAGTAACAAATTACAAAACTAAATCTATAAAAATTGTTCAAAATTGACAATAAACATCGCATTTTGTATATAAAAAAGACAAATGACGAGCAGTATACTCGAAATAATTTCAATTTATAAACTTAATTCTATCATTAAATAAAAGAAAAATTATTTTTAGAAGTCAGTGTTTAACAAAACAAGTCATTGATGTTTTTCATATTCAACAATTTTTTTTGTTATTGTTGTATTTAGGCTCCCATTTTTTTATCCATTAAATTGTACCAGCCATTGTGATCCCGGACACACCGAGAAAAGGAAATTGTTAAATCAATGAAATATTCACTGACCAAGCAGGTAGCTTGTTTAGCTAATCTGTGACCATTTATACCATTGGATCCCTAACTTTGTTCAGAGAAGCAGTCAGGAATAGTTTCCAATGTTATTTATAAAGAGGATCAAAGCTTATATTTATCATAATATCAACATAATAGGGCTCTTTTGCAAATTTAGAATATACAATCCAAAGCATAATTCTATTGTAATAACGGTTTGCAGTATTTGTTTCACATTGTATATAATAACAGCGTATAGTTTAATTTATTTATTATTTTTAAAAAAAATGCATATTGAGGCCCTAAACTATAAGATGAACTTGTTACGGATAATGTTTTAAAAAATAATATTGAAATGATATAGTATGTATGGGATCTCACTAATTTTATTTTGTGAAGGAATTCACTGAAAATTATACAATTTTTAGTGCAAAAAAATATATTTCTATTTGACAAATTAAAATTATTTAGCAAAATAATGAATTTTATACCTATTCACAGCTACTTTTCCCATCAATGTACTTCGGTACGCCTTCTGAGTCTTAATTTAAAGCTATATGGGATGCAAAAGTAAATATTTTCCTTCTTCAAATCTTGACTAAAGTCGATAGTTCTTATAATGGAGGAATTGAGTTGATTTAATACGTAGTGTTTAGAACTTTAAGGCCTCTTTCATACGATACGGATTCTATCCGGACCGATTTTATTGTTTTTCAGTGCAGTTTGGTAAAACATTGCCGTGAAACCCAGTGAACCATCCGTTCAGTAGACATCGTATACGAACTTTTCGTATCATTGTATGTAATTATGCATTTAAAGTAATGTTTTACCAGCACACAAAAAAAGCAATAAACCGGATCGATAAAATCGTATCGTGTGAAAGAGGCTAAGATAAGTTAATTTTTATGAAAAAAAAAATTTCGTAAAGTTATCGAAGAATTTTAAAATATGTCTTGTTGTCCAGGACATGCTCCATACCAAAACGGTTTCGAGCAGGTTAGCCCTAGCTTGGAACACATCTTTCTAATTATTTTAAGAAGAATGAGGAGTCAGGGTGTAAAGTACCTCTACATTGCCGTCCTATGACTTGACAATACTCATATTTTTTTTTCAAAAATCCCTTTTAAGGGTCATTTCATCATGCTTATCCGACTAAACTCTTTAAATAGGTATTACTTTTAACTAAGTAAATAAATGCTGTTTCTTGCATTTATGTTTAATAAATAAATTAATTTAGAAAGAAGTAACTAAACATTTTTTAAATTATGAGGTATGTTAAAGGATATTATAGTACCTGTTTAGACGTTTATTTCTAAGCAAAAGCAAAGGAGCCAGGTAGACAATTGCAATACATGGTTAGTAACGGTTTTACTTATCGTTCCAAATAAACAAACTTAAGACAAAAACCATTGTATAAGAAGTTCCAGAAATTTATAAAGAAATATCAAAAGACATTTTCTTTCTGTAATTTTATATCAATTAAGATTTGAGATAAATGTTGCCAAATTTATTTTGTTGAGTGTTGATTTCAATAATCACTTCTTTATCAGTTTTCCTTGATGTTAGTCAGGTAATAAATATGCCTCATCTTGGGTGACTACATCTGCAATTTACTATTCAGGAAAGGAACAGATCGCCAATCAGTTATTATAAAAGCCATACTTGAACGCAACTGCTTGACCATGTCTTCTGTAATGTAATATATTATATCCAGTAGGATATAATAATATAAAATAAGATCATCTACTTATTAAAATCATTTATTTAGGTACAACAACACTCAAAACACCCACAGCGAATAAAACAATTTTTTATTTATTACTGTTCTCAATAATTATAATTGCAATCACTATATAAAATTTTATTTTTTTTACAAATACATATGAAGCTTAATACTTAGAAATAATTTGATATATTATTGAAATTTACACATTTTGTCGTACCTAACTGTATATAAATGAGAAAGAAAGCTGAAAAAATCTCAACAAAAGTTTTTCGTAATAAAGTTTCGGTAGCGTTCTGAATCACATTAAAACATTTGCACCAAATTTTGGGACTCATTCCTTCAGTAAGGACATTTGAAGTAAAGAATTACTGCAATCGAAGATAGATCAGCCAAAACTGCTTCTATATTTACCAAGGATGATACTTTCAATAAATTATCTTTCCTGAATATCAATATAATAACTGCCAATAAGGGAATAACCTCTAGCGAGTCATATGCCAATATGATGTCCCACAATTGCAAAAGTTGTTCTGGCGGTAGATGTCCACTAAAAGCTCACATTAGCCACTTAAACACAATTCTCAGGTGGTACTCCTATTTCTGTAAAGTGAGTCCATAACTTCGGGGCAAAATTTTGTAGTAATCGTTCGAAGAGTAAGCAGAGTGATACAATCCCTTGAGGGTTATCACATAATCTATGTAAGCGGTGCCAGTATCGTAAGTAGAATGCTTTAAATACAAAATACAGAGTCGCTGGATCATGGTAAAGATAACAAATTGGTTGCGTACATTGTGAAGCCATGAAACGGAATAACTCCGCTTGGTGGAAATGTTATTGTATCTCTGCTGTTGGTTGCTTTCCTTTTAATATGACTTGCATGTATCCAGGTTGATTTTTTAAACTTTTAATTATTGTATGTCATATCTCTAGAAAAACATAGCATAATCTGATATAGAACATCTTCGAAGACAAAGTATTGATCATCGTTAGAAGCAGTCAGTTGTATGTCCTTAATTATCAGTTTATCTATCATTAAATCGTACTGCATTACGTGATTTTTTAAATTATGGAAATATTCCTGTTGTGCGTGCTTCTGTCCAACACCTAAAACCAGTGACCACATTCTAGCCCTCAGACTCCTTGGACATCCCCTTTTCAAGTATTCTTGCGCAACTGGAGCATAATTTTTATGCAATACACGTTCTCCCAATGATATTCGCTCCTCCTCTAACGCGCTGAGTTTCAATTCACGACCTATATTTGTTCGCCGCGAGAGAATTCCGTATATAAAGCTCGCAAATCCTCTAAATCCTTAACTTCTAATTGTAAGAATGAGAACTCCCAGTCGGGTTCTCCTTCTTTATGAACAAAATTTGGATCTTTTAAATTCAACAGTACTTCCAGAAAGTCTTTTGGCGCGTAAACAGGCCGGTATTTGCTAACATCAACGTCATAATTGCTCATTTCTGACCATTTCTCCATGAGTTCGTTCCGTTCCACTGGTGTTCTAAATTTTGCCAAATCGATTCCTAATTCATTGCACATCGAATTCAGTGACTTATGTATACGTTTATCCCAGTGTACTTGCGCCTTTTTGAAAAACACGTGACCCGTAATAGTTTCAGTATTCTTCACACGTACCCAGTGATAGATATTATTCCGCAGCTGACAGTCGATACCTTTTTCTTTTATAGCTTTGGTTAGGGTGTCCTTGAAATCGTCGTATTTTACTTGCTGACTGGACACTAGTTTCTGAATTTCCTTGTATAGTCCCATGTATGCCGATGTTGCCTTTATATCATCACAAATTTTCACAGCCGTATGAGGTATTCCTTTGTCTCTAATCTCATCCATCTTTAAACCAATTGCAAGCGTATTACACTGTACAGTTTGTCAAAAATTGACCTTACACATGGCAGTACGTAAAATTTTGTCAATATTTAACGATTTAACATACGTTACAATAACTATGGTTACGTTGTAGTAACGTTGTTGGATCGATAAAATACGGAGCAATTGAATACACGGACAGAATTTATTTCTCCAAGTAATAATTTCATCTTTGTCTTTTAAAATACTGTTTCGATTCCTCTTTTGATAACTGCAAATTTTGTTGATTAATACAAAGTCTGTTACAAAATGTTAATGTTGATCCCAAGTAGAAATATATAATATAAAATAAGCTTAATTAAGGTACTGCTGTGTACTGATGATACCAGCATACTGCAAATGAATTTATAAACATCGAAATTTAACTTTACAGCTAGCGGAATAAAAATTAAAAGGGCGCAAAAGTACTAATAATCTCAAGGTTATTTTCACAATTGAACTAATCATGAAAAATAAAATGTGGGCGTTTGAAAATTTGACTTTCTTTAAAACTTCAAAAATTGAAAAGGTTAAATCAAAAATAAAAGAATAGAAACTTTGAATGTTAATAATGTTAATAATCATTAAATTTATTTTTATAAAAAAAAAAGAAAAAAAACATTTAATTACAATTAACACAGGAAAAATCAAACCTTGGACTGAGAGTCCTGGCCAAAATCAAAACCTGCTTGAATCTAATTTACTAAAGGACAATGCAAATCCTTCAACGAACAAAAGACAAATTTGTTCTAGAAGAAAATCCTATTTCACAAAAAATCCACGTGGTCTCAAAATTACAACACACTAAATTAATTTAAACGTGGACAAAACAAGTAAATTAATAAAATTGAAATTTAATTACAAGCACAATGCTTCTTTTCACCTAAACCGAGGTGATTAACTAAGAAAACTAATTTGAAAACTAAGAAACGGAAAAATAAACTCTTTAAACTAAAAAAACAATACCTTCTGGAACAATTATAATAACAGATCTTATAACTAACTTGCGCACACAAAAATTACAATAACCATTATTATTTAAAGAGTTCCTTGAAAGATGATCAATTTCAAATTAAATGAACAACATATTTAAAATCAAATGAATTTACAAAAAGGCAGCAAAGAAAATAAAATTTAACTGTACTTACACGACATCGTTCAAGTAACTGAGTGCCTCTGGGTTAAACACGGTCGCATATATATATAAAATTTACAATTGCGTGCGCTCGCAACGCAGAATTCGTCTAAGAAAATTCTAGATTGTAAACTACAAAATATACAATACTGATGAACGCAATATGTACAATTGAAGGAAATTAATATACACAACTGAACAATTACATTCAATTTAACAAACAATTCTATTAACAAAATCTTTTCAAAGTAAAATATTAAAATTGTGGAAACTCTATCGTTACATTGATAAAGATAAATTGGTATGAATAAAAATACAAATTTGAATTTCCGAAAACCGGGGTGCCAGACCACAGCAGTACGTACAATATTTGATTCAAACAAAATTGATCCATACGATGCTAACAAAAAAAAGTAATTATTACAGATTTGAAAAAGGTTTATAAATAAACCGAAACGTAACCTGCATTGTCTTTTGAATTTGATTCCCAGCTATATTCCAACAAAAGAAGATAATTTTAATACACTTATTATTGGCTAAAAATTGCGTAACAGAAGATAATATTTACTTATTTATAACTAAAACTTTTCATTATCAAAGGAACATGTACTTCTTTTTATTGGGGTTTAAATAATTTATGCCCTCTGTAGAAAAGTGGCACAAATAACAATTGTACAGAAAATGAGATAAATATTAAGTGTTTTAAGTAAAGTTACATTTAGGAAAGTAATAGTTTAGTCAACTTATTTAGAGAAGTATGTATGCAACTACTACTACAAACCTAAAATTTAGGTTGCATATCTGATTAATATAAAATATCTTCGGCATTCCACTAGCGCGGATTTTCAATGAAGTAATTTTCGATTTGAATCACCATGTGGTGCTCGTACTAGAAATCTATTTTGTTCATCTAATCTTAAAATAAGTTGGAAGTTAGAAATTGTATCGTTTTTATAATGAAGACGGATCATATAAGTGCTCGGTATTGTTATTGGAGACAGACAATTGTACCCATTTATCTATATGGATAACAATTAAAGTTTGGATCTGATAATTCCTTATTCAAATTTGTCAAATCATTGTTTGCCCACACCATTAACAGTGCTTAAATAACTACCAAGAGACGTTTCATTAAATGGTACAATTAGACATACATTTGTATGCCTAATTGTATGCTGACTTTTACGCTTGTTTAGCAAACAATGCAACTCGAGACCGAGACATTATGGTAAATTGTTCTTTTGTAAGAAAAATGAGAAACTTCTGATTGTATGCGACTGTTACTGTTACTTCTTTTACGTATCTACTTTTACATTTAGCTTTTACTTGCTGCACGACAACATTGCTGCAAATAAGATATAAATTTGAATTGGACCAATGCTGTAATGATTGCAAATTATTGAAAGTGTCTTATTGTGCACACGCTTATACGCATACAGGGCGCGGAGAAAGAGCTTTTATTAAACTTGGGGGATGGTAAAGGGAACCAAAACAAACATTTTTAGTTAGGAAACGATAGGTTAAAAGTGGATAATTTATTTGTAATACGTTGATTTCCTTAACGTAGGTAACTTTTTGTGCGCTTGTACATCTTACAATCTTGATTTACATCCAAACACTATTACGAAATTAGTACTACAGCGTCTTCTAATATTTTACTAACAAAATTGACGTATGTAGCGTGCATTTCCTGTATAATATTTGTTTATTATTGTTTTCGGCGTGTTTCGTTGTTAGTTCTCACATGCCGTTTTTCTCAAGTCTACGCCTTCATTCCACATTGAGTGCATAGCGTGCTTTTTTGTAAAAATGCCATTTTAGAGCAGGGTACGTTTATTCTGGAGGCATATTTTCGAAAGAGTTAATGAGGTGGTGATGGACAATGAAAATACTCAGCAATACTTTAGAATTTATAAAAATAAATTTGACGAGATACAAATTAATAACGAAACTATACTTCCACATATTAATTGTTTATCGCTTTAGAGAAATCAGCAGTGTTTTGAAGGGAAAATCATCCAATCATCTCTCTTACTGAAAATGTGGTCAAAGATGCACGTATTCTTTTGAATCATAACTATAACTCTGGAAAACCATTACGGCAAACTGGTAAAAATAGACATACTAAATGGCGTAATAAAAAGTAATATGAAATTTCTTCTAGATTTATCTTATCGATCAGTTCACAAGGCAATAAAACAAAAACTTATTATTATTATCCGCGCAAAATTTCCATTGTGCAGCAATTATTACCACTAAATTTTGGGAAACGTATGGAATATTGTCATTGGTTCAATATAAACTTAAGAAATGGCTACGTTTTAAACTTGTTTGGGTACGTTAAGAATACATTTTCGAAGCACGCGAAATTGGAATTTTAAGCCCAGTATGGAGGTCCTATTTGAATATTAAGTCCCTAGCAGGGGGTGCTATGCTGTACGACGGGGCACCATCGGGCATCGACGGTCGACCTTATGGGGAGGAGGGAGGGGGGGGCAATGATGAGCGCGCCAAATTTGAATGTCAGCGTCGGCGCACAGTGTTCAAAATAGATAAAAACGTGATCGTAATTCCATATTTTGAATTTTTTTGATAATGCTGCAAAATCATATATATTTGTTTGTTACATCATCATACAAGTTTCACCAAGAATTGCTATTTTATCTTTGTCGGCTAACACGATATTAATTATTAAAAAACTGCAAAATTAACAATAATTTTATAATGTATATTTTACTACCCGGAACTGTACTTATATTTGCTATTACCTGTCCCAAATATCTTGGTGGATTTAATAGTAATTATTATAGGTGGAAGTACTTACTTTAGTGACTTAAATAGCATTCTTACTTTATAGGAAGCTGTTTTTATTTCTAAGTAATACCGGTTGCCTATAAGCCTATCACATTTACGTAAAAAAAATTTCAATGAGGGTTACGTTTATTGCTAGTACTTGCTAGTTCGTGAATTTTGCGTGAAATGAAAGAATATAATATAGATAATTCAAAAATATTGTTTTACCTGCGGAAAAGTGCGGAACATGACCTAATTTATATAAATGTACGCCTTTGGATACTGTGGATTGAACTATCTCTCAATGTTGCTATATAAAATTGCGGTCCGCGATGAACCAACGGAGATGAAACAATAATATACTAATGTATGACAAGACTAGCTATACTTAGAAGAAAAAGCAGCGCGCATGCGCTACAACCTTTGACGCTATTAATATTTATACTATAATAATATTTTCCATCATGTTATTGCCCTCCACATGGTGATTTTGGGAATAAAATCAGACCACATGATTTTGACATATCTTTTTAATAGAAACTTCGAATTAATCTGGTTAATAGAAGAATCAAAAACCGAAAGTGGGGCTGGAGCTGAAATCTACAGCGGGATGAGAAATACAATGATCACCCTTCTGCTGAGAAAATATGTCACGGTTTTTCAAGCAGAGGCATACGTAATAGTATATTGTGCTCTGATCAATTAGAGGGCTTATAAAAACAAGCGGTTCTATATTGCAACAGGCAGCCAGGCGATACTGAAGGCACTAATGAACTCCAAGATACAGTCAAGACTGGTTTGGGAATGTATTTGAGAACTGAATAGCCGAAAAAACTGATGAGTTAGCAAGAAAAGGATCATCTGCTTCATATATACGTCTGGAATCTGTTCTAGGAGTGTCTAAAAACACAGCACGAGAACAAGTAAGAAGTTGGGTCAAACAGGAACAAAAAGAACACTGGAATAATACAGCGAGGCAAACTCCTGGTAAGATATTTATCAAGGCACCATCAAAACAGAAGGCTGAAGAACTACTACAACTCAGTAGAAATCATTTTCACATCGTAACAACTCTCTTAACAGGACACTGTACACTGAAAGGACACTTACAGAAAATTGGGATCTACACTGGAGATACCAACTGCAGACTGTGTAATGAGAGGACAGAGAAGGCTTACCACATTCTGTGTGATTATTAGGCTCTGGACGCAAGAAGACCGGCAATTTTTGGCAAGCCAAAAATGAATCGAGATGATTACTTCGATCAACCACCTCCTACTCCTTACAACAATACCTTCACCTTTTTATAACTAAATATTAATAGTCATTTATTAATAAATAAATATTTATGTGTCATATATCACAGAAAGTAAAAATCGTTGAGATCGTGACGTTTGTAAGTACCTATTTCATCTCCTAAGGGGTTGAAATCGAATGAGACGGTATCAATTGTTTATATATATTTGTAGTGCATAACATAATTCAACATATTTGAATTTTTCAGCTAAATTACTTTTACAGTTTGAACGTGATTAATTTCGATCACGAATTGGCTCATTTTGAACACTGTGCGGCGCCTCCTACCGTGCGGGTACTTTACCAGCTCCAAAACATGCGTTTTTTTATTGTTATTTGAATGTGTACTACAGTTTACCTAACTCTGAAGAAAATCCTATCGCCGTGGGATTCGACTCATTTACCTTACGTTTGTGGACTGAGTACGCAAAGCACGCAAGCTGTGGAGGGTTTCATGAATTAAATCACTAAATGCTAGTTATATACGAATGGGTGTTTCGTCGCGCGCGGGGATATACGCTATGCTCCATGATATATGACATTCTATAATCCGTGATATGCCATATTCCAAACTATTATGAAATTCTAACATTAAAGAATATCATAATTCAATATTTTTTTGGTATACCGATTAAAATTTAAAAATAATAATAATATTTTATATTATTATATATTAGTATATAATAATTTACTTATTTAATATTATCATATTTGGTTGCGAATTTTAGAAACTTAATAAAGTATAAGGTAATTAAATAATATAATTGTGACTTTTTCTTATGCACATTAAAATTTAAAATAGCATGCATCGTTTCACTAATTATAATAATAATAGTAATACCTCAGCACTACAGGCCTTGAAGGCCCTGGCTTAGGGTGCCGGAACACAGCGAGCCGGTGAGAAGTGTTGTCCGAATGGTCACCCACCAACAACGGGTACCGCATGTTGCTGCTTGACTTTCAAGACTGGCAATGATGCACCCTTCCTTCTCAGCTGTACTGCCGGCTTATTAATTATTACTTTTCAATTAAAACTTGCACGGCCATATTTGACTGCGTTAATAATTAATCCAGATGTATTGGAATGTAGGCGTCAGTGCATTGAAACATTCCATCGACTTCCGTATATGCGACAATTCCTGCGTACGCAATTTTACGGACTCGCTGCTTCTTGTTTATCAATATCAGGAATTCATACTTCACAACGTTGAAATACAGAGCCGTTTTAAATAATCGTTTGAATAGTTTTTATACCTGCAGGAAAAAAAAAATATATAAAATTATTGTGATTACGAAGTGTAGATATCAACTGAATTATACGCATACTTTTTATTGTTATATCAATTAAAATTTTAATTGGCAGAAATTATTCTACTAGTTAATCCTTTTCAATTAGAACCTAATCAAGCATATTTAATTATTCAGTCTAATTAATTCATTATAATTAATAGGTTTTATCACTAATGCATGTTAGTTGTTAAATATAAATAGGATTTTTTTTAACTGTAATAGTTAATTATAATGAATTAATTAGAATAAATGATCCTTATTGCGTACAGGTTTATTATTACACAGATAAAAAGATTTCTCTAATTCAAAGAAATATGTATTAACTGAAAACTGTTCTTTTAAATACGAGCAAAGAAATATTTCTTTGATTGAAAGAAACCTCTTTATCTGTATAGCATAATCAAATATACTTGATTCGCTTCTAATTGAAAACTATTAATTAGTAAAATAATTTCATATAAAATTTTAATTGATATAACAAGAAAAAGTATGTATATAATTTAATAATAAACTTTAATTTAAAAATAAACTACGCAATCACAATCATTTTATTCCTGTCATTTAATGTTTAAATTTAATATTTTTTTTCCTGTATAAAAACTATTCAAACGATTATTTAAAACTTCTCTGTACTCTAAAGTTGTTGAAGTATTAATTCGTGATATTGATAAACAAAGAGCAGCGAGTCTGTAAGATTGCGTACGCAGTAGTTGTCGCATATACGAAAGTCGATTGAATGTATCAATGCATAGCGCTGACGCCTATATCCTTATTGCATCTGAGTTAATTATTAACGCAGTCAAATATGTTCGTTCAAGTTTTAATTGAAACGTAAAAAATAGTAAAATGATGTATGCTATTTTAAATTTTAATGTGAATAACAAAAAGTAATGTAATTATATTATTTAATTTGGTTATATTTTATTAAGTTTCTAAAATTCGCGACCAAATATGATATTCTTTAAAGTTAGAATTTCATAATAGGTTAGAATATGGCATATTACGGACTATAGAATATTATATCATATATCACGGAGCATAACGCATATCCCACGCGCCGACGAAACACTCATTCGAATATGACTAGCATTTAGTGATCTAATTCACGAAACCCTCCATAGGCGTGTGTTTTGCGTACACGGTCCACAAACGTAAGGTAAATGGATCAAATCCCACTGCGAGAGGATTTCTTTCAGAGTTATGCCAATTGTAATACACATTCAACTAATAATAAAAAACGTAAGTTTTGGAGCCGGTAAAGCACCCGCACAGTAGGAGGCGCTTACGCTGATATTCCAATTTGGCGCGCTCTGACGTCATCATCATTGGCTCCCATAAGGTCGACCGTCAAGGCCCGTCGTATAACATAAGGGAGACCTCCTTGCTAGAGAGCTAACATCAAATTCAAATTTGGTGCGTTTTGACGTCACCATCAACTGTCCCTATGAGGTCGGTCGTTAGGGCCCTTCCGAGACCCGCGGGTGCCTTGTTGTATCGCATAGGGCCTCCTTACTGGGCTTAATATTCAAATTTCGCGTGCTTCGAAGCCGGCCAATCACAAGATGGATAGAGGTCACATGGTTATGCGAGGTAGGAGTGGAGGGGATAAAAAGTACTTTCAGTCCCCCTGTATAAACCTTATGGGTTTTTGTGCCAGAACTGGCATAGTTATTCTACTTAAATGGGCAATAACAAATTGTTGCTTTGCTATGTGGTTATGCGAGGTAGGATTGCAGGGGATAAGAAGTACTAAAAAAAATACTACTACTCAGACTCCCTGTATAAACCATTCTTGTGCAAGAACTGTCATAGCTATTCTAGTCATTTATTATTTTCTGTAAATTATGAAGAATGTCTGATGTAAGTTGCGATATCATATGAGTGCATATTTTTTCAATATATATTTTTTAAACCGTCTATAACTTTAATTAAACCTGGTTGTATTTGTTATCAGAAGTATAGTGTTTTTGTGATTACTTTATTTTTAAGTGAAAGTTATTTCAATGCACGCATACTTATGTGCTATCCCGTTGACATGAATGTATGTTAAGTTACATACACACTATCAAACAAGAATCGCCACGCTACTGCGTTTTATTAGCCAACTTCATTCGGAGCAGTGGATGCAAATATTGGTATATTGCTATGAGCTTCGCAGAAAATAGAGGATCAGAACAATCTTATTCGATCTCGCGGTATTTATAAAAATGGTTCAAAAGTTCCACCTTATATCTAGCTGTACACCAAGAGTGCAACTGCAGAGAAAGGATCGTCGAGTTTGCTCAAAGAATTCAGGTGTCTGCATAATATTTTCTGCCGGCAATGAGAGGAACTAGTTTTTCTGTGACTCCACTAGTATCGAAGAAACTAAATTTCATATGTATCTGCAGAAAAAAACTTAATGGGGGTAAAGTTTACTAACCTGGGGGGAGCAAGAAATCGCTGCTCGCCTTCCAATCCACATCTCGCCAAAAGATATCGTCAACGTTCTAGCACAGTGTCAGCGTGTCAGCGGGGTGCGCCGGAGCGTCATCGTATTGAAAATACATGTCTCGGCGTATGTGTAAGCAGTTTCGGTAAAACTTCTTGCAAAAACACTAAAAGCGTATTCAAGCGAGGCGGTACTAAGTACGGGCCAATAATAAAATTCCACTATACCTTCCAATATACCTGCTCCACCATAAACTGGTTTACGTTTCGATTCTTTTGGGAATCATTTTCAAAACCTTAGTTAACATCATTAACGATGTATATCAATTTGTACTATATAAACATTAATTATCATTCAATATTTTAACATTCAACATTTATAGATATTATAAACACTTCATTTGCGTGTTAACATTTTAAATGTATTGACGTGTTTATAATGTTTAAATATTAAATGATAATGTTTATATTGTACAAATTGACGTACATCGTTAGTGATGCCAACTTTATGAAAAGTGTTAAAAATGTAAATGTGTTAACTAAGGTTTTGAAAATGATTTCCAAAAGAATCGAAATGTAAACCAAAATAAAATGTAATGTAAGATAGCAGTGTATATTATTTATCAAACAAAAAGGATACCGTCATACCCGAAAAAATAAAAAAAAAAGATAAAGTTAAATATTAAACGGTAAAATTAAATTAAGAAAAGTAAAATTTGTTTCACAAATACCAAATAACTTATAAACGAAGAGATCTACGAGAATTATCTTCGATCCAAATATGGCTATTATGACTGTTGGAAATTCCTTTCTTGTGCAAATAAAGCCTCATCGGTGAAAAGTACGGTAATTAGAAAGTCATCTCGTTGCACTGTTTGCTCTAAAAACCAGTGAGAAAATTGCGTCCTAGCAAGAAAAGCATTTGAAAATAGAGCATAAATTTTCTGTAAATGGAAAAGGTGCAATTATTGCTCATGCAAAACAGTGCAAATAATCTTGCAATCCATACCAACAACATCCCCAATTGCATGTGTGCTCGAAAAAGAATTTGCAAAATGTCGAAGAAGACATTCATCAAAATCAGGTGTACGCTGAAAAACCGATTCGTTCGATAGTACCAAAATTTGGTTATGGTTGCTGAATAGTGGAGTTAGAAATGGAAAAAAATAATATATTTCAAATCAAGGGAGGAAAGTGCTCTATTGCAGGCCGCGGGCAAATATTATAAACCGAGCCGAAGGCGAGCTTTGTAATTGCCCAAGGCCTGCAATAGCACTTTCCTCACGTGGTTTGAATACTATTTTTTTCCCAGCCAGTCCAATTTTAACTAAATGTCTAAAAATAATAAAGACACACCTGTGAGTGACATGATAGATAGTAGGCTTAATCTGTCAAATATTTTTTTGAGAACTGTCAAGTTAGCGTCCTTTTAAAAGTGTTTAATAATAGTTTCATTGAAATTTAATACCTAATAATTTAGCAATTATCTCATAAATGGGCTTTAAAGTTTCATCATGTCAATGTCACTCACTTTTCCTCCCTAGGGAGGTAAAGTACAACTTTCCTCCCTTAAATGAGGGAGGAAAGTGGACAATTTTGCTGGGAAAAAAATATTTGGTTACCTCACTCAAATTATTTGGTCATCATATTTTAGTTAAATCCATTACATATATTAGACGTTTTCGATTATAACGAATAGTTTTTGATTGTGTTTTTTCTGACGTCATAGTTTCAACCTTGTAACGTTCTTAACGATATACATAACCTCTTACTGTTTACAACTGTTTGATATCTTATGTTTTGATCGCTTGGTGGAGTGTAGAAAAAATATTAATTTTTGTAAGAATGTTGCTTAAATTTATAGTGAATAACATAATTGCTAAATTTGCAGAAACAGATAATGCATTGATAGATAGTTTAACCTTACCGTGAGTTACAAAGATATTTGTGTTTTATATTTCTTCTAATAACTTTCATTTGCAGATGATAACTTTATGTTTTTTTTTTTTTAAGACGGCCATTGATAGTGATAAATTAAAAAAAATACGGTTTATGCAAATGTTGGAAATGTTCTAACAGCTGAAAGACCGATTACTTTCAAGTGATATATGATTTTGTGTGCAAAAAGTGCCAGGCGAAACATCGAAACTGTTGGTTAGAGTTTAGAGAATGTCATCCAACAGCATAATGCAAAACGTAAATATTTCTTTTTCACTAATTCTTTTATACATTTCGTAAAAACAAGGCTAGTGTAACGCTAGCATTTTGACAATATAAAGCCGAAAGTTGTAACCTGTAACAATTATAACCAAACGCCTGTAACCATTAATATTCGATCGGATAACTTGTTGTTAGTACCCGGTTCTTACGTATCACGTCATGGTTCAAACTCAGCTGTGCGCAATTGAAAACGCCTATTATTAGCACAAAAGCGAAATACTTCAATGATACCTATAAATCAGAGTGGTGTGCAATGAAAGGAGTCGTCCTTGCAATGAACATGGTTCCTAGTTCCTATTAGATGTTTATCTGGCAAATATACCCGATTAATATGTTATAATATTTATAATCGTATTTGTCACGCTATTTGTGCTAAATATGTTCTGATACTGGAATGAAATATGAGAAGCGCCATCTATGCGACAATTTCTGTACAACACCTAACAATACTAAAAATGTTGGTTGAGATGATTAAACTTTTTGACTAAATATTTTTGTTGCTGCGACATTGGGTTTAGTTTAATATATTTCAAATAGCGATATAAAATTTTGAAAAAGAACATTTATCGGTGATACAGTTTTCTTGACAATGTGAATACTATCAGGCTTGTAGTTTTGTCAATAAATAATATAGTATAGTAAATATCTTGTTGAATTACTTGAGATTTTTTTTTGATAAAATATATTTTGTTGGCGCGAATAAATCGGTTTTTCAGTGTACGTATGTATTGACCGCCACCTGTCTGTAGTATGTTTATGTACGTCGGATGGCTAGAAATAACTCTCCCTGGATACACATTCGGCATAAATTCTTCACGCTTGTAATTAATTGCCCCCTGCAGCCCCGTGCACTGAATGCATTTAATTTAAAGGTAAAATGCTACGTATCGGAAATTATGGCCAATGTTTTCTTGACAAATGTTTATTTTGACAACTAAATGATAAATTTGATAGAAAAGATTAGCGTCATTTCATTATAAAAAAGGAATCCATGAATACGTGCAGAATATGTTGCCTGGCTTTAAGGAATTTAACATTAAAACAATTTTACTTCTTGAAAAAAAAATTAACCTATCGATTCTTAATTAAAAATGTCTATATCTTTGTTCCTTTCACCATATCATATTCTGAAGTTGTTTTTCCACAACCTGTACTGATGAGATAATGTGATTAAAATCCACAATGAGGCATACATAGTATTGGTATGCAGTTTTAAGCTGACTACCTTAGCGACAGTAATTAGTTTTCATACTATTAAAACTGTAGTAGTTATTAGCTTATATATCGTAACATGCTATTTATAGCAAACTCTCATTTCTAATACATCAAATGATCATATCTCAATCCTATTTTCGAAAAACTTATCGAAAATAAGAACAAAATTGACGCATAATAAATGATGAAATAAGATACATTTATGGAAGAAGGTCACCTAGAATGAATTCATGAAACTTCTAGAAAAATTTAATATAATGGCCAGAAGTTTCCTAATATTAGAGATATCAAGTACGGAGGTGGAAAGTGGAAAGCAAAGAAACACGGAAGTAATCTTCCGTGCTGAAAATAATAGCATCCCCGACCTTACGATCCGCATAAAGTGGATTTTCAAATAGATATGAGAACGAGTATTTGTTCTTTTGCTTATGTAATTTAGGAGTTTACGCGACTTCTTGTTATATTTATTTTTATTTTAGTATGCGTGCTTTCGCGAGGTAAAACGTTTCAAAACTCTATGTTCCATTTCCACCTTATTCTTCCAGAATATTGTTCTCTTTTTTATACTTACTGGAAATAACGTAATTGAGGTATCTCACGTTTATTCTGTCTTCGTACAAATATGGCGTTTCACGCTCCCGCGAGAATTGCGGGGAGGCTTTTACGACCTTGATATTGGGTTTCGACAGTAGACATAATGAAATGAAGATAGACATGGAAAAAATACGTGTTTTACTTAGAAGGTCATTGCAACTTTTTATTTTCATAAAATAAGTTTAACACCAACAGGTTTTTTGTAAGTAGCCTCGAAACATTTTAGCATTAGGTGAGGGAGTATGAAATGGAACACCATTTCTTTTTATTTTTATTTTCAGAGTACAAGGGAACATCTTCAGTTTAGGTTGATGCTCCACAATTTGGGCGTAAATTTTGATTGAGAATTCAGATTAAGAAATAATTTAGTATTAGTAGCAGAGAGACACAGGAATACCGTACTGCTACAAGTGTACTGATTATGTGTGCATTTCGATTCCTAATTTCGGAAATTTCCTAATGTAATGCTATACAACAGCCCGGATAAACAAATATTTTTCTTTTTTTAACATAATGCTTTCATTAAATTATTAAAATCAAATTTTGATCAGTGTCATCTATTTTATTACTTTTTAATCATAAGTATGCCCTTTCAAATGCCAGATGGCATGCGGGGGTAGAATTTCTGACTCCAACAGTGTACAGGCCGCTACACTGTAAAAAATTACAGTAATTTTGCCATGGTAAGTCAGGAATATTACATGTAATAACGTTGTGAATTTACCACATTAAATCATGTAAATTTTGTTTTACATGTTTTTTCGAGGATATTTAACATGGGAAAAGAATTTCGGTAAAATTATAGCTTTTTCATGTAAGTTAAGATTAACAAAAATTCAAAAGGAAAATACAAGAAAAACATGTAACAATTTTGTATTTACTCTCAAAATTTACTTAAAAGTGTAAAATTGACACTTTTTTGGGGTATTTAGTGCACTTTAAAAGTAGTACTAGTAAACTATTAATTTTGCTGTAAAAATATGAGGATCTTTTATATTTATTTGTTTTTATTTGAATTTTCGGGTAAAACTATAGATATCATGGAAAATACGAAATTCATACTCCGCAATGTGATTGTTATTGGATTATTTATCTGTGCGCGTAGGTAATTCTATTCATTTGTCGAACTTATTATTGGCTGAATGATTACATGTACGTTCACAAACAATCGTAGGTTTTCGCGTGAAGCGTGGTTCATTCTTGATCCCTGGTTAAGCGATTCAGTATGACCTATTAGGTGCTATAAAAGAATTAGGTAAGTTGCTTGCTCTCTTATAAATATACATATGAAATTATTCAGTGTTCGGTAAATATAGAGTTCATATAATAATATTACATACGAATTTACAGTACAATCTTTTGAAAAACACATCAGCACGTGAAATTTACTAGATGGTAGAAATTTTACCTTATGAAGCAATTTACTGTAAAATTGTAGGCAACTTGTTACCACGACTTTACATGTAATTTTTTACTGCAAACTTTTACAGTGTTAGCCTGAAGCTAGCCTTAATATTTTTAGTACGGCCGGGAACGCTGTGGAAGATTGTTGCTCAATGTACTCTACTCCAATATTCAATGTTAAACTGCTAGTTTAACTGAAATAGCGTGCATAAGACTCTGGTACGTAAATTATAATCGATTTTGATAACAATAAAGAAAACATTTAAGTGCAAATAAATGTGATTTTATTTAATAAATGGTTCAAAATGTATAGCAGTGTGAAAATAACGTAAATAAAAATATCTCAGGTATCTCAGGTTCAGTTCGATTATCCAGTAACAAATACGTTTTTAATTGAGGCACAAAATTTTGTAACCCAAAATTTCGTCGAACACATTAAAATAAAATTTCTTATAAGTATATTAACATTTAGATACGAATTAAAATAAAATTTTTAGGTTGATATGGGCGCAGTATACCTTTGAATGGAGCAAATTGGCAAGCATCAGAGCGGGCAGGTCTGGCCAAGGCATCAATTGGCCCCCAATCGCCAAAGCCCCTCTCGTACTTCTAGCTACGGAGACTAGCTCAGGGCAGGAACATATCTCGGGAAAATCGTCGTTGGAGAAAATTTACCCAACAATTATGTAGATAAAAATCTGGGTAGAATTAATATAATTAAGTTTGTTTAGAAATAACCATGATGTTAGGTTGAATCTTGGAATAAACAGGAATCTATCAAAATAGCCGTTAAAAATTATAAAATTACTCAAGACACGACGTCTCTCACAGAGGTTGGCTGGTGAATGCTTTCGAATTGAAATTTTCTAACAGACATCGATTGCGATTGTCTTCGCAAGAGCTGCAAATTGCCTCAGAAAAATCCGTTAATTTCACCGATGCCGATGTGAGGGCCATAGTGAATATTTAACATATGAGAATGCCCATGTGACCAAATGGTACTATGAAATGTTTAAACCAAATTGAAATAAATAATTATTGCAAAATTGTGCAAATAGCTGTGTGTACAACATAAAAAATACTTTTAAAAATTTACAATATGTATTAGTAATTAACAATCTCAAAAATATTACCGTACACTGAGTATGCAACCTTGCATACACGTCAATTTTTGACAAAACCGAATTCCAGCAATTTTCCCTGTTTGCTCATCGACATATCAATGAACTTGGATTACAAATTCATATAGAAGTTTTATTAAACTAACTTTAAGCGAAATAAATACACTGTAAAAGAATAAAAATGTTCTTTCGAACTGAACTCGATCCAACTTTGATCTGTCAAAATCTGTTGTAAATATTTAATATTCAAATTCTAATATTTGATTTCGATGTGTAGGTATCTCATTACTGATCATCTTTACCTCCTGTAGGAAAATTCTAAAGGAAAATGTCCTTGAATGACTAGCCGAATGCAGAGGTCTTCACCATCACCTGGATCGTCTGACTGTTTACTGCGATATTCTATATCTTTTCTGTTATATCCTTTTTATTATTTTAAAATGGATAAAAGTAAAACTAGTAACGTTACACTTGAACAATATCAATTTGGTAAACTATGACAACACTTCTTCTTTTCATAAGACATTTTTTGTAGAGGAACCGTCTAGATGGAATATAATCAGGAACACTACGCCTTTTTTTCTATGTAAAGCATGATGTTGTTCTTTAAGATTTAATTTGATCTGCTTGATGTATAGTAAATAGTCATAACGAATGTGATTCTGTGCAAATAATAACCTCTATTTGGCGACAGAATAAAATAATAACAAAAGAACTAGGTGGATAAGCTGTTGTCATACAAAGAAAAGAAATGATGAGTAACTCAGAAGGTCTAACTATACCAACGGTATTAGTGCCTAAAACGCTACTAATTTTAGTTTGTTTACTTGCTTGTTAGAGTTAAAGGAAACGTGTCTTTTATGGGAATTTATTCTCTTATAGTACGTGAATTAGTGGAAATAATTGTTTTACAACCTGTCTGATATCCCAATCAACTTCACCATAATGGGTGCAATTCTTTTGGCTATTAAAGCAATATCTGGTGTATGAACTGATTAATAAAATTATAGGATGTAGTTTGTTCGAAAATACTACAAATGCTAATATTTGTTTTAATGCTACGTTTTCAGGAGAACGGTGGGAAATTATTGAAGTATCAAAACAATTATTTTCGTTTATGTTTATTATAAATAGGAACGAAAGATAGATTATCCTCAAAAAATAGGTTTAATGTTAGCTATTTTTGGTATTTATTGGTGCTATAATATTATAGGTCCTACATTAGATTAGGATTACATTAGGTTTGGAGTATATATTAATAACATTTGCTCCAACAATTTTTATATTTCTTTTATGATTTTTATGTTGCGGCATCTATATATTTTTACACTTTTATGTTGATTTTACAACCAATTTTTTTGTTGAAATTAAAAATCAAAATAAGAGAACAACAAATGTATTACAAAATCATAGATAACTTCAGGCTTCAACGTTGAACTTACCAAAAATTATCGCGGAAATTTAAATTCTGTTTTTGGGGCGACATTTGTCACAATATTCAGTTAGTTTTCGAATGCCTTCTTGAAGCAAATCTGTCGCTTGGATATGAAACCACTTTGTCCATCTCCTACAGGTACTACACGAGGCTACCTCTTCTGAGTACTATATGGATTCCCTAACAATTAAGATGTTCTTACTCTAACTAAATAATTTATTTATGATTTGCTGCACTACTTACAAGGAAACACCGGCAATTGCGAAATTCCAATTTACGAAAAACTTTACAGACATAGGACTATGGTAGAAGTACTATGCATCTCTTTTCTGTTGAAACGTCCGATTTCGAAGTACAACCCCCTCTTAAGTTTGCGCTATTTTTCAATTTTTAAGAATATCTCCGAAATTATAACAGATGTTAAAAACAAGTAGGGGATCCCAAAGGGGACGTATACCCTATCTATATTTATTTAATCATTTCTTTTTCTCTTTGAACTTTGACGTAGAAAACGATGATATATAACGAATTCAGAGAATTAATAATAATTAAAAAATAATAACAAACATATAGAATGACTAAGATTGCCTCCCATCGAAGACTGGTCTCTTTTTACAGCTCTATTTTTGATTTTAGGAAAAACTCTCTTATATACAGAAGTTTTACAGAATTCAACGCTACATATCTCATACGCATACATCGGCATCAGATCATAAAATACAAAACTAATAACACTTTTTTTTTTAAATTAGGGAGAAATTTAATATCATTTGTTTATGATTAGCAGAAACTATATTACCTATCGATGTTTGGTAAGCTATGGTAATTGTTTGTTACCACAACCTACCAAACAATCATTATAATTAATTAATAATAATTAAAAGTCAAAGCTATAAAAAAATAATTTGTTTTATGTAATATGTTTTCCGTGATTTCTTTTTTTTTTTGGCTACCTAAAGGTCTATTCACACTATAGATCAACGAACATGCAAGGCACCGGCTCGTCACAGTACAGTCAATTTTCAATGAATTCACACTGGCGATCTACCGACAGTCAGTTTGGTGTCTGCAATTGTATAAAAAATACTCTTCTTACTTCAACTTTAATAAAAATTGCGCATATTTTGGTCGAAGAAGATTAGTCTTGTAAATATTCGTAATATGATTTCAATAATCAGTATACCCGAATCGGAAGGTTATGATATTCAAAATAATATTGCGATTCCATATTCCACCAGACATACTCGTATGAGTTGTACATATTCGGATGATTTTAATAATCGAAATAATTCACACGGAGCACGATGGAATATGGGATCATATTTGGTGTAAATCTATATTAAACTTATTTATAACAAAAGTTTATTATTTTTTCTTAATAAAATATTTTGCAGATTACTAATACTGAGTGAATGTGACTGTGTGATTTAAGTGCGCCCAGCGTCTATGAACAACAAATACAGCCCGTCAGTCCAAATAATAAATTTCGAATGATCGAGTCAAAATCGAAAAGTTGAGAATATCCAAAATCACACAAACTATACGAATACGTATACCTACCAAACGTTTCGCTGGATTCATTCAGTATAAAATCGTTGTACAAATTTTACGGAATTGGAATCATATCATCATTCTAAGAATTGGAATCATCCGAGTATTTCAATAATCGAAATCAACGAATATTTTAATTCGGAAACTCACACACTAAAGAAGAAAGAGAAAGAAGAGAAAGAAAATAGGAAGGTCCGGAAAAGAAAATGGGTTAATCAACTATTAAAACGAAGAAACATAGAAGGAGAATATGTCACATTATGCAATCAACTCTTAGACAACGAAAGTAAATATTTTAAACATTTCAGAAAGTCACTCAAAAAATTTACGAACAATTAACGATGGTATTAAAAATGAAAATACAACATTTCGAAGTAAATTTTCTGTGTCGCTTCACTTTGGCCATAATTTTTAGCGCCATTGACCGGCGATTGCCTACAGTATAATTCACACTGGCAGGCATTCGTCGGAAAGCGACGGGTGTGTGCCAGTCTAATATTCTTTCAAATGATCGCCGCAGTTACTTGCCCGTCGCACGATCGCCGGGAGACTGCAAGTGTGAATATACTACCGTGAAATGTATATGTTTAGTAGAAAAGAAATTTTGCTTTGACGGTGACGGGCCCGTGCCTTGCAGGTTCGTTGATCTATAGTGTGAATAGACCTTAAAGCAGCTTGTATATAAGCAAAAGCCATCTACATAGAAAAATAGGAAAAAAATTTGTAGAATTGTTGAAAAAAACTACCCGAAAAGTTGCAAAGGAGGGTTGAAATATACTTAACAGAAAGAGGATATATTTTTGAACATAAATATTAATAATTAAAGATGATTGCTACGTGTAAATACTTTTATTTAAAGATGTATTTTGTTGTAGCTTAATTTTCATTTGTTTTTATTATAAATAAAAAACAAACATGAAGTCTTGTTTTAAAGGTTTATGAATAACATGCAAACTATTTAAGTAATTAATTAAATATATAATAAAATAAATAATACTAACGACAAAGCATAAGCAACTCTGTCAACGAGATGTCTGATAAATTCTATGCTGGGGACTAAGGAAAACTGGCAGGAAATTAGCAAAATGGTCCGTACCGTTATGGAGGCTAAAAATTGGAAGGCAGACAACGGAAGTAAGGTTATTCAGTGTTTCCACGATGCAGAGGTCCACCAGGACGGTTCCGGGAACCATGTGGAGAAATAGGAGGGTGGTGTTTAGTGGATATACCAATTCCAAACCACAAAAAAATAAAAATAAAAATAAAATAAAATAAATAAACAATCACTGAGATGTAAATAGGACAAAGCACTGCATAAAAATTATTTGTTGACTGTGTTGACGTTTAACTATAATGCTGGTGAAATAATTGTCATGGTTTTATTATTTCTGGTAATTTTCTTCAAAATTATTTAACCGGTGTTTAATTAATTATTATTTTTTTATTTTCTTGGGTATGCCGGTTTTGTTTAATTATAAAGATGTTCTTTTTACGTTTCGGAAAATTTATTCTTTCCTTTTTCACATTTTATTTTTTATCATTACTTGTTTCCATCTTTTTTGTTTTCACCTTTGGGGTGTTGTCACCAATTTTTTTTAATTACATTTAAACTTAAAATTGTATAACACGACTATACATTTTACAAGTCAACTAACAAATATATACTAATATATCTGGTAATTATCATCAAGTATCATTCTTTTTTCAGAAAATATGTCATTAGTTTTATATTTTATTATCTGATGCTAACATATATTTACTAATTCAAGACTTTATTCAATTATATAAAGTTTATATATTAAGCCAAAATGAAAATTAATGGAAAATTCCTTGGATTTATCTAAAATCCTTAATTATCTACAAAATTCTGCCTGGGTATCATGAATATTATTATATTCATGATACCCATATATGTATTAGTGTAAATTAAAAGAGTTTTGTGTAAGGGATCGATCAAATATAAGCAAAGATATAGGATGGATGCTATTTAAAAAAATCTAGTTACCTTGGGTTAAAGCTAAGCAAATGGTCAGGATTGTGCATGTGTATATAATTATATTGATTTTAGTTTCACTGCTGTATCAAGCTAAGTATGTACAGCTATGCTATTTAAAATATGAATATCTAAAACAAATGCATATATAAACTACGCCGCCTTATTCGAAAGCTTGCAGCAGAGTCATTTTTTACAAACGCCTAAATAACAACGTTGTTATTGCAGATAGGCATATAGCAACTTATATAAAGTGATGTTATTTTTGCACGTAGAATTTAAAAATGGAATAACATATAGGGTGTTCCATTTAAAATAACGGAGTAAGTATGCATTTTCCCACTTTCGGAACATCTTGTATAGTCAAAAATATTTTTAAATTATGCAACATAGAATTCTCTAAAACTATTTTATAAAAGACTTGTTCCCAAAAATCAAAAATAGAGCTGTAATAAAAGATCAAATCTTCGGTGGGACAGCCTGTACACACATCAAATAATAAAATATTATAAGATGCATTTACTGTAAGTCAATCTTTTTTCTTTTCTTGACTAATGGAGTTTAACACTTGCTTTACAGGGTCGTAAATTGGGTTGCCGCGCCACAATCATTCAAAAGATAAATTAAAACAAACCTTTTTCTTGACAATAATAATACAAACAATACCTTTATTTTGTTAAAAACAATATAAACATACAATAAATATTTAATAAACAATTTTATAATAAATTCCACAGTTTCCTGTACAGTTTTCCGTATATAACTAGTTACTATCGGGACTTAAACTATTCTAAACTCTAAACATCTTATTTACTATTTCAATTTACTATTTCAAGAAAACTAGTTGCAAGTTATTCGATATTTTTGTAAAATAAAACGCAATGAAAATTATAATTAACCAATACTACTATAGCAGGGGTAAGTCCTACCGAATATTTAAATATGTAAATTAATATTTATTTCTAATTAAAATAGCAATGAAGTTCGTATCAGTGGAGAAAGGTCAGCGATCCGTTTTTATAATGTTCTTGAAACTCAGCGGGAGTAGGCAAGTTCTTGAATTCAAGTAGACGGAACTACTGGGAACTTCTAGGAACGGGATAATAAAAAAAATCTTCTGGGATTTGTCAAATCGCTATTTTGGAATTTTGAAATTTAGTTTAAACTATGGAATTATTTAAATATAACGTCGATATTATAAATCTTCAACTATGGTAAGTTCTTCTATATAAGAAAAACTGTTTTGCGATTACTTTGATGGAAAACTATTCATGAATTATTATTTTAGACAAAAAATGTGATAATAAACCTCAAGAATAGTCTATCTTCTAAGAGCAATCAACGAAAAACTGAATTAAATTGTTCAATGACGTTATCCAGTGTTCTCGTGTTTTTTGGTTTTATTTTTCAAGGAACGGAAGATCAATTTTAAATCTGTTTACTAGCCGGTGAGTGACAACTAAATTTTTAATAAAAAAAAATAACAATTTAAGAAGATAGTAATTAATACAAAACTCTAATTTTAATTTCCAACAAGTTTTCTTAATTTACAAAGTGCGTTACAACATAATATCAAATAAAATTTACAATAAAATCATAGGTGTAATGAGTCACAGTGACGGAATCTGTGACTGTCAAACAATCCTGTGATATTACAGTTAAATTCGATAATTTAAATGATTAAAATATGAATATCACTACAATACATTCTCTTTTGATACGAGTAGCTTTGTCTTTGTTTTTAAGTCTTTTAGAAAAAAAAAAAGAAGTATATACTAACGCTTCGCTTTTTTTTGAGCTTTTTCAATATATAAAACATAAGTAATAATATAGACGGTGAAAGGTGACGTTAAAGTTATTATTAGTTTATTATTTATTTATTCAATAAATAATCGAAGCTTTCACTATATAAATCTTTCAGCCGCACACTAAACATTTTTGCGTTGTTCGTATCCTATTTGTTATTTATTTATAAAATTAAGAGCCTTTTTCAGTATAACCAACCTAAAAATGACTTGCATTGTTTGGCCTCTTAATGTGGAAGCTATTGCAAAGAAATAAGGATATAAAATACTTACAAAGAACCTAACACAAGCCTACATAGAAATTTACCAAGCATGCAAAAGGGACGACGAACGTATTCGCACGTACTGGAGCTTTGTGTGCCAAGCACTGCGTGCCGTTGCTATAATGTAAAGTAACCACATGAGAATCGAGCCCGATATCTAAAATCGGTATTTAAATTAAACAAGGGGTCTTGTAAAGCGTCAGCTTTTCCAGGGGATCGTTGGAAGTTATAGCGGTGCCGATTGAGTATTGCTTTGCAACCGAGAGCCGAGCCAGAGGCCATCGACAAACCAATCGACACATTTATCTCTTTTAACTGCGTGTATGTATAGCTGAATGGATTTGTTTTATTTTATTCGGTGAGTCAATATAAATTAAATTGGTACATTATAATTAGCTTAATCAGAGCTTTAAGTGCATGTCAACTATCGTATATATCAAGCTATTTTAACTTGAGATATTGCAGCACAAATTAATCAATGACTCAGTAAAAATAAACGGTAAGAAATACTTGTGTACACTCATTATTATCAGATTTCATTGCGCTTTAAGAATGCCGATTGCGAAATTCTTAGAATGGAAAGAACCATTATTGATTGCCATGTTACATTTAAGACTGTGTGGTGGAGTCAATGCAGAGTGAAGGAGCGAATATCGATCCCCAGGTGCTATAAATGTCTTGAACATGGGCACTACGACGGAAAGTGCAACGGACCGGACAGGTCGAAATGATGCTACATAAACTGCGGACAAGAGGATGATGATACGGAAGGACATATAGGACAGGTACGGCTAAATGCCCGAACCACCGCAAACTGATGAAAGATGCTAAGAAGGAGCTGGCCAAGAAAACTAATGAACTCCAGTCAACTTAAAGGAAAAGGAAGGTCAGAGTAGGACAGACTAACAAGGAAAATCAGGCCTCATAGGCACAAATGCAAAGGAGAGAGACGTATAGAGAAATTAAAGTGTTACAAGGGAACGTAGACAGTGGACTGGCAGCAATGGCCCTAATATACAAGATGGCCAAGGGAAAATCATAGTAATGGCGGAACCACCTAAGAAAAGAGTCCATCAATCAGAATAGCTCGTAGATAATAGATACGAAGTGGCAATAAATATAAGTAACAGAACGGTGAGAGCGACTCGCTATGGAAAGCGAAATGGATATGTATGAGTCGAGACCTGCTCAGTATTTGCCTTTGAACGCTATATTTCCCCAAATGTAGATATGGCACAGTACGTTAGCTTTCTACAGTCATTAAGATGCGACATGAAAAACCATGAGAAAGACGTTATCGTGTGTGGTGATTTTAATTAATAAAGTCCTACATGTGGAGCTCAAAGAAGGAAGATAAAAGAGGAGTGCTACTTGCCGAATGGTTATCGGAGGAAGGACTCAGCGTACATAACACGGGGAGGTCCCAACATTCGCGAGGGGGAGTAGTCAGTCTTATATAGATCTAACCTTTAGCACAAGAAGTCTCGCTAAACCGGTACATAGATGGGAGGTGCTAGATGAAGAAAGTTTGAGCTATCATAACTATATATCCTTTGAAGTTTATAAAGGCGAGCCAAGCAGCAGACACGATAATCATAAAACTAATGGCTGGAGAATTACGAAAGAGCGTACGGATAAAATGATACAAGAATTGGGCAGAGTCATGCACGACGATATCCGTTCGACCTTGGCACAGAAGAAATAACTAATGCCATAACAGCTGCCTATAACAAGGCTTTTAAGAAAAAATCGACATTTACCAGAAAACCGGTATATTGGTGGACAGACGAGGTAGCAGAAGGCAGGAAAAATTGCCTCCGGAGCAAAAGAATATCCGTTCGGGCCAACAGAGGGGAGGACGAAACCATGAAAAGAACGCTCCACAATATATATATATCAATTATAGAACCTTGCTCTAACACACCATCCGTGAGGCCAAGAACAGAGCTTGGAAGAAGGTTATTGAGGAGATAGACGAGGACGTATGGGGAAAGGCTACCAGATTGTCAGTAAGAGACTTAAGACTAGATCACAGACTAATATGGCGGACGATGAACAAGTAAGAGTCGCGGAGACACTATTCCCAACTCCTACGTTAAAGAAAAGGAGCAGATCGAAGAACGATTCCAAGGTTATACCGTTATGTACACAGGAGGAAATAACTTAGTAAAGTTAAATTGAGGAAGGCCGCAAGACCGGACGGTATGCCCCCGGAAATGGTGAAAGTTGTAGTAGCAGAGTGCCCTCAAGAATGCCTGGCAGTCATGAATAAAACTCTGGTACCAGAAGAATTCCCAGAACCATGGAAGGTAGCGAGATTGGTCTTAATAGAGAAACAGCCGACGCCAGAACAACAGGTGAAGAAATATAGGCCATATGCCTACTGAATATCACGGGAAAACTTCTCGAACGACACATTGTCGACAGATTGAACAAGGAAGTGGACAGGATAGGGGGCCTAGCGGATGAGCAACACGGATTTAAGCAAGGAAGATCCACCAAAACGGCGCTGAGAAGGCATATGGAATTAGCAGAAGAGGCGTATGAGGGACTGTGCAGCTCAAGGAAGCTATGTGCACAGATTACTGTTGAAGTACAAAACGCTTTTAATTCGGCTCCATGGGAGGGAACCCTCGAAAAGCTGAAGAAAATGAGAATACACAGCACAATACATAGCACCATATCTGTACAATATGGTGGATAACTACCTGGAGAAAAGGTCCGTGAAGATAGGAGAGAAAAGTGTGATGGAAGTTTCGTGTGGCGTTCTCACGACCCGGTTATGGGACCGTTGCTCTAGGGTATTTACTACGACGACGTCCTCAGAATGGAAGTGCAGGCCGGCGTACATCTTGTCGACTATGCGGACGACCTGGGCATAGTGGTAACGGCCAAAGACCAGGAAACCTTGGAACTGAAGGCTAAATATACGCTTCATGACATCAATCAGTGGATGGGAAGAAACCAACTAAGGCTGACTCCACAAAAAACGGAGGCGGTTCTACTTGTAGAAAACATTGTTTGAAAATGTAATTAGTAGAGAAAGTTTCAAACAATTATATTAGATACGTTGAACATAATAAACACGTATACATAACAATTGAAGCAATTTTGAAACATTAATTTTTTTTCAGCTTAGCTAATAAGGAAAAAGAGCGGTGTTCTTCGCAACTTTGCCATGAGTTGGGTCAACCTGCAGACATAAATACGAAAAGTTTTAATGACGTTCTGCGGCTTTAGGTCTAGCCAACGTACAAATATAAATAACACCGATAGTTGTCGGGTCTGTTGTACGTTTTAGACTTACGGCAAATTACTCCCGAAAACTTTAACCGAGAACGTTTCGACCACATCCGCGTCCCTGTTTCTAAACTTATTTCCAGTTTCGTATTCCGGCAACGTTTCACAAAGGGAAGTTTGATGTTCCCGACCTTGATTCTTTCTAGGGAATTTACGTCTGTCCTTTCTTATAAAAAATGAAGGCGCATCCTTTCCTTTTGATGTAAAACATCAACTGTATGTTGACTAAAGGCTATTATATTAACTTTTCAATCCAAAGTTGCGAACACAGGTGAATCAAGCCAACAAGCTTAAAATCTACTATTTTCTTCAAGTGTGCAGTAAGCACAGGATATCATTGCTAAATTTAATGTATGTACGTAACCTAAATATATATTTTACTGTAAAAATATTATTATTATATAAAAAGAATTCTGTGGTAGTAGTGGTAAACATTTATTGCGCAGATATCAGCCATTAGAAGAATTATATGACTAACCACATGATCCATTATGCTCTAAAGCGTTTGTTTCTGCAGTTAAACTCAAAGTAACACTACTTTAATCCGATATAACCTTGACATAATTTCATCACTTATCAGCAAAAAAATTATACCAGGCAGGAAGAAGAAGTTGTAGTCTAATATGTTGCGTGCGCCGTAATAATTATTTCAACTAAACTTTCCATCGAGATATTAATTTGATGTTAGAGGAAATAAAACATCATCTAGGGAAGTACCTGTTTGTATTCCGTGGACGTGCGACTGTATTACTAACACGTTTCACGACGTTTTCCGGATCCACAAGAGGAAACAAACATAATCAACCCTAAAATAAAATTACGAAAGGCAAAGAAGTCCATTACGAGAATGTTATAATACGGTCACTCATAAATATCATTAATATTTGAGTGTAGGGTGGGCTAAACCATAAGGGGAGATACGGGTGACTGAACAGATGCAATTATCCGTACATTGTACATTCGGATGTGCCAGTAAAATTGTTTCCTTGAAATAAGGATAAAGTATTGTTCGGAAAGTAAATTGGTGTATAAAAGTTCCAAGGAAAATTGTCCCCTAGGGTATAATTTCTTAAATTAAGGTTGTGTGTTTTCACCTGGCGGTAACACCTACTACTGGATTTGATATTGCTACTATACTGAAAATAGCTTATTTCCGTTCCTATTTGTGTAACATGTGTGATACCTGATAAGGCTACTGAAATTGATTATAAATGCATATCTCTTTAAATATACCCGACTTTCATTTCAAAACTAGTAACCCGGAATAACTTTTAAAATAGCTTGAATTGAATTTAACCAAAAAACATGTCAATTTCGATTTACGAGAGGACCAATTTTTCCACATATCTGCGACCCGTAGTTTCAGCTCTTAATAGGGGTAGAAAATTATATCGAAAAGTTCAAATAGGAAGGGCAGTTGAGTGATACGTCTTTGAAAAGGTCTTGTTATTAGCAATATTTTGGCGCTTCATTTTTTAAAATCGGATCATGTTTTAAAGTTTAAAGTTTAAAAATTAAAAGTCGACATTTTAAAGAAAGTTATTTTATTAGCGTTAGAAGTTGTACTTAATTCAACAGGTGTTCAAAATGTTCCCCATTATTGGTAAGACAATGGTAAAGCCTCCCCCGTACTTTTTGAAACGTTTCTTGGGTAATCAACTCACGCTCCTCCACTATTCTACACCTAACATCACGAATACTTTGAGGTTATGCTTTATACACTACTGTCGTTAGATGCCCCCGTAAAAAAATCAAGGGGTGCTAAGTCTGGTGGTTTCGCTGGCCATTCTATAACGCCCCTTCTTCCGATCCATTTGTCAGGAAATCTCTGATTAAGCCATGTTCGTACAAGCAGAGCATAAATGTGGAGAGGCTCAGTCCTGTTGAAGGAATAGGCTTTCTTCATCTAGCAACAAATTTCCTTTTTGATCAGTTTGGTTTTCTAAAGATTCAGTCCTAAGGAGATCTATCACATTTTCTAATAAATTTAAATACATTCCACCAGTAAAATTTTCTTCCATGAATATCCGACCAATAATTTTGTAAATATCCAAGAATTTCCGCCCATATATTAATTTTCTTAATTGTGTATGCTCTTCGCGAAAAGGGTGTGGATTGGTATTGTCTCAATATCTACAATTGTATTTATTTACCCATGTAAAAAGGAGCTTGCCTCGTCACTAAAGCAAATGCTTTTTTTTTACAAAATTAAGTTGTGTATTTGCTCTTTCAGTCATTACTCCACAGCATTGTAAACTTCTGTCATAATCATCCTTATGTTGTAAGGGAAGAATTTATTCCGTCGTAAGATTGCATGGTCTAGATGTTTGGTATCGATGTTTGAGTTTTCATGCAACGAGTAAACCATTGTCCAAATTCGGTGACCACTACACAACGAAGTTGAAAACAAAATCTTTTTAAAAACGCGATATAGAAGGCAAAAACATTTTCCAATAAATACTTTTAGCATTTTCTCTTTTAAGTTTTTTGCATCAATGTTTACATTTGCACTTTTTCCAAATACAGATGTGATGTTCGTAATTTATTTCTACTTAACCTCTATGTTACTACCGGGGTACACGTGTACCCATTTTGCCCTTTGCGTTGAAGTCATTTCTATGGGAAAAAATGTTTTACTCCGTCAGATCCCCAAATAAAAACACGTACAACATACAACCATTCTAAATTGAGAATGAAACACAATGATTTGAATACAACCAATCCTCCTACAATGTGGTAAATATATTTTCCAACCGCATAAAAATATGACACAAAAAACCTTAAATAAGTTCCATGAAAATAAAAATAATAAAACACAAGAAACTTAAGAAACATATTGCCGTAGCATAATTTCGAACCTCTTAAAAAGAAATCGCGTAAAAACCACCCCACGTCGTGTATGTAAATAATAAACAATAATGAACAGACAACAATAATAGCCGCCGCCAGATATACGAGCTCAGAGCCGTAATAATGGCATTTTGTGATTGGGTACACGTGTATCCCGGGTAGCGATTAATGTTAAAAATCCGGGTAGTAACATAAGGGTTAAACAAGTATTATTTTATATAGCAATCTAAAAAAATAAAATTTCGATATTTTGAAACTAAAGGCGCATAACTTGGGAAAAAGTGATGCAAATTTAAAAAAAAAAAGCGCCAAAATATTGCTAATAACAAGACCTTTTCAAAGACGTATCATTATTAGTCTGTCGTCCCTTCCTATTTGAATTTTTCGATAAGATTTTCACCCCCGCTTAAGGGTTGAAACTACATGGTCGCAGATATGTGGAAAAATTGGTCTCGTAAATAGAAATTGACCTGTTTTTTTTTGTTAAATTCAATTCAAGGTATTTTAAAAGTTATTCCAGGTGGCTAGTTTTGAAGTGAAGGCTTTGTATATATACAAGCGAGCTCAATATGCATATAACAACCTACCTAACTGTTTGGAGTTTGGATCGTTCCTGCGGCATATCTTAGCTACCCTACAAACGTCATGAACAAGTATGCTTGCTGTGTTTTTAGATACTGCTAGAACAGGGCCTGCACCTTTATATGAAGCCCTTTCTACTAACTCATTTCTTTCGATTGCCGAATGTCCGGGCATCCAGAGCAAAATGACTTTATTGCGATATGTTAGGCTATTCAGTTCTCGAATACATTCCCAGTCTTGATTAGAATCAAGACTGGTTCGGGGATGTATTCGAGAACTATAGATAGATCTTAGGGTACACTAGTGCGCTCAGTATCACTTGGTTGTCTGTTGCAATATAGACTATAGGTGCACATTTTGGCAAATTACTTGGCCCAGTCCGGTCCATCTCTTTGTTAGCTTAGCCACAAATAAAAGTGACAACAACTGATTTTTCTATTGTTATCCAGGGATTTCGTTTTGATAACAATCCGTCATGTTCTTGCGCTATTTTGTTTCAAAATGTTTCCGAAATATCATGTATGCAAAGTTAGGGGTACTTTCTATTGTTAAGATAGGTCGTTGACCATATGTTTATCGAAATGGTAATTTGTAATATTTCGTTTTAAATTTCAAGCATCGCACAAGAAAAGCGTACTTAACCATATGCAACGTACATATTTAGATGTAATTTTGCTAGCGTTAAGATGTAAACAAACCTAAAAATATAAACAAACTTAGCGGCTCATCAACTCGTAAAAGGATAACCTTTCTTTCTATAGGAAAACTATTTTAATTTAAAGATTTTGGGCTTTTATGTGTACCATCAAATATCTATAATGGAAGTTGTAGCAACTAGTGCTGGTGAACATGTTGATCTAACAATTAAGTACAGTATATAATTTACACAATTATATTATTATGATTTATAATTCTAAACAAACATATGAAGCAGATTTTATTATAAAGCAAATTATTTTTGGTATTAATGTGATTATTACTACTGAAATTAAAAATTAAAATTTGGTAAAAAGAAGTATAAATCAGGCACCTTGTATCTGAATTAGAAAATAAAATGAGATGAGATCAACAAGTTTCAACAACGAGATATATTTTAAAATTATTCAATTGTTTTACAAAGTGTCAATAAGATACAAAGTTCGTCCTCAAAGTTTAAACACCATGTACTAAATTAACTCTTACCCTCCCTTTTAAGAATTATGGACTTTAGTCAAGATTTAAAGAAAGGAGTATTCACTTTTAAATTCCATCCAACTTCAAATCAACACTTTCAAAAGGGGCATCGAAGTACATTTAATTAAAAAATAACAAAACATAAGTAAAAAAATCATTATTCAGCTAAAAACTAAAAAAAAAACTTGAAAGCTAAGAATATGCAATATGTTTTTTAGTAAATAGTTTGAAAAATGTCTCAAATAGAAATAGACCTTTTTGTACTAAAAATTTCGTAATTTTCGGTTTTCTCCTACTACTATATCAATGATACTCTGTTATTATACACAATACAAACAAATAAATACTGTACACCGATATTACATTGGAATTATGCTTATTGTGTATTTTATTTCTGTAGAAGATCCGTATTTAATTGATATTATGATAAATATAGAGCTATTGATATAAATGGTTACAAATTAATTCGGTGCGATGTGACATGTGTATATGTAGGGGGCGATAGGGTATGTTTGGGACAATTACTGATTATTTCATTGTAGAATTCATGCTATCAGTGGCGGCCCGTGACAATATTGAGTGGTGGGGCCAATCTCCGGCCAATTCTCCCCCTCTCTTCTCCCCCGTTTTTTTGTATAAATTTTACAGAGTGTTGAATCAGTTTAGTTCAGCTGACAGTAATTACTTGGCTTATTGCTAACTAAAATAATGTGCAAACAAAAAATTTAACGTAGATAAATTCAGAAGACATTTTAAAATGAAAAATACATTAAGTTCTTATCGGGAATACTTATCTACTTAAATATAAATACTATCGTATTTCCTTCGAACATACATATATTTAGTCTTTAACCTGCTCGTACTTACATGAGACACTTGTTTACATTTCCCCACCTAACTAACGCCGAACTATTCAGGTGTTTTTGTGATTTTATATCGACGAAAACATAACACAACACAGAGCACTTGGGTTATCTTTACCCTAAGAAAGAAAAAAACGGATGGAGTATCTATTAAACAAAAAAAAAAAACGAAGTATGAGCAGAAATTACATCTGAATTTAATTGTCATAGTACGGATATCAAGGATGAAAGAGCAGTTATTTACATTATACAACTTTATGAAAAAGAACAATCAACACGACCAAATCATTATTTTATTTGCCTTTTTTTCTTATATTTTCATGATGCTCCTCTGAATAGTCGTGGTCTATGACGTCTATCATATATGTTGTCTAGTATATCGAATAGTTCTTCATTGGAGGACGATGATTAATCATTCCATATATCCGTTTTGGTTATAATCTTTATAACAAACTTGACATAAGCCAGAAGCAAAACCTCAATTACTGAATTTCTAGGTAAAAACGTCAAAGTTTCAAGTTGGCGCTCTATCGGAACTACAATGAACTATCAATTTTAGTAAATTTACAGTTAACTAGTTTACAACAGCCACTAATCAGTTGTTAACTAATTACTCGACATTTAACAAATGGTTAAGTTTATGTTACTCAACATTTACTTAAAAATTTGTTGGTACTAACTAATGATTAACTAATCACTTGGTTACACACGCTTTATGTTACCGGGCACTAGAATACCACACTTTATTACTATAATTAATAAATATTCTTCAACCAAGTTTTTATTGCGAGGAGTTGAAAAATTTAGTTTACTAAGAACCACCAACAACAAAAGCAAACATGATGGATCGGATACGTAACGCATTTCGCACAATAAATGGCAACATGTTAATGAATCATTTTTAACGCGATTGCAAGTTTGTGTTGAACAAGAAAGGGCTATATCGAACATGTAATGTAATTGTGTTTCTGTTACATGTGATTTAATTTTATTAAATTACTACATTTGCTTTTGACAGGTAAAAGTCTAGAAAAGTTGTTTGTTATTTTGGGACACAGTTTTGTCTACTTTACTGTCTTTGTTCAATTGTTAATGATAATGCTGAAAACAAAATGTTAAATGAACACGTGCATTTTGAAAATTTTATGTAAAAAGTCCAAGTTATTTGACTTTTTCCAACTAAGTCAAATAACTTGGCAACCTTGTACTCGAAATTTGAAATGTATGTATTTATAGCATTCATTACAACAAATAAACATGCCTAAAAAATAAGTGTGGTTTCATTTGAAAAAATTAAGTTGAGTACGGTCCTGGAAAACTGATACACCCCGTGAACGTGAAAATACTTTTAGAACGTGCACTTCTTTCCGTCAGGTATGAAGCCACATTGAAAAATCTTTTATGAGAGATGTTAAAGTCAATATCGACCAATATCGGACTATTGACTCACCCGGTATATACGCACTGGATAACATCTTACGCCGCGTCCAGATCGACGTTCGAACCCCAATGCCAACGTCAACGCCAAATATAGGCGTATGCCGTTGGAAAGGATTCGAGAGGGTTAGTCTCGTTGTCCACATCATGATGCAGTTCAGCGATAATAATATCGAGCAGCAGAACGGATAATTTATTAATGGGAAGTGCAGAAATATTCTTTAATTCTTTATTAAGAAAGTAAAAACAATGTTGGGCAAAGCGTTGATATACGACAGCAACATTCAAAGATAGAAACAGGTATAGGAAAAATCATCTAATCGCGGAATTTAAAGTGAAGACGATGAACATTTTCGAAATTTCTGCAGAATGACACCCGAACTATTCGATCTTCTGCTTAATTCACTAAAACCAAAGATTTCGAATAATAGTACAAATTATGAAGCATAGCAACTCGAGACAGATATGCAGTAATACTTCATTTTTTGGTAACAGGAAACTCTTGCGCAAGTTTCCCAGACATATTCAACAAAGTATCTGATGAATACATTCAAGTGAATAGGTATGTTGTATAACTGATTAAAATTTAACAAATAAATGGAGGGAGACAAAATTTACAATCAACAACTTAAGCTCTCTGTTCCTTTTTTAAATTATTATAATACTAGTTTTCAATTAATTTGATAATAAATTTAAATGATATAAATCATCTAAACCCAATCCATAACACAGACTCTCTACTTTCTTTTTATTTCACTTTCATCAAGGCCGAATTCATGGTATTTTAGAGTTCTTTTTAACATATTATTAAATGTTGTTATTACAATAAAATATTCTTTGTTCTAGAAGTTAAATTGATTAAATTTACATCCTTTTTATTTGGTGCCAAACATCTTTTAAGGAAACCTAGACTCCTCTAGCATCTATTCATAGCGTCACATGCGAACTCGTACACGAGTATATTTGTGTTAAGCTGTATATACACACTTATAAATTTAAAAGAGAAGCTTTGAATAAAGTTTGTGCAAATAGAATTGTATATGTGCACTTATATCCAAGTGTATGTGCACGTATGTTGTACAAGAGGTCTCTTGAAACTTTTACGACTGTTTATTCTCGACTAACAATTAAATTGAAGCGATTCAGCGATGCCTTCTTACGCACTTTAATACAATGCGATCCTTCTTTAGAAAGAGTGTAGGTAATTCTATTAGTTTGTACAGATGATGTGTTATGTGGGGAATTAGATAAGGTCAGATTTACACCTTTCGTAGCTGCTGTGGTTACTTCGCAACTATCACGACGAGTGAACGCCATTTAGTTTCTATTCAAACATTCAACATCTTTCTAGCGTACACTGAAAAACCTGTACATTTAAACCAACCAAATGTATTTTCTTAAGCATATTTTCTTTGAAACAAGCATGCCCTCGGTTGTTTCAAATATATGCAAAAAATGTACACTATTGACTAAAACAAAATATTTGGTTTAGCAAGTTTAATATATTCAAACAAATTATTTAGTTCAGCATGATCTTAACACAATAATATAGTTCAACTTGGTGAAAATGTTGGATTGGTTCAACTTTTATATTGTTGAGACAACAACGGTACTTTGTTAACTTAAACAAATTTGCAAAGATTGCAAGCTCTTTACAGTAAGAAATTAATAAATCAATGTATTTCTGCTAATAACTGTAATAATTAAGGGGAATTTTTCCCAAGAAAAAGTTTCTCTTTACGCAGGATTCGAACCTACATATTCTCGTTTACCGGACGAACGCTCTACAAATTAAGCTAGAGAGAAGCATATAGATTCGAGCGAAAAATCGATGATATTTAAGAAAGACGTCGGTCTGCCAAGATCTTAGAGATACCTCAAAAAATTACGAATTTCTATTTCTGAAGCCAAAAGCTAATATTAAAACGGGCATCGGCCTGTCGACATAGCAGCAATGATTATATCCACCAACTGCCAACATCCCTGGAGATTTACGTATTGTCGTTAATGAAATCAATAAACAAACCCTCAACTAATAAAATCTCGTTTATTCTAGAGATATTAGGAAAATTAAGAAAATAATTGCTATAAAAAGCGATCATATTATTTTGTTACTTCTAGCTTATTAATTTAACAAATCCATTAATTTCACTTAAACAATAAGTATTTGTATTTCAATTAACAAAAGTGAATATTATTAAGAAATAAGTATAACGCTAACCACAATTTTAGTTAATTTAAGGTAATTATTACATTCAAATTACTTTTTTCCCAAACCTAGATCACAGTTTTGTAAACAGGTTCTGTGATCTAAGCATTATTATTATGGCGAAGTTTTCTACCCATATAATTACGTTTAATAGGTATATGTGACACAGCCATTGTTGTAAAGATGGCGCCTCTCCTATATCACTCAAACACGGTTACAAAAAGTTGATTTGGTGCATTTGCAAACGTCACATACAGAACAAAAAGCTTCTCATATTAAGGACACTTTGTTCCTTGGTCCAACAGTCCAGATTTACTGTACGCTAAATTCTACTGAAAATTTACTATTGCATTTGCGGCAAGCAATATGCAATTTATATTTTTTTTCTTTGGGAAATATCCCCCTACGTGACTTTTCACCCAAAAGAATTTTACGTGAACATCCCGAGTTGTAAATTTAGCACATCTGGAGATTATATCTAACACAAGAGGGTGGACTTTTGTAAATCACTTTTTGTGCCTTAACGCATTAAGCACGCTCTGAGAATCTGACATAATCGCCACTTTTGAAATGCCCATTTGTTCGCTGTACTTGAGTGCTTCTACAATCGCCCTTGCCTCTGCTGAGAAGATGTTTAAGGTGTTACTTAGCCTCAACGATTTATCGGCCTTATTAGTTACATTTAACATCGCACAACAACAACCATTATTCGACTTGGGGGCATCAGTGTAAATAATAGTAAAATTAGCAAGGCTATCTGTAATCTCTGCATGTAACGTTCTATCTCTTATACTGCAACCGGTATAATCTGGCAAAAAAAATTGGACCGGATTTATATATGATCGAAAGCAATCACTGGCAAATTCGGCATACCAATATTGTAATTTAAATTTGAAATATGTCTGTACGCTATTGCAAGTGAAGAGGATTTTTTCTTTGCCTAATATGGAATTGTCAAATCTAACATAGAGAGACGATGGATGTTATTAATAATATCTCTAAGGCCATTGATTTTCAATTTAATAACATATCTAGCAGCCAAGTATTGCTGACGTAATTGTATAGGTGGCTCCTGTGCTTCCATGTACAATGCTTCCTCCGAAGTAGATCTCATTGCACCCACGCAAACACTAAGAGCTTTATTCTGGACCACCCTCAGTCTATCCATATTCTTTTTGCTTGAATTACCAAAAAGAAGCCATAATGCATAAGCAGATGCGATCTTGCATTGTAAAACATCCGCGCCACCAAATGGTCGGTCCCCCATTTGATTTTAACAAATATTCTTAAAACATTAATATATTTTTCACATTTAGCCACTACTTTATTTATATGATAGCACCAGTTTAATTTATTATCGATGAAAAAGCTCAGATATTTGACGACTTGGTTGACGGCTATCACGCTATTATCTAATTTAATGTATTCACTTGGGGAACCTCTATTACGCGAGAAAGAAACTACGTTGGTTTTTTTTCTGATGAAATATCAAAGCCGTTCAAGAAGAGCCATTTATTTGATTGTGTCATTACCTGGGACATATTGCTCTGAAGTTTTGCAAGGGATCTTTCCGATACGGCGATGCACATATCGTCTGCATATTGAATAGGCTTAACACCCACCGTTGTGATACCATGATAATCTGCAGTTTATACATTGAACAACAGTGGACTCAATATCGATCCCTGTGCTAACCCCATATTGACTCTTCCAGGTCCGATTAAAGAATTGTTGTAGGTTCTGATATACACCGTCCGGTTTCTAAAGATATTAACTATATTATTAGAAATATGCTTTGGCATATCAAGATCACAAAATTTCTGAAATAAAATGTCTAAATCAACTGTATTATAGGCGTCCTTAAGATCAAGAAAAATTACTCTCTATTTCAAGGCAGCCCTAACTGTATTTCTGTGACTAAATCTGTAACTGCGTCGATAGTACACATTTGTCGACGAAAACCATATTGCTGCATGGGAAACACGTTTTTTCTCTGCATCCACCACTCTAGCCGATTTTTCATCATTCGTTCATAAGTCTTTAATATGAAAGGTAACAAAGAAAAGGAAGGACTCAGACTTAGCCTTCGGAATAGGTACAACTACAATCCTTTTTAATTCCTCAAATTCCATACCCTCTAACCACAATGCATTGAAAATACATAGAATAACACTTCGGACCTCTGGCGGTAAGTGGGTAAGTAGGTATGCTTAAGGCAAAATTATTGTTTGCAATAAAAAAGGAACGCAGTAACCTGAATTAAATATTTAGTAAAGTGAAGCATAATGTATATTTTAAAAAAAATATTGCTACTTTAAAAAATATATATTTCAAATAAGCAAATAACTCTAATTGTTTTTCTTAAGTTCTGTGTATTATTTCTATTTGAGTCAATAAAATTTATTGTTTGAAGTAAATATTCCATTTGATCATTTTTACACAAGTTTATTCGAACTAAACATATATTTTAAGTATTACATACATTTGACCCAACAAGAGTTTTTATTTGAGCAAAATATTTTATTTGTTTAATTCTATTAAAGATATTGTTAAAGCAAACAAATGTTATTAACAAAATTATTTGTTTGCCCATATTTAAACAAAGACTTTAGTCAATACAACTAAAGTTTGGTTGAGTCAACCAAATGGGTTTTTCAGTGCATACTTGTTCAATATGCTTTAAATAAAGCTAGTCTCGCATAGTTATTCTCACTTGTTGTTAGTATGAGGGAAGAAAATTTAAAAAACCCACATATGCAAAAAACACTAGTATTCATATCAGTAGAAGTCCCTAATATAATAGTGCAAACCTATCAATACCGGCATAGGCCTCTCAATTAAATCTAAGAAACTATTATAGGACCAACAAGAAATACGTTTCTTATATTCAAATAACAGGTGCCCAAGGCTTCGCCATCCTTATAACTTCTACCAATTCACTACTGAATGCCAATACTAATAATTTTAATTTAATAATACTATAGAGAAGAAGGCAATTATTTTGACGTGCTGAGGACGTAATCGATTAAACAATAATCATTAATAAAGACTGATATTGTTGTTAACAATAATCCACAGACAAGAGTGATAAAAGTGTTATGACACATTTTCCTCAAAAACTATTTCATTTTTAACGTGAAATAATGTATCCTTTCATATGGTAATGCTAAAATACCAAAACATTAATTCTGTGCCTTGGTGCCAGAAGCACCAATGTCAAAATCACTAGCTCTGAGATAATTTGCTGGTAAAGAATGTATTCAAATATGTAGCGACATAAGACAACCCAAAACCACAAAAAAATACGGCATTGGTCCATCTTGCACCAAGTCACAAAACTATTGTGTAAAATATTTTAACAGAGCTGCATAGCGCCAATTTCGCGATAGAGATGTGCCGAGTGCCGAGGTAGAGACAGTCACTATTTCAGACAAGATATGACTTTGTCTAGCCGCTTTAAAAAGTAGCAACGACGATAGTTCAACACTATCGATGGGCAGAAGATAAAAATGTACCGAGATAGTAAGCTCCAGAAGGTAAAATAGTGTTCCTAACGGAATACCATTACACCTATAACAGCCGAATGCTTTAAAGGGTTTATTTATCTGCTCAACGAATGGTTCACAAGAACAATGTGGTAATCACTCTAACTGATAGAGGCATCTCACTAACCAGCCCTAAACATAGACAAGAGATTTTGAAAAAATTAAAAACATGCTTATTGAAAATAATTAGGTACCCAATGTTTTCATAAATAAAATCATTAGAGAAAGACTTCATAGTATTCATAATACAAACAATCAAAATTCTTCATCAAATAACAACATAAATAGTGTAAATAATAAAAATAAATTTTGTGTGATACCATATGTCCCTACATTACCAGAAAATTTAAACAAAGTTATTGATATAAATATATAAAACTCTACAATATAATTGTATGTTGAAATCCATTGAATGTCGTATGTGAAACTTTATATGAAGAAAAGCATATTCCTTATATTTACCAAAACGTTTTTAATGTATTTTAAGATTACATGTTTCGGCTTTCGCAAACCATCTTCAGGTTTTAAAAACGTCGAAATTCAAAAGTCAAATATAGACATTCAAAGTAAAACACGATAAATAAAAGAGACTAATAAAACAAAATAACGAATTAAAAATGATACATATGTCAAGGGATAAAGAAGCAAGACTGTATTAGTTTAATCGGTTGTTAATCGAAATTTAAAACTAAAAAGCCAAATATAGACACTTAAAGTAAAACGTAAAACACAATAAACAAAAGAGACTAACAAAATAACAAAGTAAAAGTGGGACATAATGTCAACGGATATAGAACCAAGACCGTCTTGGTTCAATATTCGAAGAAGAAAATTCGATCAATGATAGAACAGATAGTGCAAACCTATAAGATATCTATAACTCATTATTTATTTAACCGTCTTAAAAAGACGTATATTCATTATTTTAAGAAATTTACATGTATAAAAATCCTGTTCTTTCTATTTTTACATATTATAAAAAACAAATGTATATACAAATAAGTTTTTAACAGCAAAAATAAATCCTTGGCATCGGCATAAGAATACCTCTTGTGTGGCAGAGAATATTTAATTTTAAATATTGTTTTAAAATATTTGTGTTACTAGTATTTTAATTCTTTTAAATTTATGTAAATCATTAGTAAATAATTTGACAATTAGATCTAAATGGCTAATCTAGATCTAGGCTAACTTTTTGCAAAATCTAACCGTTTAAAATTATATATTATTAAAATTATTAGGTAAATTACTAGTTACCATTGAATTGATTTTTTAAAATATTTGTGTATTACTACCTAATTTTAGGCTTAAGAAAATTTTATATAAAAATTACTGAAGACTTTAATAAAAAAAGTCAAAACTTTTGCATACAAAAATGTATTTTATTGAAATTAAAGTCAGCCGAAATTAAAAAAAAAAGGATTGTTTCATATAAAGTATCAGAGAGAAAAAGGGAATATTTGTTCCTTTATAGACGATCCCAACAGAACAAGAACATTTGAAAGATTGGTGGTCCTCTCGACGTCTTTGTATTATGTTACTTGTGGAAGGTAATAATGGTCATCCAGGAGTTTCGTTTTAACTCTCAACTCTATGCCGTCGTATAAATTAGCGCTTATAGAACTGCACATGCCTAGAATAACAAACAAATAGCATAAATATGTATATGTCTGGGAACTTACATGATCGTGACGACTAAATAGTCTGAAGGATTAGTATCCAAAATTTTTATGCTTCTCACACTAAAAGTTACATACCTTCACACATATCGTTTATTGTCAGGGGGTAGAAATTCTTTTCCCCAGACTGTTGTCATTTTTTTACACATTACAATAATATATAATCTGAACAATAAAATCAATAACTTAATTAACACTCTGCATGTTTAAATTAGTCAATTCATATTTATATATTTTTACGAAAAATAAATTAAAACGACAACTGAGCAGTATGTTAATCGTATTTTTAATTACTACATGTCACAATTTCAGTGAAAATATTCGCTATCTTCGGAGAAGAAAACATGTTATAAAAGAAAGTCAATTAATTAAAATGTAAAATTTATTAATATACTAATTTTGTGCGAAGATTCAAAAGATAAATATAAAATCGAAGTCAAAAAGCATAATAACTGGAATGTATTTAAAATTATGGAAAATTTTTACAATTTCATTATACAGGGTTATTATTGTATAGCACTTTTTAAAAAAAGGGGTAAAAGATATACATGAGCAATGCCTATATACAAGAAATTACTGTTCTAAGTACACGGAGTACCGAGAAAATGATTTTTCTTTATTGGAGTCCGGCCCTGACTCATTTAGCATACCGGTGAACCATCGGTCGTCGCTACACTTTGAACGTTGGGATTACACATGCGTTTGCAATGGCAGCGTATAGATTTCAAACACGCTACATAAAGTTAGCAATCATACATTAGTTTTATTGCAAACATAATAAGTTTATTTTAAAACAAATTTAACCTTTAAAATGTACTAATTTACGTGATACACGAGTTCATGGCAAAAGCACATCATAAAAAAAACACCTGACTGCTTAATTTGCATTCTGGTTCTTCCGTCTTATCTCAGTTTAAATCTTGTGTAAATAACATCTGCTTTGAATGAATTCACTATGCCTAGCATTTAATTTTTTCGATGTTTACTTACAGATGGTTGAAATTCATTTCCTATCAGATTTATGTGTATACAAATGGTAAACACATATGTGGGCCGTCTTTAACTACATTTTGGGCCCTAAAATTTGGAAAATTACAACATGTACATAGACCCGTAATTTTTTGTATATAGGCATTGCTCATGTATATCTTTTACCCCTTTTTTTAAAAAGTGCTATACAATAATAACCCTGTATATTTGGTTTGCCTGGTTGCAGAAGTGAATGCTAAATGCGTACAACAATAGTATATTAAAGTACGAGTTTCATAAGGCATGATTTTGTCGCACGAGTTCAAGTTTAGAAAACGAGCCGCAGGCGAGTTTTCTAATGAACGAGTGCGACAAAAAGCCTTATGAAACGAGTCCTTTATACTATTTTTTCTATTTTGCATTATAAATTGATAATAAATACTTAATAAAAATCTTATTAAAAATGTTGAGTTTTATTTTTATATGAAGTTGGTCACATTGACATACGATTGACATTTGACGAATTCAAAATTCAAATTCGGCTATTTAAATTGTTTAAACAATATATTTCATAATATAGTCTCTGTAAACTGTAAAAAATGAGTGATACTGAGACAAATTTATCTTGTACGCCACCACAACTGCGTGAAATTGCGGATAACGCCGTCATAAATTTATTACCGAAAAAATCAAAAGCAGTATATGAAAAATGCTACCATCAATTTGAACTATGGGCTGTACAGAATAATGTCAACACAATATCTGAAAACATTTTTATTGGCATATTTTGAATTACAAGGTAAAAATAAGAAATTTTCTACCTTATGGTCTATGTATTCCATGCTTCGTTCTTGCTTTTCCATTTATAAAAATACAGACATATCAAAATATATTAAATTACAAGCCTATTTAAAACGATTCTCTGAGGGATACGAGGCTAAGAAATCTAAATTTTATGCATTGAAGATATTAATAAATTATAGAAGAAGGTTCTGACGCATTGTATTAGCAATAAAGGTACGATATTATTTGCAAAATGTAATTTTTTATGTAATGGATTTAATTTTAGATCGTTTTAATAATGGGTTACACAGGTGCCTGTAGACGAGATGAATTAACAAATATAGAATTTAAGAGTGATATTATTTTGGTGACAGTACCTAAAACAAAAAATAATATCGTAAGAGTTTTTGCAATTACGGATGAAAGATGGATTACTTTAATTAAAAAATATGTCGCCCTGCGACCAAAAAATATTAATCATTCAAGATTCTTCCTTACATATCGCAATGGTTATTGTATATCGTGCCCGATTGGAATTAATACGATTGGCAAAATGCCTAAATTAATAGCTAATTTTCTAAAATTGCCCATTTCAGAGCTTTATACTGGACATTGCTTCAGACGTTCTAGTGCTACACACTTAGCAGACGCAGGCAGTGATTTGCTGACTATAAAACGTCATGGTGGATGGAAGTCATCTGCGGTAGCTGAGGGTTACATCGAAACATCTATGAAAAGTAAAGTGGCTGTAGCGCACAACTTATCAGGGCCAAGTACATCTGATCATTCTAGAGTTATATCATCGAATGATTCTCAATCACAAGAGTCTACCATTAAAGCCAATAACATAACTCAGCAAAACTTTGTTACGAAGAATTTGCCTGGCATAACAATACATGCTCAAGATACTTGTTCCGTCAGTGTAAATGTATACAGTAATTCCACGTTTCATAACAATAACAATGTAAACTAAATTTGTATAGAATTTTTGATTAAAGTATTTACAATTTACATGCATTAAACGTCAATTTTGCTTTCTGTCATAATGTATTCAATACAGCCAACCTATAGAAATGAAAAAAGGCGTATCACAATGAAGCACTTTTCGATACGCAAAAGCGTGTTACAATTGCGTTTTTATGAACGCAAAATAGAAAAACAAATTTTTACAGTACATTTTAAAGACAAAAGCAACATACTAGGTAAAAAACAAAGCAGTTGTACGAACACGTTAAAATAGAGAAAACATAAATTCCATAAAAGTGAAGATGAAATTTGTATGCCTTTCTAACAATTATGTGTTTTCATTTTTATTCTAATGGAATAAAATCACACTGTATAGGAAATGTCAGCATTGATGTAAAGGATAAAGCGAATTAAAATGTAGAAAGCCTTGTAATTTGTGAGTTTAAAAAATAATAATAATAAACTATTCACTTCAAACACCACGCAAACCTATATGTATTTAAATTGAATATGTTTCTGGGATTGGAACTTTATATCTACTTTAATTACTGTATTTCTTTGACTTTCAATTTTATATTTGTCTTTTGATTCTTGTATAATAATTAGTGTTGCTGAATTTTCCTTTTCAATCAATTAAATTTCTTATATTATATATGTTTTTTGGTCTGAAGAATCGAAAACATATATAAGTGAAACTGTCGCATGTAGTAATTAAATACGATTAACATACTGCTCAATAGCCGTATTAAATTCATTCTGAGCACAATATTGTTACATGGCGTACTTAGAATTAGTTTATACATGTATCCCACTCATTTACACCTTAAGACATAAATAGCACAAGGTTGTATACTTTTAAATATTACTACAAATAATGTCAAAATCTTGCAAATGCGGATACAAAACAAAATTTATATATTGTGCAAATGGATATTGAAGTTTGCCAAACTTATATCTGCATGCCCACAATGCACGTTTTCTCAGAATGCAACAAATTTGATTTACAAGTAATTGCGTATGTAAATTTTAATTGTTCATATAGAAAACATAATATTATAAATTGTACAGGTTTGACAACTTCAATGAAAAGTTGTTATTTTCAAAATACGTTATCCAAGGTAAACAATAATTTAATAATCAATAAACCCTAGACAGAGTGATTAACAGCTGCCTTATAGGACACTTAAAATCCTTGAATTTATGACGTAATCTGTCATATCATGTCTGACATAATACATTATTTCATTTTCAGTAAGTCTATGTCCCAATGCGACAAAAAAAGGAACAGGTAAAAGTTGTGAATCGCTAGAAGTAGAATTGATCGATGTGAATACTTAGCAGGCGGCTACATACACGCTTACTTTTCACTAATTTGCATGCGAAAACCTTTACAGTAGTTACACATTTCTTAGAAACAAATGTTTTATAAATAATAATCACTTCAGCAATGCGCCAATTAATTCAACAATAAAACGATTCATTATTCGTTCATTTAATTCTATGTATCTTATGGAAACGTTTCGAATTGTAAATAAAGGCAAACCACATTCTAACAAATAGTAATTCGTCAACACTTTAGATAATTTCTTCTTATTTGATCGTTGCAAAACCATAATCTTTTCTCTTTTTTTCTTAGTTTTTTTTTCGGTCAGTTCATTAGAAAAAAAAAGAAAATAGCCAAATGTGTTTTTCATTTCCTTTTCTCTTTTCTTTACATAGAATTTAATTTTTATCAAGAAAAATGTCCTATATTTTTTAGTGTGCGTTGTTTGTTTTATTATACACATATCAAAAACCAGTAAAACCTGAAATGCCTATTTTTTTCAGATACCATTCCCCGTCTTAGCGGGGCGGATAAGAGAAAGAAAACCTGTGTGTGTATAGCGTATGCTAATATACAGTGATGGTAACCTATAATTCTTTGGTTTTTAATTAGGAGGGGTAATCATTTTACACTGTTACTACCTGTTTCAACAAGTGAACAGTAACTTCTTTGGTGTTGCATTGCTCTAAATAAGAGATAATCATACTTAATTAGTCAGGCGGCTTGTCACGTTACAACACTCGCCCTCGACAATGCGACAGGACTACACGGTGGCGATAGGGTAGTGCAGAGGCGAAGGGATCAAGAATTTCGTGAGATACTCCGCGCGCAACTGACCGTAATCGAACCAACAGGGTTACAGTGTTTAGATTCTGCCTGGCTTGCCTTTGCATTCGCTCCCAAATCACAATCATGCTGCACACTCTTGCGTTCCGGATAGATCTCTGTTCAGTCGCGTCCGGGAAGCCGTGCGCTGAACTTCGGAGGTCCCACGCAGAGCAGGGCGGTTGTACGCTGGCCTCACACTATACACATACGACACAACCTACTTAGCTTAGCACGCGGCGACGTTAATCAAAACAAGTCGCTCTTCATCCACAATGGATATCGGACGTTCAGCTCGTTAAAGACGAGCCGTAAACATTTTCTTACCATTATTTAGCTTGTTCACTTGCGTTTAGTGTGCTTTCTTCAACTAACCCCCTTTACGCTGTAGTAGTTCACAATTAAGAGAATTAGTAAGTAAGAGACATTTGATATACGTTCGCATTACGTCTTCGGGTGCCAGTGGTATTTAATTTACGCGGCAAAATTGGGAACCTAACAGAATACGGGAATATGCCTTGGATTAAATCCTGTTTGTGTCATCAGGAGAAAAAGAAACCACCCACGATTAGTCCTCCTATACATCTACTACTAAAGGTCAGTTCTAACAAATTTGTATGTATTACGTAATTTTACTTCTTTTAATGGCAAGGCAAAATTAAATAGAAAAAATAACTTACACACTCTGGGTGTTAATATTAATATTTCCTTTAAGGATTTCATAGTATAATACTTACTTCACGCAGGATTATGAAAACCAATTAGATAGAATTAAATAAATCTTTTTATTACTTATTGCATATTCATAATTTTCCACACTTCAAAGGAACTTCTTGCACACTGAAACGCATACATATGAATAAAGAGCACTTCAAGCCGTAAGCTCACTGAGGTATTGGCTTCCACGAAACTAGGTAATAATGCCTTCAATTAGGTATTGTCGCAGTGATGCTTTTAATACATTTATAGAAGTTTAACGCCCCAAGAGCTTGTCAAAGATGACACTCCGGCATATTATTATAGCAACAGCTGTCGCCGCAAGCATTTTCATAACAAAAACTTTTCATGGATGAAAGACTGCACTTCTGACACAGACTGTCAGAACTTTGTAAAATCCAGTAAAACCTTATATTAAATAAATAAAGATGAAAAAGGACATTTATCTGCTGAATAAAATGTAATTTGTGTCACTGTCCAAGTTGAAACTCAAGTAAAAATGTAAAGTTTTGTTTGATTCTTGCAACAGACGTTTATTAAAAAAAGGTTTGGAAGCGGTTCTATTATTGCAGTGGAAACAATAACACTAATTAAGCATCCTACATTTCCAGGATGTAACATATGAATGTTATTTTCTTTTAATTTTAAAATAAGGTGCTCTATTTAAAAAAAAAAGCAACAGTCGTTGGAAGTGTTTCCCGGCTGTCAAATTGAAACCACTAAGTTCGCTATATAACTAACAATACGATAATTTGGGGGACATAGGGTACTTCTCTCTCCCGCTGTTATTTATTTCCGAAGCATCAATTTGTATCGTCCTTGACTTTGTAACAAACATGGAATTATATTTTAACTAAAAAAAAATCTGCTATAGTTTCCGATATATTTACAAAAATTTAAAAATTGTATAAATTGTGGAAGGGTTCTGTACACCGAAATCTGGCGAATGATACTCTTTCAATGCCTATAATTTTAAGGAAATCTGTCGGTATTCCCTCATATGGCATTTTTTTTTAATATATACTCTTTCTTCCATTCTTGTGTTTGTTATTTTTTGAAATAACCTAATCCTGAATTAGTGTTGTTCTAGTATAAGTTCCAGAGAGGCTAATGAACGAAATTTTACTAAATGGGAGTTAGGTATTCATTATTTCAGTAAAGTTAATCACGCTGCACCCTGTTCTTTATGTCGAGTCGGTAATTAAAACTTTGAATATAAAAATTTACGAATCAAATTTATGTTATTCAAATGAGGCGTAACTTAGCAACAAACCTACACCTCCTATCAGCAAGCAACAAAATAAAATGTTCAGCCATACACTTCAACAAAGATTCATTGAAATTCCTCTAAAAACTAAACAAGAATTCTACTTGTGCGAATAAAATTTCTTTGACGTGGAAAACATTATGGAAATTTATTTATAGTGTATGCCAAATATTCAATCAAATGAAATTTACACGGTAAATTTCTTACGAGAAGAAAAATCTTAGGTTAACATGCTGCGACATGTAAATTAAATTAGGAAAAATGCACTTTATGCCATAAATAATTTGAAATTTACTGACTAATTCTGTTAATACGTATAGGTAACATATGAAAATATTTTGCCAATTCACCCCCTGATCATATAGATTTTTCTCACGACAGTTTCTCGTTAGTATCATACCGTTGACTGAAGGAATTATAAAGAGACGCAACCGTACAAGCGCTTGTGAAACCGAAAAGGGAATCGGCCGCTAGGCCGCGTTATGTATCTTAGGCCCCACGTTAGTCTAACTTGGGCTTTCGGTGTGCTAATGTGATTTGTATTAAATATTGCAATATCAGAAAGATATGACTACTGCAAATCATACATCCATCTATATAAATTGTTTTAAAAACAACAAACAAGACAAGAACCTAAGTTTTTTTAAGTTCCCGTAAAAGATTATGATAGAACTAACGGGTGGATGAAAAATTGCAACAATATTAATTGTAATTTGAAGAGAACGTAAGAAAAGAAATTGGAGTTACTCTTTCAATAATACTAATATTGTTACTAATTGACATTTTAATAAATAATAAACGCAAACCCTTAAAAAATACCGCAATTCCTATAAAATTTAATAAAGTAAGTTCGTACAATGAAATTGTTCGAATCGCAATTATATAAATATTGTTTTATCGGAAAAAATGTTTGTTATTTTTTAGTTTGTTTTTTGGTTTGTTAACTTTTGCATATTTGAAGTTTACGAAGATGGAGTTGGTAGATACCGGTGAACAATATCGCTTCAAAATACGTTTCAAAGTGAGGGAGACGTTTTTTGTCCGGTAACAATAAGTGATAATTGAGAATTGAAAGGATAAGAATTAAAAAGGTACAAATGCAAAGAAAGCAATGGGAAAAACTTTATGCCATTAAAAAATCAATTCCAGATCACCTAGATCTGCACATACAGTAAAAATGTGCTTGTATTTTTGCCTTTTACCCCTTCAAATTGTTTTGATAAGGTTATTCCGCTGTGTGTATCTGCCCTTATTGTAAGTAATTAACACACTTAAAGAAGTGTTTCAAAAGTATGCATTTTAGCAAACGTAAAATTGATGACGTATAACAAGAGACGGCCTCAATTTATTTTTTCAAAATCCTGCGTCGCGAAACGTTTAACATATATAGAAAATTGAAAGATTTTAATTTTTATGATTTTAAATTGGTTTCTTCTGGTCTGTTTATTTTCGCTGCCATCATTCATTTTTAAAGTATTTTACTGAAATTATTATTATTTATTTTACGGTATTATTCAGTCCTTAAATTGTGATGTTAAAAAAATTATTGTAGCCGCGATTCATGAGTATATAGTAGAATATTTGTACAAGTTTCGTACTAATGTATATCTTTTGCTTGAAAATTAAGATACTTCCCAGAAAGCATCAATTGGTAGGAAATGAATAGTAAAAAAAACCCGTAAAAGTGATTGAATCTTACATGTACTACTTGAAGAATCCCAAGTTGCAAAATTTAAATTTCCCGCAATTATTTTTAGTAACTTCAAAATTTTGAGTGAGCTTTGATAGACTTTCCACACATAAAACCATTCGTATCTGATAATTTGAGCCAAAGGAGAGAATTAACATCAACAGCTTGCAATATAATTTTAATGTACATATATAATATAATACCGTAATTTAATAACCATTAACAAAAGAAAGTAAAAGATGCATATTTAATTAAAAATATTAGGTTTTTCTTCTTCGTTTAAAAGTTCCTAATGAGAACAAGTCGGTTACATTTACGTGAATTTAACGTTGTATTGGTTGAAACAACGTTAAATTCACATAAATGTAACCACTTGTTCTCATTGGGTTATAATTTCTTTGGATTTCTTGATTTTAGCGGAAAGATTCAAATAAAATTCTTAATGACGTTTGAAGGTTTTTTATTTCGCTTTGTAGATATGCGCATCAACTTTCTCAAAATATTGTTTTATATTTTAAAGATTTTCCGAAAATATGTGTAAATACGATAATTTTACAAAATAACTACAAAATTTCGCAATTTTTTGAAAACTTCCGTTTAAATGAATGAATTTTTTAGCAAGGAATCTAGTATAATTTTTTTGTATGTAGAATATATAAAATTATAAGAGTCAATGAACTGTAAGGCACTAAAATTTATTACAAATAAAGGTATATTTGTGAGCATAAACATGCCAACAGGTAGTTGTTATTTTATTGGATATGAATAATAGGTATTATTTAGTAATTGTATATCATATTGGAAATATTCTTCTGTTTATACTAGTACTGTGCTGTTGTTATTGAATAGCCAGCCAAATCGGTTGAAGCTGATTAAAAACATGACTTTCAGAATATGGAATTGTTTCTAGCTAACAATTAACAATTTATACGGCCTATAATGCTTTAAATTGTGGGTGTTTGTGTAAAATTGGTGCTTTAGATAACGGTTAACTGATTACGGCGGCTAACTTGCCACAGCAGTTAACCATTCATTCATTCATTCATTCATTAAAGTTAGAGCGGGCATTTAATGTCCGGGCATTCGAGCTAGGTGGTCGTTGTACCATCCCTATTAATTCTCTTATTTCCACTCGAGCACCTTAGTGTTCTCTATAAAGCCCAGTATCTTGCCCAGTGAAAACTTGAGAATCTTCGAGGGCTCCAATAGATCTCTCCCGAAATACTATACTTCTGGCTAAGTACCTCCAGTACCTCACATGTGCAGATTACATGTAAACTCGTTTCCTCCTGTAGTTCGCATCTTCTACACCACGGTTCGCTTACCCGGCCTATGTTGTATAGATGCTTTTTCAGGGCACAGTGTCCAGTTACTAACCCAGTAATAGTTTTTAACTTCTTTCTTACTGCGCCTGAGTAGGTAGCTAGCATCTAGAAACTAACATCCCCATCCCCCCCAGCGTTTTGATATGGAGTTGACCTTCAGTTGACCTCCATTTATTTGTACTTTCTTTATCTAACCAGGTCCAGATCTCCCTTCTTGCGGAATCCTTAGTAATCCCACATACGGGCTTTGGACCCATGAAGTGTCTCTTAGAGCCCTGCTTGACTATTTCATCGGCTATTACATTGCTCTTTATATCCTCATGTCCCGGCACCCAAATTAGAGACACCGTGTAGTCTCGTGCCCGTGCCTTGAGGGATTGTTTGCAGTCTCTAACTAGTTTTGACCTAGTTACTAGATTCGATACTGCCTTAATGACAGCCTTTATATTAATTAATATTAATATTAAATTAATCATTATATTAATTTTCCTCCTCATGTAGCCCCCTTTGGCAGTTAACCAATTATAACGGTTGATTGGTCATGCCAATATTTCACTAGAACTAACAGAAAGTGAGATATCACGCTTTCAGTATGCAGTCAAGGGTTTCGGAACACCATTATTGAATTTGTAATAATTAAAACTACAAGTTCGGTTAAATTAGCGAGGATTCATTGTTTTACAACTATGTATAAGCAAACAAAAATGAATATTCAATATGTTTTAAAGACAATACAGCATGTGATATAAAAGTCAAGAGATTTTAATTTTGTCTAAATAACCAGATTTCCAGTATGATGGCAGGATGGCATTATCAGAAATCAGAACAAATTACACAATTCTACCAAAATACCAAAATCATTTCAATTATAAATTTTTGCCAATTCACTAGTCAAAAGCAGATTAACTTTATTTAATATTTCGTTAAACGTTAGTTTTTTATTTTTAATAGGCAGCTTTAATTTGTGAAACAGAAGTTCATTGGTATTTCGTGTTAGTTATCAATGTTCGATTTACCTTCTATTTAATTAGCTTTAATATGTCGTACTTGTGAATACTGAACCTCTTTTTTTTCATTTGCAAAATATGTGACGTTTCCTTAAAAAAGGCACATACGTAGTGTAGGAAAACATTTTTTTTAAGAAAAATGCCTTCAAAGTTTTTGTAATTGTAGGAACAATTCCAAGTAAAAAAAAGAAAATAATTCTATAATTTTGTAAATTTTCAATTTTTTGGAATTGATTATGTGCGCTTTGTAACACTAAATACTTTTTTGTACCACATTGACTTATTGTATACATTTCTAGGTATTCGAGACCGTTATCAGGTCAAACCAGTTTTTTGACACACTTTGTACCTTATTTCAAACGAGTGTCACATGTGTTAACATATATGCAAGCAATACATAGCTTGCAAATATCTATCGATTATTACCTTTATATATATATATAAATGTGTTTTTTTTTTCTGGGGGAGGTTCAAGGCTTTACGGAGGTTTCAATGGTTGCTACACTCAGAAGAATACCTGCATTGAGCTAATCAAAATTTAGTTAATTTAACAATACTGTTTGGCAACCCAAAACTTTCAACCAAATTCTACTTCATTCAAAGTTCTGCATACTCGGGATAGAGACGCGAACGATACTTCAGTACCAATACACACTATCGATATTATTTTATTGATACCTTACTAGTATCGGTACCTTACTAATGATCGATACTAACTAATGTTTCTTTATATGCCCTATATACCAACTATATAACTATTGACTTTATTATTTTCTGCAGCGCCTGCCCTCTATCGGTAAGAAACTAAACGTTTGACTATTAATCCATACTATAGTATATACATCTAAGCACTAGTTTCACATCGTCGGAGCATGGGTTCCAAACGTATCCCACCAGGGAACTTTGCAGTGTCGCATCGGTGGGTGAAATTGTAATTAAAACTATTTGAATTATTTACAAACAAAAATCTAACCTACAAAGCCGTTCCGTTCTGTCATCCTGTTCTTAGCAACGTTATTGGTGACAAATGTGCGATTTTCTGTCAATTGTCAATCCGTTCCGGTATATAGGTTACTTTCGTACCCACTTTGCAATTACTAGTTGCAAACGAAGCCGCCAAAGCGTCATTGCGTAATTCCTTAAATTGATAGACAAGACATCGAAGGTGCCAACACTAAGTGAAAGTACTGCTTAGGTTTATACTGTGTTCGAACCTAATTTTTTTTCAGTTTCTTTCTTATCTGCATAATTCGAAGTCAAATGAATATGAATCAAATAGTGAGCAGAGGTTTTTTGGGTTAGTGCACTGCTTCACATTAACTAAATTTATTTGCTAACACGTTTAAACAAAAATTTGATATATAAAATATAACGTTCTATTTTTAAAATACCCATCCAAATTCAAAGTATCGAGCATTGAAATATCGATACTTTTTCCTTTAAGCACCCACATGTGTGGATATTGTCTATCGATACTTTTCCGATACCGAGTATCGATACTTTCCTTTCGATACTGCGTCCCTAATTGCGGGTTGATCGCAAAGATAACTCCGCCGCCGTAGTATACGGTTAAGGGAGTCCTTAGAACGATCACGGGTCTTGTTGGATATTTATCCGGTAAATATACCAGATTAATAACTTACAATCGTATTTACATTTACTTTGCTATTTCTGCTAAATATGTTGAAATGAAATATGAGAAGCGTCATCTATGGGACAATTTCTGTAATATATGCAAGTATTTAACGTGTTTGCTGTATTATATAAGGAGAAGACTGCCACAAAATTGATGTGCTACTATCGCACCTCAATTCTTCAGTTTCCACAACCCAAAACGTAATTTGATTTAATACTTCAGATGTATATCTAACCGTATTTTTAGTTGAATGGAAAAAGAAACTTATTTCTTTCTAGTGATATTAAAGGAACCATTTTTATTGCTAATTAGAACAAGTTGAAACTTTAATTTAACTAGACAGATTCAAGCTAAATTCTTTCCTCATAGAACCCCAGAAATTGCTTTGGATTAACTCAAATTTTAGTCATAATAAAAAAAAAAAATCAAGAAAGAGCATTTTGTTAATTCAACACATTAACTTTTTTGAGTACATAGGTACTTGAATCTTGACACAAAAAAAAAATATTGTAAAGTGCAAGTCCAATCAGGATCCGCAGATTATGCCGGCTAATTAATTGAAGCACCACCAGTGTCTGCTATAGGTGACGAATTATATGCAGGAACTCCATGGTGCTGGCAAAACAAAAGTGTTCTTGGTTCCAAATTTAGGTTATCATGTACTATTGCATGCAATAATTCACTCTTTTTGTATAGGCATCTGTAATTTCCGAAAATTGAGCTTATTACTACTTGTAAGTAGAAATAATTAAAATCACTTGTTAAAAAGGATAAAATCATTCAACATGAATTATTATTGATAAAGTTCTTAACGAGTAGCCTGCAAATTATCTCCTTTCATTGTTCCTCTTCACTGATGCTTTTAACATATCTTGGTCTGAAGGTAGTTTCGCGATGAAAATATTTTCAATATAACTACAAATATTGTTCAAACAGCAGCAACTTATCCGAAAAAAGAATACGCTCTAACGTTACACGGTTTTGCCGCAATTGCTAAATGTCTTCCAATTTACTGCAGAAGAACTATATCCAAGTTTTTAATTAAAATTTACTATCAATATTGCGCTACAAAATATTGAAAAATATATACAGCCTTCGTTTAAAAAAAAATCAAATTTATAATTTTCTTAATTCTCTCATTCAATTGCTTTTTTCTTAATTGTATTTTAATCAGCACTGAAAACATTGAATCTGCACATGCACAAAATACATAGATATCATCACATTATCTTGATAATAACAATATACGTATATATCGGAAATTTAATACATCAAGTCTTGAACTTGTCGTGCATACATGTTTTGTAAAATATTCAAAAGCGTACATATTCTTAGGAAATCGATTTTTTTTTCGTTAAAAAATTAATGCCGTCATGCAACAACTTAATTCGAAATAATAAACTATGTTAAACATTCCGCTATGCTTATGGTTAATTAAAATATTTTTTTTTTATTTCCTAGATTGTGTAGCGCACATTATTATAGCTAGAAATGAAAAGAAATTGCTTTACTTCCGAGGAAACTTTGACTACTTTAAAGAAGTTATTAGTCACAGCTAACGCAGTAAGCTCTGTCTGCTGCATTATAAATTAGTTTGAATAAGTTGGTAGTGTTATGGCAACGAAGTTTCTCGGAAGTAGATGACTATTTTTAATATTCTCTGTATAAGTCGTTTCATTTTGTCCGGAAATATACTTCTGCATCCAATCTCATTTCATTAAAATCTTACTTTGCTTTGAATCTAACCAGATCAATAACACGGTGCAAGTTTCGAGAAAAAAAGCATCTTTACGTAATTTATAATATACAAAGCTCTATTGCTTACGAAGAAGGAAACTTTCACTGTGTATTGATGCAACTGTTACGAAAATGTAACTGCTCGTTGTGGATATACACATAATTATGGATACAGTTAGAATGTCCATTATCAATATATTAGTCATTGCGTGAATATGTGCCTTAATATTTAAGTATCAAAAGCCCCGCACCGCAGCCATAGGAAAGATTTTCAAAATCAAGAAATTTATTTTTTTGAACAGACCTCTTAGTTTGAATGCAATATTATTTACATTAAAAAGCACCTAAATATTTGTAATGAAATATTTTTTAATAACTATATCTTTAACCTGAAGTACCTTAGTTTTCATTCAAAGAACATATCATTAAATTAAAAATCCCATTACTTTCAAACAAATTTCTTCTGCTTTCTTATGCTTAAATAAATATTTGTTACCGAAAGAAATAAACCAAACAAATATTGGTTGCGGCTACAATAATGATTGCATAACACCGGTGTGAACTTGGCAAGCAACTTTATTAAAAAAAAATAAACGTAGTACGGTTCGATTGTACTTCGTTTGTACCCGTTTGTACCACCTTCAGTTTCGTTTGTACCTCAAAGGTTAAAAAAATAGAAGGGGTTAAAAAAAAATTTAGCAAGCAAGTACAAGATATTCAAAAACGGACAACGCCATTCGAAAGAGCATTGTTTGTACCCGTTTGTACCACCTTCGTTTTCGTTTGTACCTCAAAGGTTAAAAAAATAGAAAGGGTTAAAAAAAAATTTAGCAAGCAAGTGCAAGATATTCAAAAACGGACAACGCCATTCGAAAGAGCATTGTTTGTACCCGTTTGTACCTCCATTTAAATCGTTTGTACTTCCACCAAACCGGAAGTAGAAACATTTGAAAATAAGTAAGTTGGCGAGAGAAATTTCGCTCATTTTTGAGATATCGGAAAACGGCCAACGCTATTCAAAAGAGCATCGTTTGTACCCGTTTGTACCTCTTTTTACATCGTTTGTACTTCAACCAAACCGGAAGTAGTGACAATTCAAAATATGTCAAAGAGAGAAATTTGGGTATTTTTTAAGATATCAAGAAACGGCGAAGGCTATTCGAAAGAGCATCGTTTGTACCCGTTTGTACCTCTTTTTACATCGTTTGTACTTTAACCAAACCGGAAGTAGTGACAATTCAAAATATGTCAAAGAGAGAAATTTGGGTATTTTTTAAGATATCAAAAAACGGCCAAGGCTATTCGAAAGAGCATCGTTTGTACCCGTTTGTACCTCTTTTTACATCGTTTGTACTTCAACCAAACCGGAAGTAGTGACAATTCAAAATATGTCAAAGAGAGAAATTTGGGTATTTTTTAAGATATCAAGAAACGGCGAAGGCTATTCGAAAGAGCATCGTTTGTACCCGCTTGTACCTCTTTTTACATCGTTTGTACTTCAACCAAACCGGAAGTAGTGACAATTCAAAATTTGTCAAAGAGAGAAATTTGGCTATTTTTTGAGTTATCAAAAAACAGCCAAGGCTTTTCGAAAAAGCATCGTTTGTACTCGTTCGTACCTCCTTTTAAATCGTTCGTACCTCAAAGGGAACCGGAGTAGAGATATACGAAAATATGTCGGACAGAGAAATGTTGCTAATTTTTGAGATATCGCAAAGTGGCTAGCGCTATTCTATAGAATATCGTTTGCAACTGTTTGCATCTTTTTTAAAATCGTTTGTACTTCAGTGAAATCGTAAGTAGTTCTTTTCAATGTTTATGTTATATTTTTGTCTTAATTGACCAAGGTTCCCATCCCCTATTTTAGAAAACATATAAATACAGATATTCTGCATTTTGCCAAATTAGGTCAGACAACCTAGTAATATGACCACTATTTATTTATTAACTATGTATTTAATTTTTACTTTGTGAGACCTTTAAGTATATTCTTAAATATGTATGTTGTTTTTAAACCATCTCTTATTATATATTTCTATATCTTTGGTTGCAGATACCGGTTGTAAATGTATGCATTTAACACCAATTATACTTTTCTTATTATGTAATTATTATAGACCTGTGCTAGGGAGATTATAAAGAAAGATATTCAATTGAGTCGTGTAGCGGCATATTCAACGCATTGAATCGAATGACATTGCCCGTTGTGCGATATCTCAAAGATTAGCGAAATTTCTCTCTCATATCTTCAAATGGTTCCGGTTTGGTTGAAGTACAAACGATGTAAAAAGAGGTACAAACGTGTACAAACGATGCTCTTTTGAATAGCGTTGGCCGTTTTCCGATATCTCAAAAATGAGCGAAATTTCTCTCGCCAACTTACTTATTTTCAAATGTTTCTACTTCCGGTTTGGTGGAAGTACAAACGATTTAAATGGAGGTACAAACGGGTACAAACAATGTTCTTTCGATTGACGTTGTCTGTTTTTGAATAACTTGTACTTGCTTGCTGAATTTTTTTTAACCCTTTCTATTTTTTTAACCTTTGAGGTACAAACGAAAACGAAGGTGGTACAAACGGGTACAAACAATGCTCTTTCGAATGGCGTTGTCCGTTTTTGAATATCTTGTAGTTGCTTGCTAAATTTTTTTTTAACCCTTTCTATTTTTTTAACCTTTGAGGTACAAACGAAAACGAAGGTGGTACAAACGGGTACAAACAATGCTCTTTCGAATGGCCTTGTCCGTTTTTGAATATCTTGTACTTGCTTGCTAATTTTTTTTTTAATCCTTTCTATTTTTTTAACCTTTGAGGTACAAACGAAAACGAAGGTGGTACAAACGGGTACAAACAATGCTCTTTCGAATGGCGTTGTCCGTTTTTGAATATCTTGTACTTGCTTGCTAAATTTTTTTTTAACCCTTTCTATTTTTTTAACCTTTGAGGTACAAACGAAACTGAAGGTGGTACAAACGGGTACAAACGAAGTACAATCGAACCGTACTACGTTTATTTTTTTTTAATAAAGTTGCTTGCCAAGTTCACACCGGTTTGCATAACAACTGTATGCTTACTGTATATCCCTATTAGTACCAATAAACTTCATAATGTATACAAGAAAAAACTGAAAAAATGTACCATTTCGTAAAAATTTAATGCAAAACTGTCAAGGGCTGATTTTTTGAAACCCGTCCACCTCAAATATTTCAGAAACAAAAAGGAATTTCAAAATTTTCAAAAGCACGTCTACTTTTAATTCAAGGGGGGAAGAGGGGACATATGAGTTACATTTTTTACGTTTACAAACTGCGCCCCTTCGAGCGCCCCCTCAGAAATTTTAAATGGAACGACCCATCGTATGGTACCTCAAATGAAAGCCTATTTTATTAGGATTATGCTGATGTATCACTTGTTCATCTTTTGTTTAGTTTATCATCGAAAAATGACGATAATTTTCATACTGTACAATCTTACAGTCAGTTGGGCGTAGAAAGCGTAAACACAAAATAAAAGAGGCCGTTGATGTTATTTTTGACAACTATCGCATTAGTTACTGTCATTGTCAATTTGAATTACTTCATTATTATTATTTTAGACAAAGAACAACAAAATTTAAAAACCTGTAATATACTTGAAATAATTCAAATTTATAAACATAAAAATGCAGTTAATGATAAAACCGACATACAATATTTCACAAAATTGTATAACTTAATTTTATAGCTAAATACAATATTTTTAAAGATCTGTTTAATTACAAGATTCAAAAACAAATAATCAAAACATCCTATTTTAAAACGCAATGTTTAAATAAAACATAATAATAAATTTAAAATCCTAGTAAACAAAACAATTTGTCACTTATTAAACAAAAAATTTTATTTATAATTTACACTTTTTACATTTTATATTTTTATACTTGAAAAAGCTTTGAAATAAAGCGAAACGTTGTAGTCATTGATATTCATTTTTATATTTGTAACCTAAAAACCAAGAAAAAAAGAAATTAAAACAATGAAAAAAATTGTAACCGTTTCAAAACAGATTTAATAATAATAATAATAATAATAATAATAATGGTTTATTTGCCCAACAGTATGTATAACCATATTAAGGACAAATTATACAAAGAAAACTTAAGTCTAATAAAATCAAAATCTACGTGTGTGCAGCTAATAATCTACAAAATCGTAACTACTACCAGAGATTAATTCCAGACTCCAAATATTAATACAATTTTAAAATGTGAACAGCAAATTATTCATATTATTCGTTTAGGAGAAATATTTCAATTAAAGTAGTGATACTGCAGCAAAAAATATCGCAGTACATGCTAATGGAGTTGTAACTACTACACATATTAAAAAGGGGTGACTTAACCATAAGATTAGTTCTTGAAAACGGCACGTAAAAGGTAGGAGCGTACCGAGCAGAGAATCTGGGAACATGAAACATTAAGCTATTTATTATTTCAGAACATCGAACCTTGTTATGTAGACAATTATAAAGAAATTTAAGCCCAGATACGGTGCGTCTTGTAGATAACCTCTGAAAATGAAAGGCCTCCAACATAATACGTTGAGGAAAGTTGCGTGGTGGATAGACATTATGTGTTCTAAACCACAAAGCCTTCAAAAACCGGCGCTGTACTCTCTCCAGAGCAGACTTGTACTGCTCGTATAAAGGATTCCAAACCAAGGAAGCATACTCTAGCTTGGATCGAACTAAAGATACATAAAGATTAGTCACAGTTGATGTAAGCTTGAAATGTCTGCCTGTTCTCAAAATAAATCCCAGCAGCTTATTACAAGCAGAGACGGTATTTAGAATGTGTTGGGAAAAGGAAAGCTGACAATCAAAGAAGACTCCAAGGTCCCTGACGCAGTCGGATCTGGAAAGAGCAACGTCATCAATCTGGTAATCAAATTTTAAGGGTGTCTTCCTACGAGTAAAACTGATAGTTTGACATTTTTGATATATTGAGCGGCAATTTACTACTTTTACTCCATTCCGATAGTAAATCAACATTATCCTGCAAAAACCGGCAATCATTTATACCTGATACAGACCAAAATATTTTAACGTCGTCAGCAAATAACAAGGATCTACAACGTAGTGAATGCGCGAGGTCGTCAATAAAAGCAATAAATAGTACTGGACCAAGGTTCGATCCCTGGGGAACTCCAGAGGTCGCAAGTCTCTGGGCAGAACGGTAACCCTTGTAGTACACAAAGAATGATCGATAGTGCAAGAAGGATTGCAACAATCTGAGAAACGAATTACTGAGTTCATACCTGGTAAGTTTCGCTAATAGTAGTTTTAGTTTTAAGCTGATCTTCAAACCCGGTTTTGAAAAACGATTTTCACTGAAAACCGATTAACTGGTTTTAGAAAAAAATCGGCTAACTGGTTTTTGATATCTGGCGATTTCCGCGCATTAGTAATTCACTTCAAAAATAAACCGGTGTTCGATTCATTTCTCAATAAGGCGTCGCTGGGACACTCGTTATAAATTTTTAACTTTAATAAGTTTTGATCGCGGCCAGCAATTTTATAAAAAATGGACTATTTACGCCCGAGAAAAAAATTCTTCACAGAAAAAATGCGGTAGCAATTCAGCAACATTAGCACTTTACTTATTTGCAGTAAATTATCCCGAAATATCAATTCCTAGCGCTACTACTATTAGTATTTCTAACACGGTACGGTTTGAAACAACGTTTACATTACTAAATAACAAAAATAAAAATGTCCTAACGAAAAATGTCTGTGATATCCTAATTGAAGTTTGTACATTAGTGAAACTAAATCCTAGTATGACATCTAGACAAGTTGCTCACCATTGTAATATTAGTGCAACTGTTTTAAACATTTTACATAAAAATACATAAATATCGGTCGTATATAATATCACATTCCAAGAACTTTTACCCGACGATCATTACCATCGGATGGAACTTTGTGAATTAATGATTAGTAAATATCTCGAACATTAATATTTTTTCAACAATATATTATTTACCAACGAATAGGTATTTCATTTATTATTCTTAGTGTTTTAAAAAAAAACTATGTATATTTTATTTGATTATTGACTTTTAAAACATATTTTTTGGCAAAGAACAGAATTACTGCTTCATTTCTTTATTCATTGTGCACATTGAATAACCTATATTGATTTTCCATCGATGATAGACATGTATTGAAGTAAGAAAGTAAATAATCTTCGTACAATAACTGCAGTGCTAAGTCAGTTCCAGAGAAAAAAACTTTTGAGGTACTTGACCACAGGTTTGGGATGTCTCTCTCTGTGTGTGTGTATTGAGTGAGGTTTGACTATCGCTTGAGGTTTATTCCTGCAATCACGTGTTCTACAAATACTCTTCACATTTGTGCATACCTCGAGATAATTCAGTTCTCGCAAAACAGCAGTTACTCAATTTACAAAATAAGTCACTGATTCTACTGATTCCTAGTACTGATCATATTATCAGTGCTATAATTATTTATTTCTGAATTAATAGCTTTTTTGTAGCCTAGTAAATCAAATAAAATTACTGATAATACCTTATTAATTTGCATTTTAATTTTGATCTTTCTAAAAAAACATGAAATAGTTTTACTCTATACATTCAAGTTCATATGACAGACTGACAAATATTTTGAAAAGATCTGATTACTCGAACCGGTATCATTTCTGTAGCGCACTCAATTCGACGCTTGTGCTGCCGTCCTAGTTATGGTTGTCCCAGCGGACGAGATCAAAGAAAAAACGCATTTCCCTCTTTCGGACGCTATTTGCTATCAGAAAGAAATGAAAAAAAAAATGGTTTAATATTAGTAAGTACCGCTGAACCGTCGCCCTTGACCACTTCTTAATTTTTCCTTTTTGGAAGCCAAATAGAACCAAACAAAAAATTTAAAAACCGAAAATTAAAAAAAAAAAACGTTGGCGCAATTTTAAATTCTATTTTCTTAACAATGTATTTATCAAATTTAAAATATATTGATTGGTATGTCTAAAAACAGCGGAAAAAAATCCACGCCATCTACTGGCAGAGAATCTCATTAAAAGGCCGTCCAGATTCGCCTGTTGCATTAGTGGTTCCGCGTCTTATGGCTGGATTCGTTTTGATTTCAATAACGGCTGCTACCTACATACATCGCTTTTTTGCCTATCGCAAAGCTTCTTTTTTTTACTATAAAAATTGCAACGCGGAAACTAACACAAACAAGTTTTCTTCGAAGCAACACGTAATATTCGTTTATTTACTACTACTTAGGAATTGCGATATACTACATCGACTTTGTATATTTCAAAGTACCTCGGGAATTACATTTACCGACATTCATTTTACGTGGTAAACATAAATATAATTTCGAAATTCATCGTCAGTTAGGGCATAATTTGCGCCGTAATATCTGTCTACTTTTATGCTTGTTTATTTTCGAAGGCGAAACATTTTACGTAATCGAGTAGTAGCAGAGGCATTAAACCGCAAAGCCACGCATTGCGGATAGTCCCAAGTTTGGAACATACTCCAGAGATTGAGTTAATAACCATTTTACGCTATATACGCTTCGGGGTATAAGGAATGTAGGAAAAGCCTATAAATTTCAATTTCTGAATACAGTGCAAGAATGGAAGGCGTGACGGGAAAAATCTTACGACAAAATTACGTCTAAATTGTTAGCTACGTAGATCACAGTTGGCCCTATGTTATTTAAAAATGCTTAACTGTTATATTTGTTTTTATTTTATTGCTATGATACGATTCCATTATTTCTTTGAATTCCTTTTTTTGCTTTAAAATTAATCATAATTGCTTTTTACACAATATCTGAGTTTTATATATTAAGATTTCAAATGGCTTGGTTGTTCTTTTTAGAAATATGCATAAAAGGCTAAGTTACATTCTTTATAAGAAGAAGCAAGTACATTTTTCATCCTTACCACTGCTATTTGTCGTTAGATTTTAGTTTTAGTGGCCATATTTTAAAAACAAATTACCTAACTGCTAACAAAATCCCCACTTCCAATTTATGCCACGCTTTGGGCATAGTCGATATGTATGTAAAGTTATACAATGTCCGGCAAATGTGTGTTTTGACGGTTTTATTTGAGGTTATCACGTACATACAAGCGAATTAACAACTGATGAGGAACATGTCAACTTGATAGAAGTAAATTTGGAAAGTGCGCGCGGAATCGCTATCTTTTTTGAGTGCTTTTAGCAATTAGCCAATAGAAGTACGTTAGCGGACTGAAGGTCACGAATATCTCCCCCAGGGAGATCAAAGGTGCCGACGCTGAATGTCCGTTCTCATGTTGACATGTCCCTTGGTATTACTGAGGACAGTCGTAGACTGACAAATAGTTTCCGTATACTAAAATAGTTGTTCATTATGGGCGAACTAACAGGACGCAAAGAAATAGATTGCTAATGATGGTTTTGGAGGCAGACAGAGTCTCTTCAATATGCATGTAATATTTGCCGATGAAAGTATTTCAAAATCAGTAGTCTCAAAGGTGTTGCAAAAGTTTAATGAAACTGGAAGTGTTAAAAATCGACCAAAACCCGATCGACATAAAATTGCTACAAATGAAGATAATTCTTTGGATGTTCTTATTAATCTTCAAGAACAATCAAAAAAACGCCACTAACAAAACTGTACTTATATTACTTTACTGATCCGTTTTTCCTGTCTAAAAATAAGTTTCATCCATATAAAATACACTTAGTAAAAGAATTAAATGAAGGTGATCCTCAGAGAACGATGCATTTTTATCAGGAAATGGTGGATAAGATTGATCGTAATGGAGCTACAGATGTTAATAGCTAACGCTATATTATAATATTTCAAGCCAAATACCCATCAAGCTGTATATCATTGTAATCGCTGTAAAAGTGGCTATTCGAAAATGTGAAAAGATACAGGTGATCTATTTAAAAAAAAAGTACTGATGGCGTCGTATCTGGAAGCATATGATAGTTGTTGGAAATCAAAGTATGTGACAGACTAGAATAAAAATACTACAAAACTTTTCTTAAGGTTGTTTTTTAATGGAACCCATAATCTATCCAAAAATCAGGTGTTCCCACACATTTCCCGGACCCTGTATATTAGGAACTATTACCTACTTTATTTTTAAAATGTTGGAAAACTGTTTTATTTTATTGGCGAATATGGTACGAACTAGAACTGCAAAACGAAACCGGTTTTGAATGTGGCGATTAATCGCTTTCGAAACAAAAACCCATTTTCATAAAGGTTTTTTTTAAATCTGTTTTAAAACGGTAACAAATGTTTGCACTGTAGCACCTAGCGATATTCAATATTCATATACCTGTTATGCAATTTTAAGAGGTTTAACTGTAAAGTCGTAAATTATTATTTATGCAGAGTACGCCGTTCTCAGAGATAATCATGAATGAAGTCTGTATTTTTGAAGAAGGTATGTATTTGAAAAAGAAATGTTTATTGTTAAGACACAATAAATACGTATTCTGCCTTGACACACATTCAATGTTGTTAATATTATGTTTTTAATAAATCTTGTCATCTAAATAGATTGCCGGCAGACGGAATAAACGATTATTTGTTGTTACAATACTTGGTAAAATTGTGCTTCCTTGCAAAAGTAGCGTATGGTATTTTATTAAGTACATAATATTTATTTTATATTGTTTTAGCTTAAAAACACTAAAGTACTAGTCGTTTTTCGCTGATAATGTTGCATTAATGTAATTTAAAATTAACTTCGCTTAATATTTTCTACTATCAAGAAAAACATTCGGGTTGACCTATATAAGAACGGTTTGCTATTTAGCTTTATATACTCAGAAAACTGTGTGTGTTGAATTAACAAAATGTTCTTTGTTGAATCTATTCGGTTATTATGATTAAAATTTAAGTTAAACCAAAGCAATTTCTTGAGATCAAAAAAGAGAGAATTTAGATTGTATCTGTTTGGTTAAATTAAAGTTTCAACTTGTTCTAATTAACAATGGAAATGGTTCCTTTAATATTACTAGAAAGTTTACACATTTTTTTCCCATTCAACTAAAAATATGGTTAGATATATAAATCTGAACCATTAAATCAAATTACATTTTGGGTTGTCAAAATTGAAGAATTGAGGTACCATAGTATCATACCTATTTTGTAGCAGTTTTCTCGCTATATAATACAGAAAACGCGTTAAATACTTGCATGTATTACATAGATTGTCCCATAGATGGCGTTTCTCGTATTCCATTCCAGTAACATGGCATATTTAGCAGAAATACCAAGGTAAATACGATTATAAATTATTTATCTGGCATACTTACCAGATAAATATCTAACATTAAAAAAATGCAGATCTTAATAATTATTATATCTGAAAACGACCCGGTGTAATGTTCATTAAATAATTTACATTACAGCTAAACTTCTCAAAATTTTGTAACAGGTATATAAATATCGAATACCGTTTCAAAGAACCCACTTTAAAAATCTATTTCAAAACCGGTTTCAAAAGCTAGTTTTTAAAAACCGAATCTAATTGAAAATCGATTAACTAGTTTTAGTGAATCAGTTTTAGGAAAAATCGGTTGCAGGTTTTTAATATATGGCGATTTCCGCAGCATTAGTACCTACAAGGTCAATGTTAATGCAAAACTCGTTTTAAATGCAATAATGCATTGTCAGATAACATTGTATACAAGCGATATGGCCAGTATTTTACAGTTAGGCAATAAATGCACCTTCATTCATACACAAGTCTGTTCAAATGGAATATTAAGTTACCCAACCGGCACATCTGGCGAATTAATTATAATATTTTATAAGCTGTGCTGCGTTTTTCATCTGAGGAGAAGAGTACGTGAGCCGAGTGTAAAAATCATCGATCAATTTGAACAATGCGTGGGTTTTCATGGTCGCGCATCAACAAATTGGTTACTTCCTCGATTGTGTCTATGAATTACGCCGCTGATTTTGCAATTAGGTTTTGTCGGTCAACTATCCTATTATTCGGAATTCTTCTGTGGGATGTGAAATATCTTTTAGTAACAAGTTTTGTACAGTTGAAATGTTAATGTGATGTAAATGTTAAAAATGCAATCATCAGAGATTTTAGAGTTTTTAATAAATCCAGCTGAAATAGTCTAGACTTATACAGGTGACCATTTTCACAAATATGACGCAAGAGATGCTCAATAATCGGGAATAATAATAATATGTTTTTCTTTTCTTTTTCCCTCTGCATAATGTGTATTAATAATAAAAGCATCTTAAAAAAACAGAATAATCGGGAGAAAGAATATTAAGGGGCTGTTCAGTTGAACAGCTCATTGTCTGTTCCCGGCTCTTCCACTAAACCCTTATATTCATAATCATATCAAAACACAAATCAAATTTTCCTATAATCTAACTTATGCTAATATGCCGCAATAAATGAAAAAATAGGTAAATTAGGACTCAACAACTGAACAAGTGAATATATGCCACAATAAGAACGTAAAGAAAGAAAGTGAGAGAGAAAAAATGCCCAAAAAACTAGATCTCTTGACGCGCCAGCAAACAAGAATAAGTAGCACATCTGAAACCGGTTAAAGTTTTTGTCTTAAAACTATCAGGAAGAGGATTGTAACGCACTTTACAATTCTCTCCTGATAGTTTTAAGACATTATATGAAAAAGAAAACTAGTGAAGAGGACTGTTCGGTGAAATGGAGGGGTTATTAGGTTTTTATTCCTGTATGTTGCTATTGTGTACCAGTGTTGGGCAAGTTAGGGGAAGTGAATAAATTTCTACAGCGGTTAGACATACTCGTGTGTTGTCGGCTTTCAGTAAATGACTAGTTAACACTGCTCCCCACTCATGACGCCAATAAACACGAGTGTATCTAGTCGCTGTAGAAATTTATTCACTACTATATTGCCTATTTGCCTATATTGCCCAACACTGTTGTGTACATCACATCGGCGCCTAATTTTGTTATATGAGTGTGGAGGGCCACGGTTGGCTAGTACTCTATGTAATAGAAGTAGAGAATGAAAGGTCGTCCGATTGCACTTGTTAAGCCATCCCAACTCTTTTAAGTTATAAGATATGCTGTCATATTTGCGTATACGAAAAATATACCGTATGCAAGCTTTCTGCACCTTATTAACATCAATAGCATTCAGACACGGTCCATACAGCATACAAGCATAAGTAAATGAAGATAAAACAAAAGTTTGACACAGCATAATTTTTAACTTTTTACCAAAGATGGATCTGAATGGATAGAGTAATTTTAAGTTATTGTATGCACTTTATAGTGTTAGATATATGTTTGCGATATCGAAATGAATTATTGATTATTAATCCCAAAACTTGACATTTTGAGTATGCCTTCCCACGTCCATTTCTCTATCAAACAACATAGCTTTAGTTAAGAACCAACATCGGTAAATAGCATCTTTGTCTTGAGTAATTCTACTAACGGCAAGTTGTATGTCACTAGTTGCAAATGACAAGAAAATTGGTGTGTCATCTGCGTACACCTCTATATTACAAAACTGAACACAATCAGGTAAAAAGCAAGTGTAAACCGAAAATATAGAGGTCCCAGGATAGAACCTTGGAGTAACTCCTGGAAAATCAGGCGAACACCTGATAGTGGTCGCTTAAATATGAGTCCACCATTCACACCAACGCGTCATTGCACCCTAAATGGAGAAGAAGAGAGCATAACATTATGCTTGATAGTATCGAAAGCTTTGCTACATTAATCCAACATAACTAACAAATTAAGGTGACCTCGATCCATAGTCTCGATAATATTGTCAATTACTCTCAAGAGGGCAGCAAATCGTATATAAATAAATATTAAAAAAACTCGTTATTTGGAATTGGTTAAAATAAAAAAAGTTAAATATATGATTTAATACTCAAAATATAATTACTATCGGTATTTCCAGCTGTAGGTAGTCAGAATAATTCTTGATAGTATCGATAGTTCATTATCGATGATGAAGTAATCTGATTGTAAATGTTTTCAAAAAAAAAAAAATAGAAGTTTTTGAGCGTTACATTATTTTACTAATTTATGTGCTGCTGCAAATGTATTTATTCGCTAATTATCTCTTATCCGTAGTTATCATGCAGACCATAAATGATTGAACTGTGCCGCTCCAGGAAAATGTGACCTTTGTAAGAGGGGTGTTATAATGACAGAATGTTATGCACAACATCGCACCATTTTTTATTTCCATTAATTTTTATGTATAATTAGGACCTGTATCCTTCACAGTCCACGTAAAAATACTATACCTTTTACAGTATGATGGTTGCGCGTATACAAAACTCGAACAACTCGCGGTATTCGAGTTGTTGAATTGATAGATAAAAAGATTTTATGAAAATGGTCGATTAGGATCTAAAAATGCAACCGAATATTTACGATTTACTTACGTCAAAGTTAGCTGTAAGTGTCGGGGTAAGTGCAGAAGCAAAATTAATGAAATTATGTTTTTCTAAACAAAACTGTATTATTATTGAAATTTGAAAATAAAAATATCATTGCAAATTCAAAAATTTTTGTAGGACTCTTTCGGTGAACAGCCTGTATGTTTTCAATTTTTGGTTGGTTTGCCTTAGCGAGCGAATGCACTGCAATGATGTTTAAAGAAATCATCTAGATGGAAGTGGGTAGATTGAAAACGCGGTTGTTATACCAATGGAGGTTAAGCGTAGGACGTCTTTAACCATTAAAAAATGACTGAATAATCAATTATACGATAGACGTTTTTGTTTTTTAATGGCGGCTTAAACTAATTGTAACTGTCAATAACTATATGTAGAATATATAATTTTGTTTTGTATATAAAGACGTGTACTTACTTGTTTGCATATGGGATATGCCGAATACTAAAAAATTTCTACGGAAACATTTGCAAAATCTTTTGTGTTATTTGTACGGCTATTTGTGTAAATAATACTCCACGAAGCATACACGCAATGGCACGTTCACTCCATTTACAAATAAACGTATTAATGTATATGTAAATTTATATATATCAGGAACACTAATGGAAAAACAAATGCGTAAGTCCAACTGGAGTTGTGTTTATAAAGTAAAAAGAATTAAAATTTGGAAAGCCATCTTATCTGTCTACATTTTTGCCCAGTTACTTATAACCACATCAAATGTTCGAATCGTCCTCCATCTACTTTCAATAAACAATAAGGTGAGCGATTATAAAAATGATGTCGTACATTAAATAATACATCTCGGACTAGAAGAATTGACAGTAAGTTGTTCGTAGTTTTTATAACAGGACGATTGTTAAAAATATTTTGAAATAACCCTATAATAGATAACAAGGAATGACCTTGTAATGCCCCCTTATTAATTGCACTTCTTTGTATTCTCGTAAAACGTCGTAGGTAAAGGAGAACTAAGTAATACGAAAACGAACTAATACCGAATTATTTATTGATCTAAAATCATAAAACTTGATTAGTCAACGGTTTTTTTTTTCAACTGACACTTCTTAGGTTTCATAAAATTTCTTTTTTGTCCTTCAGCCTTGTTAGCAACAAGAATTTTTCACCGTCCTGTTCTTTCATTCTTATATTAAATATTAGAAGCGCATACGTTTACACAAAATGTGAATTTACATCCGCACTACACTAATATTGAATATAGAAAATGTAATCGGTAAAAAACTCGTTTGATATCCAATATGTTTAATTTAATTCAAAATCTTGTTCAATTTAATAAAATTAATGGATTGGATAACGAACAAGTGTTTTCACAATTAGATTTTCTATATTTTGCATTTTACGACGCTAATCACTAATCAGTCAAAATAATAGAGATTTGCCGAGGTAGGCGAATTAGTTATTTTTCGTCTCTCAGCTAAGCTGGTGACCCTTTTCTCGAGACAAATAACACTGGTATACATAGTCGACGCAAAAAAGATGCAATTCCTTCGGCTTACCCATCACTAACAACTAAACATTACTTTGGTGGAGCGTTAAAATCTGACCCACTTGGATCGCAATCAGTGCTGCTTCATCATTAATAGTTTGAGATGACAGTGTATACGTACACATATGCTTATTATACATTATGCTTCAATTTTCCAAATTGTATTTCAAAAGAAAAATCTGCATCCATTCTATACCAACCCATGGTAGAAGGGAATTACAATTTACGGCACGGCACGGCACGTATGCTCTTTTTCGTTGCAATGCAGTCAATCTCGTTTTTCTATGCATTCAAAATAAACCATCTTAATGATGTTTCTGACGACACTTTACTCGTACTGGTAACATTTGTGACATGAAGCCGTTTTCAGGACTGCCTGGACGTGATTGATTAAATTAATACTCGGAAAAAGCAAACCTTGCTATCTAGAAGTTCTTTTGTGCTCCTGCGGCTCCATTCTCGGTCCTTTTTAGTTATTAGATAATCCCGTTAGCTTCGAAAGGAATGCTGATTTTAATGAGGCGCTTGCGAGGTCGAAAGCTTTAATATTTTTGTCGGAAAGTGTGCGCATCGTGATTCAACGATTGAATGATAAAGAATAATATTTGAACAACATTTTTATTTTAATGTTACAAATTACTATGCGTCGATGTATGATTTTATATCCACTGGTTAATTATAGACCTGATGTAATTATAGTAGTAAATATCAGCTTTATAGTTCCCTCCTGGTAAACAGTAAATACGATAGAGTAGGTTCAGTTTTGCGTATCCTGTTAATATTTAAGGTAGTAAATCGAATGTTCTCGTTAGTCAGATAGTGGCTGTAGATCACGTTCGGAAATTCATAACATCGCATCATGTGAACACAACTAGAACGAAGTGGAAAATAGTCCTTTAGATATTTATTTCATTGGTACTACTTAAATTAATGGTTTGGTCATTATCTTTTCTTGAAACTCGATGGACTACCCAAAATTCTGTTGAATGTGCAACAACAATGTAAAATAAAATAAATTAAAACAAAAATCACTAAGAAACCTTTCCCATCCTATCCTCATTCTGCGCCTCTTGCCAGTATGATAGTATATGTGTGAAATAGTATATAAAGAGACACTCTTGTATACTATTTTGCATACTAGCCAATATAGAAGAAGTACCACCAACGAACATAATTTGGCTATTTTTGTTTTTGTAAGGGTTGCCTGACAGCGTCACGGAAAACATTACAGAGCCTCTAGGCTTTTTGTTTTTAATCGCTCATTTTTTATACCCATTAAACTATATTCGCCATCTCAAAAGCCTCGTACCTTGTCCTAATATGTACAAGTGCCTGGCTGGTTGATACAAATGGTTTCAGGTTCTATATTTGGCTTGCTAAACAATTATCTCTCTTTTTATATGCAGAGTTTCGCATTCACACGGAATATGCTATGCACAGTTAATACCTTCAGTGTATATCCCAATTTTCGGTAGGTGTCTTTTAAAAGCAGTTTTCTTCAGTCTTCTCCTTTGATAACCTCTTGGTAGAAGTCTTTCAAATGACTGTGATTGCTTATATTGTTCCAGTGCTCTTTGTCTTTCTCTTTTCATTACCTACGCACGTGCTGTTTTTGGATATCTCCAGAACCGGTTTTGAATCTATATATGAAGCAAAGAACCAAGGTTACTTTCTTGAAAAGCTTAGTTTACTTCTTCACTTCAGAGCTTTAGCGTTCCATGGATAACTGTCTCTTTCTCATGAATGCTATTGAGGTGGATTTGGATGGACTAATGTTTAGTCCCTGCTTCTCGTTTCATTCTTATTCACCTTGTACAGCGTTCTGAATTGTTGTCCTTAAATCAAATTTGCGCTGGGTTTGAAGAAAAGAATCAACTATGTATCCCCAAGTTTTGTGCCAGTAATGTCCAGTTTTACTAGTAGCTTGTCCTCCACCAACGGAAGGGACAAAATTCCATCCTGCTGATCACCAATACTTTTCCACGATAATTGTGTAAACTGATCCTCTGAGCATCCAGTCCATCCATGATACTTTAGGGATAAATATTGCCGAAATATAATTAAGTGCTGCTTCTGCCTAGGAAGGTGCACAAAAGTACCTCCCTTTTTCAGCACATGCTTTATCCTATACCATATACTTAAATATCCTGAAATTACAAAGTAATAAAATGGAGCTTTAGAACATTATTTTTGCATATTTTGCGAAAATCGATTAGTAACATACTTACAATACTCGTGGTACTGAAAAAAAAAAACTTAGGGCTACCACAAATAAAAAAAACATTAGTGCATAAAGATGTCGTTACACAAAAAATTAAAGCTTATAACTTTTTACCTGAAAAAGTTTTAGATTTAAAGATATTAAAAAAGACTACATACCTTCCTAGAAGGAAAAGTATTATAGAGTACTGATGATACCTATAATTGTACATTGTTTGATACAATGAAAGCAAATGGTCCAATTTCTCACAAACTCTTTAACTACTAATACCGGTTTCATCCACTAAGGGACATCTTCAGGTCAGCTGAAGATCCAATAAGAAATTAACAGTGTAGTAATTTAGAGTGAAATTATAAAGTGGTTAAAATTGTGTAAAGTATGTAATTTATCTATCTACGGTTTGCTATATGTCAGATTTCTATTTTCTGTTTTTGACTATCAAGTATTGTACTTTTTACTTATTTTATCCCGAGAGCGCACTTTTGATCTGGCGGTTGCCGTAATAGGATGAAAATATGATTTCTATAGGTGAACAAAGTCGAGAAATACGCATGTTATTTTGCTGTTACCCGACGATTATTACCATTTCATCGAATTTTATGAATTAATGATTAATAAATATCTCGAACAAGAATATTTTTTCAGTAATATGCTATTTATTTACTATTATTAAGTTTTTCGAAATCTATGTTTATTGATTTATTTAATTATTGCTTTTTAAAACCTTTTGTCATTTTTTTTTTTGATGTTTATAAGTTTTGTCACTGAAATTTATAGTTTACATTATCCGATACTTCGATATAAAAATAAGTATGAAAATAGAAAAGAAGCATGAATAGATTTTAGTTATCAAATGAGTATTGTCTTATTGTATTCCTTTGCACTAATGCAAATGTAATATTGGATTTAATATTACTTTTACAAACTCCATAAATCGTGTTCACAATAGCTCGCTTAGTCAATTGGTTATTAACCTGTTATTCATACCATGAATAGCTATATAAGAGTGACCTCTAACGAAAAAAAAAATAAAAATTTCACACCCATTTTAATTCGGCTGAGCTATGATAATTCGCCGAACGTTAATAAATCTGTGCCTTGTGCGTAGGTACGTCTACAGCTGAAGTCCTTCCCATTTCCAGTTGCTCAGAATGTAATCCACAGCTTGCAACTTTCCAGCCTGTATATACTGTGTTTTTGATGTTTATATAATACATACTTCCATCGCTTTGACTACTACATATTCACTACTATTACTGCCCTCATAATTCTGATACCAACTTGCTCCACAATTATATCTATTTCTTTAAATGCACTAAAAATACAAGATTTTAGCATTAATTGTAAATTACTAAATTATTTTACGCTTAATAGACTATTACTATTATTATTGAGGGTCATTAATGTAAAGATACTTACTCTGTCTTTCAAGTTATTTAAAGATGTAGAGGGTACTCAAAGAAAAGGCATACCCAATTTCTAAGTAAGTATCTCAAAAACGTTTGATTCCATTGTTGATTTTCTTTTTATATACATCTTAATCAGCATTAAAACCGCAAAATCTTTGCTAGTTGAAGCTAAAATCGTAACGTATAAATAATTACAATGTTATCTTTAGAGCCCAGAAATCTTTGAAGAAGCTGTTGCTTACCTTGCTGGTAAGAAGCGTCTCGAATCGGCTTTTGAATGCATAGAGGGTTGCCAAAACATCATGGCATCTTAACGAAAAATTGCCAACACTGTATAAAGATATGTGAAATCGAAACACCAGCGAAAAAACAATAGAAGAAGAATTGAAAAGATTGACCGACAAACAAGATTTACGAAAAGCGCGGAAATATATTATCGCACAACCAGTCTCTAAAAAAATATTTTCGTTGGAGATGTCACAAATTGTGCACACAATATATCTTTTATTAATAGGCACTTGAAGGGAAACGTCAAGAAATGCGAACGCTTCATCTTATTTCGAACAGCCGCTCCTAAATGTCAAGCGTCTGTTTGCACGGAAGCGGCGTTATATTATGGAAGACCTCGTACGTTTTTGTTTACGTTGACTTATACGTAAGAAAAAAGAACTGAAAGAAGCTGAAGCGAAGAAAACCCGTTTTCCGTCGAGCTGTTCCGGAAAATATTCCAATCAAAAAAGAAAAATAGCTGGAGGGCGTGTGTTTTGTCCCCGTGCGCGTCTGAGGGATGCCGTTAAATTTGAAATTCCTGTAAGTGTTCCGTGGAAAAATTCATCTTCTATTGAAGGGATATTAGATACGATAGAACTTTCAAACATTCGCAAGGGAACCTTTACGATTTTTTAGTTTTTATCATAATGGTACAGGTAATGTTGTAGTTGGATGCTGTACAATAAATGCAAATATTTTCCACCTACTTATAATATTAATCAAAAAGAGAGCTTAAATTGTCAAAAGTAATTAAAAATATTATAGGCGGATGAATTTTAATTCGTTTCCCTTCTTTGAATTTATTTTCGTAATGTTAAACGTAAATTATGTAAACTACCACGGTAGTTATCCATTGTATCACTAGAGGTGCGCATTTTGGCAATTATCTCGACCTGACCTGGCCTGTTCCTTTATTAGCTTGGCCCAACCCTGCCGTCCGGTGGTATTTGTCAGTCCAGCCCGCCCAAGCCCACTCATCTTCTCGTCAGTCCGCAACCCTCATATTCACCGGTCGTTCTTCTAAAGGATAACTCCTAAGGAAAACTATTGTAATTTAAAGACGGGTTTTTATGTGCAACTGCAAATATCTATAATACGAATTGTAGCAACTACTGTTGGCGAATATGTTGATTTAATAATTAACTAGAGTAGATAATTTACACAACATCTATAATTCCATATGAAGCATATTTTATTATGAAACAATATATTTTTTACTACGAAATTGATTTATATTTACTATTAAAGTCAAAAACTAAAGTTTGGTAAAAATAGTGTAAATTGGAAACTTAGATCAGAATTAGAATATAAAATGAGATGAGATGAACAAGTTTCGATAACAAGAAACTTGCTTTTGAATTTCATGCAACTTTGAATCACGACTTTCAGACGGGCATCGAAGTACATTTGATTATTGAATAACAGTAAATGGCACAAGAAAACTCAAAAACTATGAAAATTCAAATATGTTTTTCAGTAAAAATAATTGTCAAATATATTTTTTTTTCCACTCAAAATTGTGTAATTTTCAATCTTCTCTCTCTTCTGTCTCCGCAATATAAATTTATTGAGATCCCAGACACACCTTTATTTCAATAATATATATTTTTTTCAAATGTTATCCCTGAGAAGTTAACCTTTCTCATTATACAATTTACTCTCTACATTTTGCAAATGATACTACGTTATTTTCTATAATGTAAACAGACAAATTTTATACATTAATTTTAATGGAATTATGATTTCAATTACTTATTTTAAACTTGTTCCGCATCAAGTTGACATACAGTGACTGGCAGAAACTACGCAGCATATGGGAAATTTTGTTGTCTTTGAATTTAGTAAATCTTTTTTCTTACAAATTACTTCTGCTTGTCTTGAAACTAAAATAACATTCATCAAATCTGCCAAAAATTTAATTATATACGAGGAAAGGTCAAAAATATGAAACCATGCTAAGAGTATTTCAGTTTTTGAGTTTAGAAGATTCTTTTATTAATAAATGATGTTTCAAGTTCAATACTATATCCAAATATAAATTTTCGCTTAACTTTAGCAGAAAATAAAAATCGTTTTTCTTTTTTTTTTGGAATTACCCTGTATACAAAATTGATTGAGATCATACAACTGTCATATTCCATTCTGTGTATACTTTCTGAGAGAAAATCATGCATACTATACGAAAATAGTTAGTTTCATAAATGTTATAGCCTTGAATAAACTTAACAACTGGAGATAGGCAAACCAATCCTTTAATACTTATCAATGAAGAATGTGCAGCCACGAACTTAAATTAGACTCCTGTAAGCAAATGTCGATTTTAATTCACACCATGTAGAGTAAAGCAGGTCTGCATGCTAGGAAAAGCGCCTAAATGGACTCTGTAATTTTGTAAGTATATGGTCGTCATTCATGAATTGCACTAAGCCCCTTTTTGTTATTGTGACATTATAATTTGTAGTAATTGTATTTACTCTTGCAAGAGAGAGCATTTCCTTTGAAATTTATATTAAAACAACAAAACCGATACATACAATATCTGAAATCGTTACAATTGAATGTGTCAGTTCCTTTCTAATGTAGGAAATAAATTCAAATTAACAGATTTAAATGCATGAAATCGTTTAAACTTAAATAATTAATAGATTTAGGATAGAACTAGTTCTATTGGTAAGTATATAGGCAATATAATATATGCATACTTCGTAAAAAAATCACTTAAAACTCAAGTTGTAATTTTCTTTTCGAAGTTTTCTAAAGTAATAAGTTGAGTGGTGGCATTTAGTAACAATAATTTTCATATTCTATGGAAAGCTTTCTTTAGTTTCTCCTTTGAGTGAATTACCAAAAATAACGCACATAGTGCTAAAGGCAAACTCCAAACATTTCATAAATTAATGTTATCTTGAAGTAGCAAAAATTTTAAAGTTTTTGTTATTGAATTAATCCGTATTAAGATGTACAATCGTGGACTTTCAAAATGACCGACTGTAGAGCAGCGAGCACCACGCAGCCACAGTCTATTCTATTTTGTTTCACCACATAAATATAAAGCATTGTATTCATTCGTTCGCGTCCAGCACTGCTAGGCTGTGACTAACGCGGCGATATGTGTTATTTAGGCGGTCATTCCGACAGTCAACGACTGTACAAGTGACCTAGCAACTAAAATATGAGCATTTCATGTATTGACAGAATATTTCTGTTACAATTTTTTGTCATTTATACAACACCTCGACAATTTAATTTTGACGACCTAAAGTTTTGTATCATATCCTCTATTATTTGGAAAAAAGTATTCCTTGTTTGGAGTGTTTTGACATTACGTTATATTTTAAAAATACACAATATTATGCTGCAAAATTGTATTAAAAGTTACAACTATAATCATATACTATCGAATAATTCTAAAGTAATAAACAAAAAGTAGTGAAATAATCTTCAAAACGATTTCAATTTTATCACAAAAAAGTAAATGTCATATAAATATACATAATTAATAAATAGAAAATAAAATGTTGACAAAAGAAACAATAACTTAATTGAAAGGTTGCATGCAATAGGTAGATAATTTTATACAGTGGTCTATTTTTTAATTCTTAAAATTTCTTCTTTCAAATAACACATCATAAATTTACATTATTGATATGTAATATGATATAATCTGCTGCATAATTGTTGTATAGTTTATGTTTTCGTAACGGTAAGTACTATTCGATAACAAAAAACAATATAATGCAGTATTTACAGATACATAATTATGCTTTACGCACCGTAGGTATCAAATATTTCATATTTCATATATATAAGTTTACGACGTCCAGCTTCCGTGTTGCTAATAAGGGCTATGAAATTCTATAACGGTGTCATTAAGGTGATCTTTACTGTACATCTATATAGAATGGTATAATCAGAAATACTGCTTCACTTAAAAAAGGAAAACGTGTTTTACAGTGTTATAACTAATTAATGCTTATACTAAATTTTGTAGGTTTTACCTATGAGCTTTTTATCCCTTTTATTTTTCTTGTTTCCCAAAAATCCTCTCACTACATTTTCAAAAGACGTCCGAGCTAACAATTCCTTCTTTGTTTTTTGAATAAACGTAAATTGCTTAAAAGCTTCTTTTTCTTGGGTTAACAAGGGGAGCATATTTTATATTCGAAGTACCTGGTACAAAAGAAGTTCTATGAGAACATTTTGTAATGATCTTTTGTTGTTTTATTGTCCCATACATACAAAAAAAAAACAATACTTTGTAAAACCCTTTTGAAGTACTAACCTATCACTAAATCCCCACACATCTCATTGAAACTGTTCATGTTTAACGTGATTTAGTATGGTTGCTAAATTGTCAGAAATTTCCTTCATAGTCAGTGAAGGGACTAAAAGTATAGATGGTATGTTATTTCCATTATGAGGAAAGACTATTTTTGGGTTCTATTTCTTCTAATTTATGAAAATATTTCACACTGTATTAGTAGTCGCTACACACTTTAAAACACCTTACCACAAATTCCACTGCACTAGAGGCACGTTTCGATAGCATGGTATACTCTGCTAGCAAATAATATGTAGTGCAGATACTCTTAAAACAATCCCAGACCTTACGGAATACTGTAAATATCTCCTGGCATTTCCACTTTTGCCTAGTCGATTTATCATAAAACCTAATGTTTGCTAACAAGAATTTAAATCTGGTTATTGATATTGTGTAACGAAAAACTGCTGGGCCATAAGTTGAATACTTGAAGGATTTAAAACTCCATTCATTCATAGAAGTCCTATCAAAGCCTTGATGTTGATGTTTTACATGGAGGATTGGTGCTAGATATGATTGTTTCTATAACCTTCTCCATGATAAAAAGGAACCACGCCACTCTCTCAGATCCAGAGTAGATGATACGTGCGACTGCTAATTTTTGAAAATCCAGATATCAGTGGGACATCCGCCTTCATCCTTTCTAATTTCAAAAGTTTTATTCATACTTTAATTAATTAAGTTCTAAAATCTTCACAATCGAAATTTTTATCGCACTGATTCATTTGCGTCATTGTCACTATTTCGCAAGTTTGATACCGAGTCTAATTCCTCTTTGTCATCACATTCTTCGTCAGGTTCTTTTTGTTGGTGTTTTACTTCGGCATTAATTTCTTCAATTATTTTTTAAACATCGGTTCAGTGGCCATTACTAAAAATATTGTTAAAAGAATAAAAGCAAAAACAAGAACTTAGTACAATTCTAGGGTCGAATCTGACCCCAGGAAGAGAATACAAACCAAAAATTTACACATACTTAAATGTCTCTTCTCACTTTTTGCTTTCCGGTTACACGAAGCCACGTGGACTTGGAGAAGAGTGGGGGAAATTACACTCCTTTCTTTTAGTGTTGGATCAGATTCAACTTGAACGTTTATAGTGAGGAATAAATATTGTTTACAGTGCATTTAGAAAGAAGAATAGCTTTCTATTTAAAATACAGAAGTTGCTATTTACGTTGGGTATAGCAAAATATTTCAGAAAGATGAAAGCATTCTTAAAATATTCTTAAAATGAAGTTTTATAATCGCATTTGTTATCTGATTGCAATATATGGGATTAGAAACTTAATAAACAGGTGGTCTCAAGCAATTTGTATATTAGTAATGTTTATGTTCTACAATATTTTCTTTTACTCTATCGTGTCCAAAGGCTTTGGGCTCATTAATCAATAATTTTATCATTTTAGAATTAAACCGGATGAACAATATTGTAATATTTGATAAGTGCAAATTTTATGCCTTAACAGTTTGTTCAAATAATTCGAGAATTTATTACTTTCATAGGCAAATATTTTTCGTATGTTAATGACGCAGTTCATACAGTTCAATAACGTCAGGAAGGTTTGATTTCTGCACCAAAACCTACACACAATGAACATCTTTTTTCTATAGTGTTAACGCCCTTTGATCTAGAAATCGATGTTGACAATAGGATATCGGTGAATAAGAGCCTCTCAACCTACTCGCTGTTGTCCTGGATTCCAGATTGCTTCCGAGTGGTGGGTTGTATAGCCCCATGCTATTTGTACTTTCCAACAATTCTTCTGGGAACAATTGACGGGTTCTCGCAAAGACCGCAGCTTTATAATAGTACTGTACTTGAATATTTAAACGGATGAGGGCTTAGGGTCCGTTTATAATCAAATGCTGAGTAGTACTTTTGATTACAGGCAGAATATAAATTTATTAAATTTAATTTATTATATCAGTCCTTGTCTAATTACATATTCATTGCGTAGTTAGGATTTCTAATTTACGTTATGTTTTATCAAATTTACTTTAATTAGCACCCAGTGCAATATATCTTGGTTTAGTCCAGTACGTTTCTAATTTAAATTGGAAAAAGTTTTAAGTAATTAATATTATACCTTGTGAAAGACGAACATATTCAAAACTAGGATATAGAAAAGAATTGTAGTTTTATTAGGCAAAAAAATGTTTTAGAAATTTTTAGAAACAAATATTAGGATAGAGTTTTTCATTTTGTCTATACTCAACCATTTCTCAATGAATTGCTGTGCCATTATTTAAAAAGAAATTGATTATTGATTGATACCATGTTAGTTTTGCCCTTTGCACACCTTCTGCTTGGAAGAGGTTTTGATAACGTAAAATCAGTTACTTCACGGCCTGGCGTTGTTGTGTTATTATTTATTTACAGGATGCCAACAAAGTTATTCGGCCACTTAAGGAGCGGGCTAGATGTTGTGGCGACGTTATTAACTTCGTGGACAATTAATATGATTACTTTGATATCTGTCTTGACAAACTTTATGTGCTGACTTTGTTCACCCAGCATTACGGCTTGTTCCGTGTGAGTAGCTCCATTAACACTTGCTTTCACAAAAGCTTCACTGCTTCTCGATTACATCTTCAGTTATACCTACACATGCTGACATATCCCTACTGTGAGTAATACTAACTTTTTCTTGGTCAACTTTCAATGTCCCTATTTGCAAGTCCAATTTAAAATTAAATTCCGTCATTATGCCCATGCTCATGTTAACACGGTATCCAATGGATTGGGAGGGCCCAATAACTGCCTTACCAGTCTCCTTTTTGTAACGTTTACCTTATTAGCGTCCTAATTATTCCTGCGCAATATTTATTACAATTCATGCGTAGAATAGTCAATTTACCATCTATTATGTTTCGCTATCACGAAGATCATAAACAAGCTTCTCCATTGCCCGGCCCATTTTCCTTTATTTTTTGACTATTAAGATTAGTATTTTTTAAATACGTCGGAAGAAGGCTTTAAAAAGGTTAAACCGGTTGTGTTAAAGGTAAGGTAGTAAATAACATAATAAATTAGGAAGGAAAATTCGCCCTCGAATTTCTAATTCAGCTCCACAATTGAATTTTTCCTCTAGCATCTTCAAGCGTATCTCCAATTACTCTAGATTTCTTTCTTCTATTTTATTCCTGAAATTGCTCGAGAACTTTTCTTCCATATTTCTAGAATTTCTGTTATGGTTGTGGCTAGTACTTCGTCTCTCACCAACGTATTTCTGTTTAGAATAGCATAGTTTTCGTTTAGAGGTATATTTTCTATTTAAAAATGATAGTTTTAAAATAAGGTAAAACATGAAATTTTTGTGGATTTTGGTCTTTGTTTTCAGAGCATTTTCAATGGTTTTTCAGATCTGTCGCAGTGATATTATTTTATTCATAATACAATCTCTTTTGGAACTTTTTGTGCTACCATTACATCTCTTCAGAGTTAATTACATATTATTGTTTCTGTATCTCTAATTGAGACGTTTTCTAATTGAAACTGCCTCTTTTTCAGAACTCAAAAACATATTTGTTCATACGTGTAGATGAAGTAAATTGTTTTAACTATGTAAAAGTGGTATAAGCTAGATAATTGACTAGATGTCATAGAAACAGTACTAATTACGAGAAGTATACGTGTTTCAATTTAAGCACTAGTGCAATATAAAATAAACAACCTATCCCTTATTTTAAAATTTCGATAGCAATTTGTTATTTTTATCTATCCTTATGGTATTTTCCCAATGACGCAAGAATTTATTAACATTTGTTCATGAACATCTGTATTTATTATTCAATTTATTGTACGCACATGACTTTATTTACTGTTAATATTACATACACTGTATCAGCAAACTATGTATGTACACATAGGCAAAGGCAATAAACGTGTAAGCTATTTTGAAACATATTTAGTGAATGAGAATCGCAGAATGATTCCCAAATGCAAAGTATTTTTTTTGTGTGCATGCGATATCCGCACAATTTCGTGTACGTATCAATAAATAATCTAGCTTAATGCAGAATTTATAAATCTCACTCGCTGTACTATTAGAACCCCCTACGTTTGTATATGGATCACAGCTCGTAAATTTAAACAAATTCAGTTCAGTAATATAAAAAGGTCTCTAACTGATTTAAATTTATTTAAGCACTACATCATGAACCAGCTCAACATTAATTTGTTCACACCGTACAATCATGTCAAATGTATCTAAATGCGTAAGCCTACAGAGATATTTCCAATGGATAGAGTTCTCCGACCACATACTAAATATTATGCAGGCGTTATCTGTATATCATCTCTATTAGGACCACTTTATTTTAATTTACATTTTCAAATACCCCAGTTCCTTAGAACATCATTATCTAATTATTGATGCATCTCATTAATTTCAGTCAAGCTAAATTAAGATGTGTGGATAAAACTATAATGATAATCTGTTGATAAACCAAGCAATAATTTCTATATTTACCGTAAGAGACACTTCTTCATTAACAACCTGAATAAATTTCATTTTAAATTACAAAAAGAAACCCCTCTGAGGGTGCTGAACAAACTCCTGAATTTGGAATACATTATATATAATGCGTACCAACGAGATTGCCAAAACGAAAAACAGTGGGAAAATTTACACTTACGCTGATGATGTATGTATGTGAGGAGGGTGATGTTACACTGCGACCTAAGAGATCTATTGTGTCCCTTATTCTTGCTGTTCTACAGCTGACCTTCCAATCCTATTCCTTTCAGAAAGCGTAGGATATGAGAAGGCTCCAGGTTAGATAAGTTTCTCTCTTCGAATTCATCTGCTCCCAGGTGCAACGCCCTTGCTACGCAATTTGGGAGGAGGTGAATGTGTGTTTCATCTTGTTTCTCTGAATCTACATTCAGATTCCTTTCCGATCCAAGCTTACTCAGGTGTCCTTTCAGTTTACAATGGCCTGAAAGTATTCCTGTTAATATGCGAACATTGTTCTTACTCAAGTTCATGCATTCTGTAAACTTCTTCTGGTTATAGGTTCCCAGAAGAAGTTTGCTTTCTCTCATTCCCTGGAGATTCTTCCAATGATTGGATTTTCTCTGCTGCATTTCTCTTTTCAGTTTCTTTAGTATTGTACTGCTACTTATCCCGCGAAAGGGTTCTGGCCCTACAAAAGGTATTCCAGGCCTTTTTTTGCGAGATTATCCGTTATCTCATTTCCTTCCACTCTTGTGTGGCCCGGAACGCACAGGAGGGTTACTTTATTCCTTTTATCTGGCTCATTTAACTTCCCTAGGCATTCTTAGACCATCTTGGAACTGATTTCATGTGAGTTCAGCGCCTTGATGGCTGCTTGACTATCAGACATGATGATAATCTCCTACTTTCGATAATTTCTATCAATATTGAACTGGACGCATCTTTCAATAGCGTGTATTTCTGCCTGGAAGATACTTGGGTATTTTATCAAGCTTTGGAAGTCTTTGGTTCTAGGCCTATATATTCCTATTACAGTTCGCTCTGCCGTTTTGGAGCCATCAGTGTACCATTTGATAGCATTTCTATTCGATTTCACAATGTGTTATGATCCTACTCGCTCTTGTTACTAAGCTTTGTGGTAAATTCCTTTAGAAAGCTGAACTTTTTGACATGTCATCGCCTAGATCAGTCAGCCCGCATAAGAGTTCGTCTACTATTAATAGTAGCTCCACATAAGTAGGGATGTAACTCCTCCCTGGGGACATCTACCTCCCAGACTTGTGTGCAGTGTTGTCAAAAGTGCCCTCTATTTCTAGAATGGCGTACATTACGGTTTATTTTTTTCGCCAGTGCATCTTGGATTCGATTCGTCAGCTCCACTAATGCAATCTCAGTGGATTTGCCCATTTGATAGGCATGCTGACAGGGGTGCAAGTGCACCCGCTCCAAGATATCTGTTCTGATATAATTATCTACAGCCTTTTCCACTGTTTTCAAAAAGAGTGATGTAAGACTGATAGGTCTATGGGATTTAGCGTGCGCAATGTCTTTTTTGTGCTTTTGCTATGAAGGTGACTTTGGCCCTTCGACAAGCTTCTGGAATATAACCCAGGTCCAAACTACTGCGGCTTATCTGGATCATGTGAGGAAGGATTTCGTATTTATACCCCATGTTAACCATTCCCTGCTACATATGTATCTGGCCATTGTAGTAGCTTCTTTAGTTGGTCTTCTATAGTGCTCGGAAAGATTTTTCGAGTACCTACTTTGCTTTCAGGAAGTGAGTCCTCTAGAAGGAGGAGAATTGTTTCTTCTTCACTTTCAGTGAATCTTGTCTGGCTTTCTAAGTGCCGTCCCTGTACCGATTCTACCCTTCGCCATTTACGCTGACGATACCTGTACTGTGTTTTGCGGAGAGAATAACTAATTACTAACTATTAACAAGAAGATCACTATATCAGAACAATGGTCCTATAAAACATCTTGATTAAAAAAACAAGCAAAACTAGAATTCTGAAGTAAAACAAATATATCAAAATACAACGTGAAAATAAAAAAAAACAGGAAATAAAAGTGAGTAAGGCCAGATATCCGGAATAACCAATCCAAAACAATTTCAAATAGTACAGCCACATTAATGAATTAAACAGAAAAAGATCAACAGCAATTGCAAAGATATTTAAAATAAAACAAATAATAGAATTTGTTAGAAAGTATGCATGTTTACTACCATTTCGCACACGTATTACTTACCCTATTACTATCAACGTGTGAGAAGACCCAGCTAAACAAAATATAAGCAAATTACAAAGGCTGCAAAATAAAATACTGAAACTTACAAACTAGGTAAAATGACACTAACGACAGAAGTATACAGAATATGACAGATATAAACGTACAACAAACAATAAAATCCAAAAGCACATGGAAAAGTCCCTGAAGAAGACGCAAAAAAATCCTACAATAAAATATCAATATAATAAAAAAATCTAACCTATGTGTAATGCACAAAGAAAATAGAACAGAAAATACTGTAAGGTGAAAAGGAACACACCAAAAACCAAAACAAAAGAAGCAGTATTAAAGTCTTCAATACCACTACTCCGGCATGGGTTTATAATACCGCAAATCACCCGAGAGGAAACCTAAATATCGATTTTATTGAGTTTTCTTTCAATCAGCTTTAAATCAATTACATAAGCATTAGTTGTTTTACATGCTATTTATGGGCCATTTTTTTTTGTTACCTATATACATTCAAAAAAAAAATGGCCAGTTGGTGAATAAATAACGTGTCATAAAATGATCTTAAGACAAGGAAACTAGTCGAATTATTGCGTAAACTCTTTAGTCGCTTTAGGTTATTCAACACGTATAAAATAAATCAACATCATCTGGCACATCGATATTATTTAAAACAGTATTGAAACAATTATATCATAAAATTTAAAAGCAGAAAGCGAAAATGAAGAAAATCATTGTAACCGCCTCTAGTAAATTTTATACCTTCTTAAATTATAAGCGATTTTAATCACGGTACATATTTGGATATGGAATATTCTATGTGTTGACCGTATTACCTATTTTTGTGGTATCAGTAACAGTATTATATGCTAGAAATATCGTGATCGCTGATTTTAGTCAGAAGCGCACTATATCTATTTCAGACAAGTTCTTAGGAAATCCGTATTTAAAAATAAACCTGCCCCAAGTTGAAGAATGATGCATTTTGCAGTATTGTCCAGACACGCATTGGTAAGCAATTCACTGATGCTTTCTCGATGTAATACATAAAACGTATATCGGCTCATCATTAATGCATTCGCACTCGAGAAATTCTACTACCGACGGTTTATAAATTGCCAGACTTCATAAGAACTTCAGACACATGTGGCCTGCAAGACAGATACGTCTGAAACCAGAACACATGTCTGATTGTTTTATCGTATTAAACGCATGTGTCCATGAGGTTTTATTATTCAACGAAATTGCGTCTTGTGAAGTTTCAATGTCAAACGAAGGATGAGTGTGAAATTAACAAATCCCTGCTAATAAAATTTTGCTGTAAATGATAGATGCTCCCATCATATCAGCATGTGATTTCTGCATTGTTTTATTTCTGTGTTGGTTAATATAAGCAGCTTTAAAATAATCTGCTTGGTTGCTAAGTTGAATAAATTATTTACATTGATATGTAGTATTAATGCAAATATATTACTGGATAAAGTATAGCACGACGTCCTGTGCGCAGTCATACCAGGGAATAAAAGAATAAGATCTTAAAATGGCTATAAATTACTAAACTACTGCTAAAAATATCATAAAGCTGGTAGCAGCGACCCTTCAGAAGTTAAGGGAAACATAAATTACTGGAAAGCTGTCGGGAACCTAACTTATTTTAGATGGAATTTTAGTGATGAAAATTCTAAAATATAGATTTGTTTACGTCCTTATTTTATTTTCCAACTGTAACTGCTCCTCTTTAATGAAAAAAAGTAATAATTAAATACCCAAGCATTTCTCTTTGCTTTAATTTTAGATCTTTAAACTAATTAAACTGTACCGTATCTAGCAATAAGCCCTTACTCAAGTTGATAGTCTTAATTATTATTAATGCTACAGATTTAATTGTCAGGATAAAATAAGCAGAATACCTCATTTGTTTTTGGAGCTTTGTAGGCGACTAAATTACAGTAACAAATTATATACTTTTTGCACCTTTATTTAACCTCGACTCAAAAAACGACCCTCAGCACTAAACAAAAAAGAAAATTAATTTACTTTGTTTAAAATAAAATGCATTTGAATATAAATATAAATTTAGTAAAAAGAGTACATTAAAATGAAAGAAATATTACAGACATCTTTGATACTAGAGCTGTGATAAGTCCAGCAAAAATATACATAAGTATAATTACAAATACATTTGTAGTATTTATTGAAAATCGATATAATAGAAAAACTGTTGTCTTAACAAAACCCAATGCTAAAAGAAAGGAAAGGTTACGGAAAACGGAGACAAACACACATTTCGAGAAGAATAAATCACATAGTTATTATAGCCAAAGTTTGGCAACAAGGCATTTCAACACACTCGGATAAAATGTAAATAATAATAGCCATTAATATATACCTTATTGGAGTGTTCTAATATAACATTCACGGTAAAAATTCTCTATTTATTTATTTCAGCTGCCCCAACTAGGTTACGAAAAATATTTTATCATAATATTCTTTATGAAAAAAATATTTAATGCATAAGTAACAATGTGGGCTGTGTCATGCTTGCGTAAATTATGTTGTTTGATATAAAAGTATTAGGTAAATCCAATTAGATTTTTTTAGTTCATTTATATAGTAGTTAATAGCGGTGGGTTTTGTTTAAAGATTTATAATGGGTAAATATAAATAGTTTTCCCCTCACCTCCCAATATCCTTCAAAAATAACAGCTAATGTTGCTATAAAAAAATCTTCGCTATTGTTAGAGTGCGTTCGTCTAACCACATGACAGTAATAATTATATCCGCTGACATCTTCGGCATCTTTAAAGATTTATGCAAAATCGTTGTCGAAAGCAATAAACAGACACCCCAACTTATAAAATTTACAATGTCGTCAAACAACGGCGGTAATTACGATGTAAATCTTTTTATTATTAGTGCTAAGGTGCTTAATTCCCTCTAATGTTAGGCTTTGGTTTGATGGCGTGACGGTGATAATTATATCCATCGACATCTTGGACAAGTTTTAGGAAATGTCGTTATTGAAACGAAAAAACAAACTCTTTATAAAAGCCTCATTTATATTTATAAGAAATGTCGCCAACAGAATACGTACTGCTGTGAACTGATTGTCCAAGCATATATTTTTGGCGCCCAACGTGGGCGCCAAAAATATACTCAAAAACTGCGTGAATTTAACATTTAAAAAGGACAATGCAAATACTTTAGCAAACAAAATGGTGGATTTGTTCTAGAAGGAATTTCTTATACCACAAAAAAAAATCCACGTGGTTTCAAAAATTCAAAGCAAACTAAAATTTAATTAAATCAACGTGGAGAAACAAACAAAATCAAAGTGAAATTTAAAATACAGGCTATAAGCTTCTCTTCACCTACCCCGAGGTGATTAAAATACCATAAAATTAAAACTAACAAAAAAAAAACGGAAAATTGAAACTCTTAACGCGGTTACTTCTAAAACGAAAATTATTAAAGAGCCTTACATATAATTTGTGCACAACGATATAACCTATTATTAAACTGAGTTGCTAGATGGACGATTTTAAAATTTCAAAACAAACGAACTACATCTTAAAATAAAAATGAATTACCAAAAACGGGTAACCAAGAAAACTAAAACAAAACAGTACTCCCGCTCGTCAATCTGGTAACTGAGAGGGCCTCAAGGTAACACAGTCATATATATCAAATTTACATCTGCGTGCGATGAAGCCGCAACGCATCGCAAAGAAAATACTAGCATATAAACTATATACAATACTGGTACACGCAAAATGTACAATTGAATAAATTTAACTTTACATAACTGAACAAATAAAATAATACTAACAATTAAATCAATTAACAAAATCTTTTCAAAATAAACAAATATTAGAATAGCGGAAACTCTATCCTTGCTCTGACAAAACCAACCCGGACTGAACAAAAATACAAATTTAAATTTCCGAAACCCGGGGTGCCATTCCACAGCAGTACGTATTTAAATTTTATCAGGAACAATTCAATAAAACAGTACTGTCATTTAGAATAAACATGTAGGTACAGTGGAACCTCGAGTTTAAAAATATAATTGTTCGGTTTGTTTTGTGTGTGTATTTGATTATTTACGAAATGACGTCATTTTTCTGTAAGTACTGTTAATTTATTTTGTTACCCTAGTGTCCGGGTAACCCGCGGACAACTAGGATTAACAAGGATTTATAACCTGTAAATTTTGCACACTTACTTTGGCAGAAGCTGGAATTTATGGGCAAAAGTATTTCAACAATTTTGACAAAAGAAATACCTGCCTATTAATTTGTTTGGGGCAATAGCTATCGACATTTTGATCGGTATATCCCGCACGTGCTTTATAACTTGGCAGCAAACCTAGCAGCCATTACTGCAGAATCTCTCTTATTGTATTGTCCGAGGCAAGAGGTAAGACAATCCAGAAAGACCTGATTCACTACTGCACTCATCTTGAAATAGGCATGAGCCTTATTTCTTGCATGAGAAATCTAGACAATTAGAACCCACCGCGATTTTGGAAGCCCGATAATCTGGTATCTAATGTTTTGATTATGTATGTTTGCTCGCTGCCCGTTAAAAATAAAAAAAAATTATTCTGCTTATTCACCCCGCTGTGTATATAGACTCACCTCATGTATATATAATTTTCCGTGTGTAAATAAAATTATGTAATCAAAATACTCGACTTTTGACTGAATTAGATTGCAACCCTGGCTTACTCACGTTAGTTAGCTACTTGTAGAGCAATTTTTTAATCTGTTTTACATTCTGCCGAATTATTGCTGGTAACCATACATTTTTTAGCGTCTGTCAAACCCACATAATAAATTTGTTCTGCGAATTCCATTTTTGGCAACGCTATCTGTGTTTCAAGGGATTAGTTCGCTAGGATAGTAAACTACACAAGCTGTTATTTAATTTTTTATTATAAGGAATAATTAAACAATTCGTTTTACAATATTCGTTGCTGTAAATTATCCCCGGAAAATTAGAAGCACCGTTATACATCTGTTTCTCAAGAGGTAGTGAAAAATCATCTATCCCAAAGAAAGTATTCCTACTTCCAAACATCTTCAAATAACAATACGTTTTTTTTTTGTGGATTGATTGACTGAGATTGGATCAAGATATCAGCAAATTGCAAAGCGCAACTTTTGTCTTAGTTTCCATTTCGACAATTCGGTGACACCTTTTATTAACCATATCAAAAGTTTGATTTTCTAGGATTATTGTAGAGAAAGTATTTATAAGTAAACCCAATATAGATTGATGCAAAGTATAATTCTGCGTCACTTCTAAATACAACATACAGTGTTCCATTAAAAAAAAATCGGGAAAAATCATTTTGAAAACAAGCGAACACTTCCATGGTGATCACCCTGTCATCTGGTGAATTGCTGACATCTTGACCTAATCTTAGTCAATCCACAATTTTTTGTTATTTGAAGGCGTTTGGACGTAGGAATACTTTCTTTGGGATATGTGAAGTTTCAATCTTTGATGAGAAACAGTTGTAACTCGAAGATCATAAAACAAATTGCTTTCATAATCTGGGAAAGAATGGACGTGATTAGAGACCTTTTTCATGATGTAAACATATTATACAGTGGATTCTATTTGAAACAAGGAATTAAAACCTTTAAGCCTTAATTAAAGCCTTTATGAGACATCCACTATATCGGAGTATATTTTCTAAAGGTGCACAATTAATTTAGCAGATACATTCCCTAAATGTCAAATCGCTGTCTAGCCGGAGTAATAAAAGACGGATTTGCGATTGCTACGCCCTGCCATTGTTGTATAGTAATTTATATTCGCTTCTCCTTTTTTTGCAAATTGGGTGAAATGTGCTTGTGCTCGGAAGGATGACCCTTCTGGGGGTTCCAAAAGTACTTTAATTTTTTTAAGTAATTAATATTTAAGTGAATTTAGTTTAATAAATGTTTTTAGTATCGTTTAAGTTATTTGTTATTAGTATTTTAACAGTGTTAGTTTAATTAGATAAGTTTTTAATTAAATTATATATGGCCTGTTTGATTATTCGAACTCCGAGGACGTTACCATACGATTACGATAAGCTATGAACTAAACGAATCTTGTATTTGATACATGAAAGTACCCATATTTAAAATTTACATGAAAAAATGTTTTCTGCATATTTATACAATAAGTTGTCCTTAAATCTCTAACTGATCCGAAAGGTGAAATCAAGAACAAACAACGGAGGAAAATAGCAATAAGTAAGGAATAAATGTATCCCGCAAATTTTTTGGCTTTATTTAGGGCAAACACTACAGTGTCGAATTTTTATCCCTTTCCTGCCATTTCCAAACGAGCATGTTGTGAAACTGTATGAAAAATTAGGAATGGAGCGTATACCATTTAAGCCATTGTAACGCTTGGCTGGTTCCATCTACGTATCGCTTTTCAGTTTGCCGTGAGAGTCCTACGTACCGGGGGCTGTAAAATTTTCAACAACTCGTTATCTCCAAAATTTCAGTGAAGATCGATAAACCCAACTGGCAATTTCACATTCTAGACGAATTAATTTTATTCCTCTCTAATAAATATTTATGAATATTTTTGCCTCGACGGTGTCCAACTAACCGTTAATTAACTGAAGCAAAATTGAAGTTGGTGTTGAGAAATGTGTTTTTGTAGCCGGACCTTGTTCGCGTCCATTACATACATATATGGCGCCGCAGAAAATGAGATATTTAAAATAAGTTGAGCAAATGTAATAGGTTCTCTTCGCCTGTCGATTGCCTGTTGTGCTATTTGATACATTATAAATTATGTGTGATGTTGTTCTTTAGTTATAATACTTCAATTACTCATTTATAGGGTGGGACGGTAAGTTTTAGCTTTCACTGCTATTTATTCCTTCCAATAACGCGCTAACAGATGCAACCATTCTAGTCATTATTCGCTAACTTTTAAGATTTCTGTCTGTGTTTAGTAAACTTATAGGTATATAATTAACTTTAACTAATTTTTTATTACTTATACCTAATGGTACGTTTAAAATAAGCAATAAAACACCACTGTTTCCTTTCATTGGTATATTGTAATGCTGCTTCATCAATAATAAATTCATAGTCAATTCTCACAAAATGGGTAATTGGTTAGAATTTAAAAGCAACATTAACGCTAACTAAAAGCTGCCCTTAAGCAAATAGAGGTAATTCACTTGAATCATTAGATTATGTTATGAGCGCTTAAAGGAAATTGATGATATAAGGTAAATATTCTTCGGCTATGTACTGAGAAACGAATGGCTTAGTTAAACGAATTATGAATTCCAAGTTCATACAAAATACGGTCTTAAACTAGATATTTCTAACTTAACATTAGTTTTTTTTTAACTAATAGAGTTCACTATATTTTTTGTTCTTCCTTCCGGAGTACCGCAAGGTCGTACTTTGCGAGTTTGTGTGTATTGTAATAAACGATTCGTTGATATATTATATTGATATTGCATCTTTGGGATGCGATATTAATTCAATGTACCGTGATACGTGATACTTACTAGACATATTGATAGATTCTTATACAATAATAAAATTCGATTTGGTCGGTATATATTAATTGTAGAGTATTCGTTATTGCAGTTCGGACAAATTGTAGAGTTTTGTACTTTACAATATTTTACTTCTCACCAAACCCTTAAAAAATGATCAATTGGGGTTAAGTCAGGCCTAGCTAGCCATTCTCCTCTCAATCAATTGGTTTGGAAAAAATATGTATTCGAGATATCAATGTAAATATATCTTTTTTATAATTGCGATTCATATATCCTGCTGTATCCTTGCTAAATCCGGTGCTTTATTACTGGAGTGGAGATTAAAAATGTTTTAAGCGATTGATCATAAACACCAAGAAGAGAAGGATTAAAAATCTAAATGCTTAATGTAATGTACTCTACTTTTAGGTTAGGAATTACAATAAAACAACGACTTCTTCCAACCAAAGTCTTATGAATACTAATTGATTATACTGATATATACGTAATACACAGATACAGATGGCGCTCTAGGTATCATACATTTTTACACATCTTCTAAATGATTATTTTTTAAAACATCAGACAGGCCACGAAAATCAAAGTATTGTTAGGTTATGGTGACTATGTAATTGTTGTTTGTCATAGTAAGCGAAATAGCAATTAATGGCCATTAATTCTTAAAAATGTTTTAAACGAATAATTCATTTTATATGTATAAAATAGTAGGATGATTTTTTTTCAGCACCGTGTGGGCAAAGAGATGGTTTTTTTTAAACAATAAATTTCACCGAATAGATTTCCTTTAAATGCTCCGGCTGGAAAAGAATATAATTAATTGTTAGAATTAATTTTGTGTAAAATAAAATGTGTCAGGGAATACAAGTTTTTAAATGGGACCACAAATTTGAAATTGTTATTCTCTATTTGATCAGAAATTTAACAAATTTCATATCGGCTCTCAAATTTTTCTTAAAAATATCTCTATATGTACTCTGAGTATCTGTAATATCAAAAATGTTGATTTATGTAGTTCGATTTGCAATATTTTACAGCAATTTCGTAATTTATTTACCATTGTTTTTAAATTAGTCTGGTTTCGGTACATATTATCGGTAACTGAATTTTGATAAACTTTGATGGTGAAGAACTCAATTCTTTTAAATGCTTATATATTTTGTCTACATTACATTATATTATGAGAGATAGCATCCACATGGATCGATTAATGGTCCCGTCTATTACGACCACTAGGGCCTACTGTAGAGCGGATGTTATCTTAAACTTCACCTGCGTAAGCTTGGATTCGAAAAGGAATCTGAATGTAAATTTTGTGGGGAACAAGATGAAACACCCATCCATCTCTTCGCAGATTGCGTAGCACTGTGCAACTCAAGAGCGTTGCACCTGGGAGCATGTACATCTTAAAATTCATCCAACAAGTCCAGGCTTTTAGAGAAGCTTAGAATCTTGTTGATTAGGATTGCACTCAGGTTTTTCTAGGGAAAAGTCAACTTTCCCAAAGATTAAATACCTGATTATCGCCACGGTAGGATAGTGACAGAAAATATGCTCAATTGTCTCCTGGTCATCCAGATACTGTCAGCATTCAGTCTCATCCAAGAGTTTTATTCTCTTAGATTTTTTTATGAATCTACAAAAACCTGTGAAGACAGAAACAATTACTTTGAGAGTTTTGCGGTCAAGCTCAAGTAGCTCTTTGTTTCTGACATGTTGAAATGCACTCCTTCGTATATACCAATCCAAGATAATAATTCCAATCAATTTCTCTTTTGCTCCGAAATTGAGTTGCTGTTTAGCTGCCGTACGTGCTATGCTTACGGCGAGTACCTGAAATTACTCCGGAGCATCCCGCATTTCCCTGAACGAGTGAACGTCCAGGTATCAAGGTTAGGAATAGGTTACTAGTTGTCCCCAATAATACAATTTTTTGAGCACCTATATTAAGAAAGTTTTAAATTTTTAGACTTATTAGAAAATCATATCTTTCAATTTCAACATTTTCCTGAAAAACTTTCTTAAATATGCACCGAAACTCCTCACCTCGCTGCATTAATTGTTTTATTATAGGTTTTTTGAACTATCCTGTACTAATATGGACAGTAGCCTACACACACAGAAAACAATCTCATGCAATCTGTATCATATGAAAAATATAATACTTACTGCCTATAAGTTTCATTTCGTTTAGTGATGATTACGATTTTTCAAGATTATTTCGATTTTATTTATATATAATCCTATATACCTATATCCTACTCGATTTATGTGTAAAACCCTTTTTTAGCACAGCCGAAAAAAGGACGATATTATGTTACACATAAGATAATATTCGACTTCGAGTAATACCCGTTTTTAGGACTAGTTTCCTGAAAAAGACTTCTTGTATTTTTGTAAGTCTATTTATGAATACCGCAAAAATTGCTTGAAAATGTTAGAAAGTGTACTAAAGGAGTAAATAGCGAAAAGCGAAATAATAAGTATTGAAATGCAAAATTAAGCAATGACAATTTTTGTGACAAAGTATGCCTTTTTGTCTGGACCATATCTGTCCCTTAATAACTGTGTATCACCCTCACGTAAGTCTCTACTATACTCCTTCACTTCGTGCATACGATCGATATCTGTTTAGTGCTTCGGTTGGAACTATTGCACAATTCCACTGTACGCTGCACTTGAATCACTAACTTATTTTTTGGCACATATTATACATAATTATGTAATAATTTTGAAGCTGTGTAAGCAGAAAAATTTTGACAGTTGGTGACACAACACGTGGATTCACACTTATGTATAATATTTAAGATTGCTGCTACAGTTGAGACTGGCTTCTTTTGAGAAGATATAAAGCGGCCAACTACTTCTCGACCATTGCTGCCGAGTGGTGTCATTCAATTATGTTTCTCCTTTTCTCCAGATGTGTTAATTAACATTGCAGCATTGCATATAAAGAACTAATATATATAAGCAACATGCAATAACCCGAAATTTTAAATGAAAAAGAAATGAATAAATGGCTGAGGTGAGAAGAAATAACTGGTAGCAGCGGAGACGTACATTCATAAATGCATGCCAGGTTAATACTGCCGCCTGAAGTTTGGATTGTTTGAAGGAATGGTTCTCGATTCTCACTGCAATATGTTCGGCAACTACGGCGAGTTTTTACGTATAGGTTTAGTCCCTATTAGTGTAAATGTTCACCCGCAGATATGGTATTTTAAAAAGAAGCAATCAAACGATTGCTCACTCAATAAGAAATATGCTTATTTGGCGCCACCGCGCTTTCTAAGAATTACGTTTAATCGAAAAAGAGAATCACATTGAATGTTAGCATTCATAATATCAGCGATTGATAAGAGGAAGCCGGCATACATCAATAAAACAGGAAACTAGTATTTCTACTTAATTGTTTAACGATAATAGTACATTATATATTTTTTGAATATGCGGATGCATTTATATTTCATCTATCGTTCGCTACTTTATTAGGAAATACGGTGGATACGCCACTTATGGAATGAAAGTGAATAACCGCACTAAGCATGATTAGAATATAAACAAGATGTTAGGAGGAGACCTGAATTGTTAATAATCAAGAAGCGGCATTAACGGTAAGCGATAAAGTGTTTTATGTATGAGATGGTAAAAATTATAGAACATAAAATGGTCCGATTTAATAAAAATACTCGCGTACGTATAAATAGAAAATTAGGAATAATGAGCACATAAAAATCAATAGTTAATTCGAAGTAATTCCATGGACTATTTATTATCTACAATTCAACAAATACAACACAAATACACACGAAATTATTTTTATGTAAATAGTAGTTAATTGTACCGCAGATTATATAGTCTTTCCAGATAATTCTAACACTTAATATATAATGATAATAGCCATAAAACTTTATTGCTTTTCTTAGAAATAGAGATCTGTCAACAGGCATTAGTTGTACAAAAAAGTATGTTGAAGTCTTTGTACGTTATGTTAGTAATAGTTCCATTATTGATGTTGGTTTAAAATAAGCATGTACAGATATTTACTCACTAATATGTATTATATCACATTAAAGTTTAGATTATATTTGAATAAATTTCCTTGTTATTCTTTGTAAACGTTGCAGTATTATAAGTATAGTTTAAAATTAGAGCTTCGTGCCGGTAGTGCAGTGGTGCAACCTTTCCTCATACTAAATAGGCTGTGACACAAATTTCTTTAAATATCTATTCATTTATATTTACATCTACATTATGTGTTTGTATTTCGACTTCCTCTCCGCACTGAACATACGATACAAAAGGCAATATATACAAGGAGTTGAACAATATGAAGTTGAATTTTCAAATACTTGACAACCAATCAATAGTTGAGCAGAACACATTACACCTATTTCTGCTTATAACAACTAGATACGTTAATTATTTAAAATCACTCATTGATAGATTGATTTAGTCGCTAATTAGGAGTCAGGTTCGTTCATAATGGCTTTAACATCGCAGGTCATAGGTCTATTTAGTGCATTTTTTCACATAAACAGATTACTTTAAACCTTTTACTAGGTTTAATTGTTTAGTGTGTTTAGTCTGCGTGGTAAATTGTTTGAGGGAGCTAAGTAGATGATTTCAAGATGAGGACTATATCTTTTAACGCCAACGCTAGTTTTTTTTATTAATTGCAAGTGTTGCAATTGCAGTGAACATTAAGAAACACGTGCATATAGTTAGAACTTAAAAATACAACTTAGAGCTTATAAACTAAACACATAACTTCACGTGATATTCAAGAACAAAATAGATACTAATAATACACGAATGAGATCATTCCATATGCTTTTGACATATTCATTTAACAGAAAATTCAAGGTGGAAATCATGTATCGGATAAGTTGGAATCAATCTAGCTTCATCAAGACAGCTTCGAGGAATTGATCTGGTTTACAGACGGATCAAAAACCGAGAAAGGAACTGGTGCTGGAATCTATAGTAAGGTGAGAAACAAAATGATCACCCTTTCTTTAGGAAAATATGCCATAGTCTTTCAGGCAGAGGCGTATGCAATATTGCATTGTGCCAATGAAATCAATTCGAGGGTTTACGGAAACAAGCAACAGACAACCAGATGATACTGAGAGCATTAGTAAACCCTAAAATACAATCAAGACTGGTATTGGGAATGGGCCACTTTGCTGTGGGTGCCCGGGCATTCGGCAATCGAAGGAAACGGAAAAGCCGATGAGTTAGCAAGAAGAGGATTATCGGCTTCATATATAGGTCCAGAACCTTTCGGATATGTAAATCATACTCACAATTGTTGTTGCAAGGGACTGTATATAGTACTAATAAATGAAAGTTCACAACATCTTCTTTCTAACACCACTCAGCAAGCATTATCTTTATTGAAAATTATAATACATTTTTTTTTGTTTTTTGCATGAAAATGAAAAGCGTTAGTCCAAAACTGGTAACACTACATGCGCCCACCGAAGGTATTAAAGTATATTTTGAAATTAGAGAACAACGAATAATAAACAGTAGGTAAAATAAAAATAGTGGTAATTACTCATTTACCAGAAAATTAAAATAGTTTACTACATTATTTTGTTGTTTTTAATTTCAAAGCCTACCTTACTTATAAGAAACAGAACGATATGTGTGTCTAACAAGTTGTTTATTACTATTAGTTATTGTTTAAATATTTTGCTTAATAAGAATTCACATCATTAGCTAAAAGTACTTTATTATTAATCATTTACTTCTATTAAGTTTCATAGACATTAAACTATTTTTATTTTACCTACTATTTATTATTCCTTGTTCTTTAATTTCAAAACCTACTTCCTTCGGTGCGCGCATGTACTCTTATGAATTATTAGTTTTGGACTAACGGTTTCCACTTTAATGCAGAAAGCAGCAAAGTATTATAATTTTCAATAAAAGTAATGTTTATTAAATGGTTTAAAATAAAAATGTTTGTAAAATTTTATTTATTACTTCTAGATATAGTTCCTTGCACAACAACTGTCATTACGAAAATGTACTTTTCAGTTTTCACTGTGTTAATTATGCAAACATTGACAAAATTGTTGACCAGATTTAGAAATACTACTGTAAGTGAGCTGCTAAAAACGAAAAAAATGGAAATATGTAATTCAATTAAACAATATTTAGTTTTTTTAAAGTATTTTTACAAAAAAATGCACGCAGCCTCAGAATTGAATTCTAAACAACTTTTTCAAATAACTTTTTTGGATATCATGTCATCTAACCGCACTTTTTGAGATTAACATCATATTTTTTAAATTTACCGCCATACTAGTGGTCACGTGATGTGTGTCAAAATAGATTTTGGGGTTCCCAGACATGCACAACCTAACCCCAAAAAAAGTATTTTAATAATAAAAAAAATTCCCATATGTTGCAATATTTATGCCGGTCACTGTATAATCTTTTGATTGTAAATTATATTTTATAAAAGATCTTTGTCAAAGAAATTAAACGAAAGTGTAATATCCGGTTTAAAAAGCCAATAATCCATAGCTTATGGCGAACATTGTTTCTGTATTGTTATAAATATGCAAATATTGAATCAAACGTACATGATTTATTCAACATTATCTGTAATTATCGTTACAAATATTATACAAATACATAGGCTTAATCGTACCAACCTCCGACTACGAATACGTATTTGTATCTGCGCTTTTGCGTAAAATCGACAGTATCGCCGAAACTAAAGTAAAAATAGATGCCGACCCGACTGCCGATTGATGAATTTGTATTCACGTTGAATGTTCCACATATGAATATCCCATCGCAAATTTACGATATTCTTATACCGTTTAAACTGCGCAACAGCGCTGCGTTACATATACACACGAATGAACCTAGCGTACGTATATACGTCTTGATTAAAATTCAGGGCTTCCCATTGAAAAGTTCGCATAGTTTTGCATTTCGCCGCTGACCGCGCGTGCTGAATTCGAAATGTCAGTCAATATTTTGCAGGATTAATAATATATGTACAGGCCCGGTTGTGCAGACGTAATATATGTACATTATGTATATGTAAACGAAGTTATGTGGACATAACTTCGTAGGTCGAATACTAATTACTCTTTGTGAATTGATGCACACATTACCGGGTAATGCACTACTCTATATAGAGAACTATATTCGGTGCAGGCCCATTGTATACTAAGAACGCTTAATAAGTATAATAAGGATGCTCAAACCATGTAGTTTTATAATATTCTGCTAAGATTTTGTTTTATGAAGCAGCTTTATATATAATATTGAACCCCAGAAAGTTTTAACTTTGTGAATTTTTTGAGTTCCTAATATGTCGTAGTAGTTGTGGATAGTGATTATCTGTAGTTTTTTGACTATCCTAGACATTAGGTATAATATCGTTGCCACATTCAAAGTTGGTTTGAAAGAACCCATCGCTTAACCATTGCTCAGCGCATTAAAATTGTTCAAATTATTCCTACAGCCCAATAAACAACTCATGTGAACTGTGTATTGATTTTTACGGAATTATTACGGTGAACTTAATCGTCTTATTGATCGAACAATTCCTTACATAGTGAAAATATGAAAAGCTAGAAGCATGGTGGAAAGGATAAGCCCTGCGCATCATCATGGCGCACGTTCAATTGAGAAAATTATTGCTGTGAGTGATGGTGTGGCTGACGACTAAGAATTATCGATTTGTTACTGTTCACAGGCTTCGGGTATTTCTTATGTTTCCATTTGGCCCATTTTGCATAAAGATTCTCTCTTATACTTCTATAAAATCCAGTTAACTGAAGTTCTAGCTTCATGGCCAGCGAAGAATTTACGCAAATTGGTATTGGAGTAGTAAGAAATCTATGTTGGTTTTTCAAAGATTTTCTTTTTTCGTTGATGAGGCATATATCTAACTCTCCGGATGTATTAATAAACACAATTGCCTTCACGTGATATACGAATCACCATTGCATGTCCAAAAAGCAACGGTTCCCTTTGCTGGAATTCAGAATATTATTCTGGTACGCCCGGAGGTACATATTCTGGATTTTCCAATTTCTACCACCATTCAGTCTGTATGCCTCCATTCTTGCCTTCTTTTTAATATAAATATAGGGGAGAAGTGGAGGGTTATATTTGGCGTGACTTCCATAGCAGCTGTTGGTGAGCTTTTTGCATCATCAGTGATGCACAGGCAAATCAACTACTATATCTTTCCGAGTTTAGTAATTGTCCGCTTCTGCGTAGTCCTGGATACCACTCAAACCAGACAGCCATAGGTTAACATGGATCTTACCACTGTAGTGTTTAACCAGTGCATCATCATCCCCATGTTTTTCTAGTTGATCACGGCGGGTTGTGATCTGTTCAACATGTTAATCCAAGGTTAGCTCCGAGTCAAGAACTATTTTTAAGGATTTAGCATCTAGACTGAATTGCTTCCTTCTTTTATGAAGGACGAGTAGTTTCAGGCCATCAAGTTTTCTACGTCTCGTAAAGGGAACAACTGTTTTCGGAGGATTGAGCTGCAGGTATTCCTTTATACATCACTCTTCTTGTTTTACAATCCTCTGGAAAAGTTTTGAAATAATGCTTGCATTTTTGCCCACTACGAATAGTGCAATATGTCATGTGCATATGCCTGGGTATAGCAGCTTTCAAAATAGATCTGAAAAAATCGCGATGAAACAGATCCATAGGCCACCCCAATCCCACCCTAATCTAATAGATAGCTTTAATTATTTAGGGTTACAAGCAGCCTGTCGATGACAAAATTCAACCTGTGTATTGGTTCACCCACTAATGATATTTCAATAAATTTTCTATAATGATATCAAAAAGCATCAAAAAATGTTATTCGTCTAAAACTATTATTAGTTCATACAATGTATGCTTACCTAACGCGTTTTATTTTTTATGCTTTTTAGCTTAAAAAGAAAGATTTACACAATATCCGATACCACACGATTTCTTAACTTAACTTTTGCTAATTCCTATACTACCACTGTGCATTATGTCCTGGTATCCTTGGCCTCTGTGGAAAGTCTTCGAGTTCAACAATAGCTAAATCTGTGTCCCTTCAAAGATAAATGGCCCTTGGCTTGAACTAGATTTTTGTCCTGTGGAAAATTATTTACAATTTTACTTCGACAAGGAATTTCTTCGTGAATTGCAAAAAATTGGAATCTGCTTTAGGTTCATTTATTTTTTTTTTAATTAGCTTTGCATATTTCCATCATCTGTAATGCCAATATGATATCATTGGAGCTGTCATTGATTTTTTGGAGATCTGCGACAGCATTTTAGAGTCTTCCTGAGATCTTTTTTACCTTCAATACACTTATTGCCTTTTTTCTTTCCTTAAAATCTGAGCTTTGTTTTGCGCTGGATTGAGATAGCTGTAACAATAGGTGGAGACTCTTTAACAGATTATTTTTGATCTGGGAGAGATGAAACCTTCTTTTTATACGATGAATTTAATTTATGAGAAATCTTCAAAATAAACAGATCTTTAGTAAAGCAACGACACCGGCTGCATACTTTGTACATTGTTATGGCCATAGCGTTTTAAATGTCGATGCAATTTTAATAAAATAAATTGTTTATTTAAGTAGTTCATCGACATTATGGATAGGCAATTAACAAATATAACTTTTACGCATAATAATTGGGGCTTCAGCTTTTCCCACTTTGTATCTTGGATTTAATAATTACAAAATTCTTTATATGCAACGGTAGTTATACGTGAAACAACTCTATATTGTAATAAGCGTCCTACAAGTAATAAAAATAAACGAGCGACTTATGAGCCCAATATGGAATTCAGTAAGTCTATTATCAAAAATTATTTTAAAAGTACGTACCCTTGAACGTCTATTTCAACACGAAACTAAATATTCATAAGTGCTTGGTATATTACCGCCCATTACATAAATTTATGTTAATGTACCTGCATTTGAAATGATAGTTGGATAAACATGCACAAAGGTATACAAAGGTGTGGAAATTGAAATTACGTGTCCTAAATATATTTTTTAATATTAATGGACTTTTCCCGCGAGTGAAAGTTCTTATAGTTATAGTGCTCCTAATGAGTCGATTCCTGTCCATCCGATTTGCTTAAAAATACATTAAGGGAGATTTAGTAGCACCCATCAGTGTTAATTCTAACATATGTGTTGTTTCCAACGCCAAGTAATTTATTTTCTTTAACAATAAAAGGCAGCGTGAAAGATTTACACAAAGGTTACTAGGTAATATATGGACACTGTCGTGTTCTTATTAAGACAGGAGTAAAGAAAATGAGTATTGTTTACTGCGAGCACAGTAAATAGTTTTACAGCACTTTTTTTTTCTACGAAAGCAGTGCAACTGACGTCGGCAAAGTATTAGTTTAATGATGGCAATTACAGTTTGGTGGCTACACGATTGCTTAAAGCACTATAACAGGCGCCCTACTTAGGTATGTAACCATTATCAATATATCTCGTCATATCGCAAATTTCAGGTGTGAAGTTTTTTATTGTGGTCAATGCAAGAAAAAGCGAAAAAATATAGATAAAAATGGAAAAAGGAGAAGCCTTCTTTTTAAAGCTTGATGCGGATATTTTTTTGCTTAATTATAAGAGAATTACCCATCTTAACCATTATAATATTTTAGGAAGATAAGAGTACGATTCGCTCGGGCATTTATTTTAAGTAATTTTAATTCGTGAGCGGATTTTGTCTTCCATTCTTGATAAAATATAAATATTGCTTGTGAATCAATTAAAAATATTAGGTACATACTGACAATATATATCACTCGCGAAAGAATCGTATTTTAATGCCTTTCTGAGGAAAACTAGAGATCTGTGCATTGTGAATTTAAAACTAACAAACAATTTTAAGGGAACTGCAGCCCGACAACGTATGTGCCTAATTACTTTTAGTGATAATTTACAGATTATTTATGATTTACTGTGATCAGGCAATGTTATAAAATAGTATTGGGAGCTTTTAAAGGCATTTGTATTCATAATAGCTTAATTGGGTGTACAATAAAAATAAATTTTAAAATATCCCAGCGTTTTGCTCATAAACTAGGTTTTAATATTGTGGTCAATATACGATTATCGGAGTTTTAAATATCTATTGTATTCTTGCTCATTGGGTTAATAGAATGCTTTTACTTCTTCAAGCTTGATGTTATGATGTCGTTCTAAGTAAATATGTTCTCTGCAAAGGCTGACTGTCGCGTTTGCTTCTATGCTTTCTATATATGTATCAGATTATAAATACCAGATAAGAAAGACTGTGGGGAAGGCATTCAAGTTAGAGCGGGCAGTAAGTAATATACAGACGCCTCTAAAACGGACTATGGCGTAGGAGCTGGAATATATGCGAAGAAGCCTAAAAAGACTGTTTCGGAAAGCTTCAGCAAGTACACAACAGCGCGTTCCTAACTGAAGTCGCTGCATTTCCTCATTGTGTAAGTAACAGCGTCGCCAGTCAATACCTAAAGCGATTGATTCCGTACGTGTTGACTTTAAGCCGATTTGGAACTGTGCAAGCACCCTAAATGAGGCGGGTACCAAAAGAAAATTAACATTGACCAGTGTTCCCAGCCATTCGGACATGAAGGGAAACGAGGAGGCGAACGACCTCGCTATTCGAGGCTCGTCAAGGTCATTCCTTGAAACTGGCCCTTCTTTTGGTATTATCGAACAACAAATTGGAAAGTCCATCAAAGAATGGATATGTAATGAGTGCAAAGAGTGCTGCCAAAGATCACCAAGACAGACACCAAGACACTGTAGACTAACTAGGTTTTATGTTGAGTACATGGCGGAATAGGGCCTGATAGATGACGCTACCTGCAGGTTCTGTTAAGAGGAGAAAGAAACACCGGTTCACGTGAGCTGTGTCAATGCGACGGCCTGGCGAGGTTTGTAGTAGTGGGCGTGGAAAATTCCACCTCTAGGAGCTATACAAAGAAGTCGCTCTCAAAGATGAGAGGCCTAATTAGAGAATGTCTTCTAGGGAAAAGGTGATCACAATAGTGATACGTTTGTTGTTTGGCCTCATGAAAGAAATAGTCTAGATAGTTTTTTATATCATCTAAACGGTATACGTTTAAATATAAGTTTCACCATCAAGTTGAAGAGAAATGGTATACTATCTTTTCTTGACATTTTTGTCAGTCGCTAACAAAATCCAGCAATAAATGGTGTGTACAGGAAATTTACACCTGCGAACTATTACCTGCACAGCGAATCAAGTCATCACCGTCGTCCACCCTCGTTAAAAGAATAGGACAATGCATACGCAAAAGAACATGAAGAGCATGCATCAGAAGTGCTACAAACTGAACTCGACCATTTAAAACAAGTGCCACGGTGTAATAGAGGCTCTTATAATACTATTAATCGTGTTGTCAGAAGAATATTACATCAGAGAGATCAGAAAGATACAGAAGCAAAAATGTTAGTCACAGCTTAAAAAAAATCCTCCACTCACTGGATTATTCCTTTCCCAGTTTTCCCTACTGTGAAAAATGTTCTGTTTTTGAAATTTAAATTTATATACCCTGTGCGACTTACAAATTAAATCTATTATCAGCACATTTCAAGTGTTAATCTATGTTAGCAACGGAAGGTAAGAAATGTAGATGAAAACTAAAAAGTTCTTCGGAATATGATAAAAAAGGATAAGTTGATGTGTTAACGACCGTACCGTTATCAATTTATTCAGCGTGTGACTTAATAAAGAGAAGAAGCTATGAAAAATAGCGAGTCACTGTGTGTTTTAACTGTGTGTGCATCTCCATAAGTTAAAATATACTACCATAAATCGTTTACTAGCTTGTCATTAGCTGCTGCATTATTTGTTTGCACAATATTTTTCGGCTAATCGGCAAATTAAAACGGATGTTGACGGCCTCAACCTATTGTACACCTAGAAATAACTTTTTTATATTTTATTATTTATTTTACTGGTGGATATTATTATTTTTTAACTGGTACATATATTACATTGTACATTGTTTGTCCGTTGAAAATATACGGTGAAAGTGCAATTTGAATAGAGATTTTAAAACAAGATGAGGTTGTGAATAATGTGACCATTGTTTGTAGGTCCCGTAAACTAGTAGCAGTGTTACTTCCTTTTGGATAGCAACCTTTATAATTAGTTTTTTTTTTTAGTATTTCTGTCTCTTATTTGTATTAAATTTGTGATAATATAATGGTTAAAAGGTTTATATATGTAGCGTTAACTGCGTTAATTGCTCTAGATTAGCATTCCAGCAATAATTTCATCAGATTCTTTCCACGTATATCGAAAAGTGTCAAAGTTGAGGCATTGATCTAAATTACTGAGATTTTATCGACTAGTTATAGCTACAGACTGTAACAAGACAAATTACAGCATTGATATCTATATACTTATCTATATACAGTAACACTAAGTTTGAGAGGGTTATAGAAAAATGGTACAAGCGCTATTTGGGAAAATAATAGTTAATAGTATACGGCGTATTTATATATTTTATTATTTTATGCAGAACTTAATTTTATTTTCAGTAGTATATACAGGTGTATCAAATAAAAAAGTAAATTTTGCTCGGGTGTTAACTACATGACATATAAAGCCCAAACCCACCGAAACCGGATTTCATCATTAAAGAATAAAAAAATGTAAAATTTAGAGCCAAAATTATGTGTAAATACATTGCACTCATTTAGTATTATTCTTAATGGTATGCCGTAAGTTCGTTTAACGTCACTCTGAATAAATAAAGGCCCTTTCTTCTTTTTATAAAATAAACATTCCTTTTTTGTTAAGAGCATTCTACGTAAGTCCACAAAGTATTATTTTTAATATCCTGATAAGATGTTGATGACTATTATTTCTCTGGACAAAACTCAACTTGAAAAATGTAATATTACATTTAATTCATTTTTTATAAAATCGTTACTTGTATTTGAGTAAACATTCCTCCATGATGGTTCAAAAACACATACGAATTAAACACGAAAGTAATATTTTTTAAATATTAGAATGCAAGAATCACTACCTAATAGAAAAGCAGTATAGATAAAAACAATGCCTAAGATGTTAATTGTTGCTAAATGAATTTGTACAAGTAATGAATTGATGCAAGAGAACCTGAAACATTACAGGATGTTGTTAGCGCTATGGAATTCAATTAAAAATATCCAAGAACCTTTTTGGTGTGAGACTGCAGTACAATAATCAAGTATTATTGGATAAGTAGATAATATAAATTTACAGAAGCAAATACTAACCTAAAATTTACCTGTACGGAAAATTATCATTTCTGCGCTTTGGAGTAAAAGGCAAAATTATTGCTTTGTTAAATAAATTTAATAATAATATGGAGCTTATGTCCAATTAAGATATTTATCCAATGCTTCAATTTAAGATGTGTGCTTCTCCAAACATATAAACAGAGACAAGAGCACTTCGTCCTACCCAAACAGAATTCGATTTTGCAATCTGGCTCGTTAGCACCTAAGGGACGGTTCCCATTTTGTTACATTCGATTACTTTGGAAGCTCAACATTGCAAGAGCCGGAATTTATCCAATACCAATTTACTTTGAAACAGCATCTAGTTTTAAACTGATACATACAGGGTGTTATCTAAATGATGTTACTATTTTTTTTTATTTTTGAAACCCCACAGTTTAATGGTACGCTTGATATGCGTATCAAGAAAAAAACACCGCTACTTATGTACAAACGGTTAATTTTGTGAAAGATTTGATCTTCACAAAAAAAAAAAAAACTTTAAAATGAAATAAATACGAAATGGGCACATAGCAGCTAGGACAAGACCAGATGAGACTGTCCATGAGCTGTGCGCTCAGCGGATAAACCACGAATATTTTTCGTTTTCAATGTTTCAACTACTATAAGACAGCATCGGTATTTTGAAGTATCGGTAGTAGAGCCAACTATCGATAATGAAAGAGTCCAATTGCAAATGTTACCACAAAGCTTAGCAACCCGATCGAATGTATCAAGACGTCAGCTTGAAATTGAATAAAAATAGCATCAAATGGTATACGGATGGCTCCAAACTGGCGGAAGGAGCTATAGAAATATATGGCCCAAGCATGGGACCTGGAAAAAAGGACCTTGCAGTATAAGTAGCATATAATACATGAGTATAGAGTATAGATTTTCCTTTTTCCATAAATAAAGAAATAAACTGTTAAAAAATTGCACTAATTTACTAATTTGTTTAGTTATTGTTAGCCAATAGTCTCTAACCATAATCATCAACAGTCAATTATCGACAGTCAACTATTGATAGTTGATGTCACTGGTACCCATTAGTAGTTTTAATGCATTTAATTCGAGTTCTAAGCGAGGGAAGGCGAAAGGCGTTGCTAAGAGACGGTTGTCTTTCCGATTTTGTTTGCGGCCAGATATTGCTTCTCCTAGCATGTATAATTTTTTATCAAAATTCAATTCAACAACAGATGTCGGAAATAAACAAAATACTTTTACTATTCTAATATCTCCATAAATTCAGTCATCAAAACTGGCCGCTATTCTCTTTGTCAAGTTATGTATTGTCTTTTTAATCAATAGACGGTTTCCGCCACTGAGTGAAGCGGTACGCGAGCATATCTCGGTTTCTCTAACTATTGAATCTCTCCTAATCGGAGATAATTGCATTATATTTTAATAATTTTGTATCTTTAAAATATTTGCATCAATTTATTTTGACTTGTCCAAATTATTGAGGTACATAAACTTTAAATTTTTGTCAGCTCTTAATCTAAATTATATGTAATATATATTGTTTGAAATATCCAATCTAACACTGAGCGACGAATATTTGAGAAGCTAAGGAACACAAAACAAAAATTAGCAATGCTAACTTCTCTTCCTTATAATATACAGTATTTGGATTAGTAATGCAATCCCACTATGTTACGTTATATATTGTACACGTTATGTTATACGAGAATAAGCCGATATCAATTTACGTATTTGAATTGTTAATTTGGCGCGTGAATTTGCATGTTGTGTATATCATAGCTTCCGGAGGTAATAATAAAGGTCTTCCCTGTCTAATTTAATGCTATTGTTAGCACTAGGATAGGCATCGGCTCTAGGTGTCCGTCCATAGTTCTCAGAAGGAGTCATAACCATAACAATTGAGAGAATCGCTTTACAAGGGCATAATATAACTCAGATTTGGAGATCATTCTGAAATTTGTATCTATGGGCTTGTAAAGGTTCCATTTATTACTAGGCCGTATAATAATACCTTGTGTTTTGTGTTGCCTTCATGATTATTAATATCACCTAATATGTTACAAGCATAGTTGACAAGCGTGTTTCGTATTTATGAGTGGTAATGTACTTACGTTAAACTTAAGAAGTTACGGTATACAACCTGCAATTAAAATTCTACCAGCAGGAATAGTCTGGATATTTTCTTCAAACCAACATATTTTCTCAAAAATCAAGTACATTGTTATTTGGATGTTCATTTTCTCGATGCATATGTACTGTAATGCTTTCTCGTGTGGTGGTGTATCGCATGGTTTCCATATTTTTCTTTTTATTTCATTAGCTCTATTTACTGTACCCAATTAGTTGCAATACACCACGTTTACTAGGACAGATAACGGCGTTCGGTTAGACAATTTTATTTAAAAAAATGACTTTTTTTGTATAGGCGCAACGAATAGATCTTTGGTTCGGCCAAAAAATCATTTTTTTAATCATTTCTTCAAATTGAGAAAATATTCGATTAACTGAAAACTACGAAAGTAAACGTAATGTAAGTTTTGATTGAAAGAAGTATATTTTCCGTGTAGTATTTGTTTCCCCATTGGTTAAAAAATTCATCACATTGACTTGGAAATTTATATTTATAGAAATGTATATTTTTTTTTAAATGAGTAATAGGCAAGTAAGTTCGAAAGGAATTCGCGATATACTATAGCATAATTATATAAATATAGTAGAAATTTTTATTACTTGATACTTGTTAGCAATAATTATAAGAACTATTAGTAAAAATATAAAGATTACCCATCTCTACTATATAAATATCTTTTTAAAACAGATGTGGATACCAAAACCTTATATATAAAAAAAACATAAATAGCCTAATGTATTTTATTTTAAATTGAAATGAGAGTAGCTTCTTTATGCACAAGAAAAAAGAATTATTTATTTTTACCACCATTTGGTATAAAAAAGCCAGCTTACTTCAATATATACATCTTAAATGTTTCGGAATATGTTTGGGAATGATCTTCAATATTTTTCATGTATTTGCATTTGCTAGTGACTTTTATACGTTATCCTATAGTGAGTATTAATTCGTTAATTATTTAAAGGCGTCTGTATCTTTTTCTTATTCTGGAAAGTGAACTAATTCTTTTATTAGCATTCGAAGTTAAGTCACATTCTTATATACTTGTAAATATTTCAACTAAATCTAGAGAAATCATAAATGTTGGAATATCATCAGTTACATTTTTACGTAAGCTGAGGCGATAAATACGTAACAGATGCTGACTACTGTCAACTAATTTTAATAATAAAACAAATCAAAATTTTACCCAATACAAATAAATACGTCTACTGTCAATCGAAGAGTATGAGTATATAAAAAGGTGAGCTGCGGAATGTAAATAAATAATTATCTAAGAATAAAAAGCCCGGCATCGCAGTTTCTTGAAAACTTAAATGTATATTTCGCGCTATATTATCGCATCCTATGCACACAGAAAAATACTTGCATTAATCCAACAAATATGAATTATTTGAAAAAATATTATTGGAGTAACTATATTTTTGTTTAATTATCAAAAAAAGATATTCAAATCAAACAAAATTTTATTTTTGGAAATTGTAGTTGAATTAACAATAAAATTTTGCTAGAATTATTGTTTCTGATATTTAGAACGTTATTTGTTAAATTAATAAAAGAGGTTTGGTTAATCATAACCGCTAGAATTGTTATTTCGACAATATCTTTATTTTTGATTTTTTTATTACATCAACCACAAAAATTGTATGTTATCTACATAGTTTTCATTTGAAGTTGAATTTGGTTTACACGCTGGCGCCGGCGCGTCTTTACTGTTCACACCTCACACACGTGTATTACACATAAATAAACTAGAAGATAAGTTTGTGTTCGAGCTATTATGGTATTAACAAATTACCATAATAAGCTCACTGTGATGTCAGATTATCTAATATTACCAGTTAGTACAGCATTGGTAGCTGTGATCTTGGATGTTACTATAACTTTAAATAACTGTGAATTTAGGACGTAAGACAATATTATTCTACTAAAATAACTCAACATTGCACTATCTTTAGTAATGTAGTATTTCAACATTTTCCAATAAGAAAAAATGGGGACGGTAATTGAATTAATTAACATTTTGTTGTATAACCATCTATTGTATAAAAATACAGTGATACAGAATATAAGTGCACAGTATTATTTGATGATGTTTTAAGAGACAAATATTTTAAGCGGCAAATATCTATTTCTATATGCAGCATGGACTTTGTTTTTTTTCATATTGTGTACAAACATTGATGTCTTATCGTATTAGTTCTCTCTCTCTCTCCTTTCTTTTTCAATCCTTTTAAATACTCGTTTTTTTCTAATAAGGCGCAATTGAATACAGCCGAATTAGTTCTAGAACATTCTTCCCAAGGAGCGTTGTTAAACAAATATCGATGAATTAAAAGTAGTTATCCTACCTTATACACCACTAGCACTATTTCCGTTTACTGTTTATCACTGGCTGTTGTGAATCACGTGACGACATGACCCGTCGATGTTGGTGATAAATAGGTAATAGAAAATAAAAGAAGTATATAGGTAACCATGTAGAATGATACGTACAGGCCAGATCATGAATGTTTGTAGTTACGTCATATTTGCCTACTACTACTAAGGTCTCATTATCATACTAATACCAAACCGAGATCTATGTGGCACTTTTCTTGTTAAGAGCGGCATAGGACAATGGCATGCCGATATTTTGTTGGTATGACTGTTAAGACATGTCATGGTGGGGCACAGCTAAGACGTGCCCGACTTAACTTTTGTCTTGGTTCCGGCGGTCCGCCCAGCGGACAGGTCGACGTAGTCCCAAATCCGACGGACCAGGACTTTAGGGGGCGGCTTATCCTGGGGCTCCACAATTTGAGCGAAAAGGGGGTTCGAAGATTCGCCCGCCCTCAGCCATGATCGAGCAGCTAATTCGAAAAGCTGATCTTTAAGCGAAGGAATTTCGAGATCGTCGCGAAGCTGTTGGTTCCTCACCATCCATGGGGCCCCCACAACGAGGCGCAACATGCGGTTCTGCAGGACCTCCATGGTGGCGAGGTGCGACTTGGCCATGGTACAGAGGGCGAGCGCCCCATCTGTCAGGATCGGTCTCAGACATGCAGTAATAGAGTAGTAGCTTAGATTTGATGTTTAACTTGCTCGCCTAGCTAGTAGGGCATCAGCTGGATCTTTGCAGCCTGAAACCGACCTTGACCTCTTTAACGTCGGTTGGAAAGTTAAGCCGCGATCAAGGACGAGCCCCAGGTATTTAACCCGGTCCGCCCAAGGAACAACAATGCCGTCGACCTCAATCCTATCAGCCGGAACCGTCCTCCGCCGCGTGAAACGGACAGAGACTGACTTGCTGGGATTAACCCGCAGTTTCCAAGTCTCAGCCCAGGAGACAATGTCATCCAATGAAGCCTGAATTTGGCGGATCAATATGTTTTCACTTCTGCCGGTGGCGTAGACTGCCGTGTCGTCGGCGTAAATGGCCAGATTGACGGCCGGGTGCCTCGGGACGTCACAGGTATAGATTAAAAACAGCTCCGGGCCCAAAAGGGACCCCTGTGGAACTCCAGCGCCGATCGGACGAACGGATGAGTAGGTCGTCCCAACCCTCACGGAAAAGGAGCGCCCCAGCAGGTACGACCTGACGAGTCGAACCATGCTGGAGCTGATCCCAAGTCTCGCCATTTTGCAAAGCACACCGTCATGCCAAACCGAATCAAAAGCCCGCTGAAAGTCTAAAAAGACGGCCACAGTGGTCTACCTCCTCTCAAAACCATCCCTGACGGCTTCAGTCAGACGCAGAAGTTGGTAGTCTGTGGAAAGACCAATCTAAAGCCAAATTGCTCCGTCAGGGAGAGGGTTAATTTCTGACAGCTCATCGCGTAAGCGAGAGAGAATTATTGCCTCAGCGATCTTCGAGAGAGAGAGGAGAGGAGACTAATCGGGCGATAATTCTGCGGAAAAAGATGGTCTTTTCCGGCCTTTGGAATGGCAATGACGGCGGCATGCTTCCAGACAGTCGGGAAGTGTAATAGTGATAGAATGGCGTTGATAATCTTAGTGAGGGTTACCACAGCGGGAGGGGGCAACCGCTTAAGGGCAAGATTGGAAATGCCATCCGGGCCCGGAGCTTTACCGACAACGAGACGCCCAATAATCGCCGATACCTCGCCAAGGTCAGTTGGGGACAATGATGAGCGTCCCCTAGTTCGAGAAACCGTGGCCAAAGTGGAAGCAACTTCGGCGTCCTTCTCATCAGGGGAGTCGACCTCAGGAGCATTGCCACACACTGACTCGAGGAAATCGGCGTGAGCCTCAGACAATCCGGCGTCATCCGCCACCAATCCGCGAGAACCATGCAGTTACGGGGCACCAGAGTGTGTCCCGCCTCGTCTCAGCGACTTCATTATCCTCCAAAGGGGTTTGTCCCCGGCCGACAACGAGGCTAACCGGGATTGCCACTGCTCGTTGCGGATTCTTGAGATCTCGGTTCTAACTTTTTTAATAAATAAATTTGCCAGGGCCCTGTGAGCGGGGTACAATGTGGTTCTGGCGCGCCTGACCGCAGCGCGTTTCCCCCGTATCAAATTTTTGACTTCCAGAGGTAGCCAGCGCTCCCCCATCGGGGCGCGAAAGGTAGATGCATCATCGATAGCGGACGTGATGGCACCCGAAAAAGTCTCCGCAGCCGCGTCCAACTCCAAGATCGAACGCGGGGAGGAAAGAGAAGTTTTGTCAGTGTCAGCGACTCCAGCAGCAAATTTGGCCCAATTAACAGCCCTCCTGAGGGACGACCTGTCAGCGATCGGCTCCGCCCCCACAACAAAGAAAATGGGATTGTGGTCCGACGGCAGATCAGATATACTCTCGACATGAAATGAGCATGGAAAATCTTTGCTCAAGGCATATTTGCCTATGACGTATGCAGCGTCTGAAACAAATTCAGGCACACCAACATTGTTTACAATGAACTGTACGAAATGACAATTGTCAAATTTAATGAGGTTATACGCAGTTTTAACAGATTTTCTTTTATAACTGAAAGGATTGGTTCAGTTTTTAGTCAACGTTGCGTTTTAACAACAATCATGAGTAATGCAACTAATAGGTTTCTAAATAGTGAAACTTTTCTATTGACAATGCTTTCGTGATCAGGCTAAGCTTATTATTAAATGTGTTCTCAATGAAAAAATGTATACCACAATAATGTAGTTCTCATATCAAAACCTATTTGCAAATTAAAATGTGGAAAATATTCAAGCAACATAAAAGTATTTAGTTTAATATATGTTACCAATGATTAATTAAACGAAAGATGTTTTTATTTTATGTAGCAAACATAATTTCTATACAATGGTATATACAAAACATAATATTGCAGTAAATTAAATTAAAATATGTCAATATTGAAAGAAAAGAATAGTGAAATTAAAAATGTATTTAATTTGTATCTTCGCTCTCATCTTCTGATCCGCAATTAACTGTCAGAACAAAGTCATGTTTGCTTCACATTCGTACCACTCTTTAATTATTTTCCCAGTGTGATTTATGCAATTTTGCCAGGAGTCTGGTGTACAGCTGTCCAAATTTTCTTGCCACATTCCCAATACTTGTTTATCACCATAACTATCCCGACCAATATGGTTATTATAATATGCTTTCGCATGTGTCCATATAAATTCGATAGCATTGAAATCGCAGTGATACAGAGGAAGTCTTGAAACTTTATGCCCATGTGCTCGAAGTAATTCATCAATAACATAAACCTTAACCATAAATTACTTTACGAACATCCATTTTATTTCTCTCTGACACATCACATGTTTTGGGCATCAATCGTGGCCTGTAGAGGGCTGTTGAAGCACTCGATGAAGGAATAGCAGATATAGCTTACTTCTTGCGCTTTGTGTTGTGGATGATACCCATAGAAATGCCCAAAGCATTCGCAACTCTCTACAATTCGTATGTAAGTTTTAATTTAATAATAACCAATTACAATTTACCTCATGGACCGCATCAACGGATATTAGAGAACTTCCATTTCGCTTTTCCTCCTCGAAATACACTAGTAAACGACTGACCAACTCTTGGCAACAAGAACTAAGTCGTTTACCAGGCATCTTAAACTGTAACCTAAAAAAATGTTTTAAGTCTTTGTATGTTTCTTTAACACCTCTAAACTTACCACAAACTAAACGATTTACTTCACTATAGCTCTAAAAAGAACTTTTGGTAAAAGAAATAATAGAAGTAAGTAAAAATTCAAACCTAAAGAAGGGTAAATAAACAGTAAAAAGCAGATGTCAAATGTCAACGGAGCGGTAAAATGGGTTAAAATAGCGTGTTTGCATGCCCTGAAGTGAACATTATGAAAGGTCTTATTTACGCATTACTCGACCGTATTCTATCTCACTTCAACTAGTTTGTTGATACTTAATAAAATATGGACATATAGCTTAAAGTAGCTACGACTTATGTTATATACTTCTATCTCGCTTGTCTATATGAATGCTTCCAATTTTTTGAAACTACGCTTGTCTTTACTTTACCGACCTGTTAATGACGTAACTACAAACATTCAAGACTTCCTCTGTATATGTAATAATTTAAAACATTAGTAGTGGGAGTAAAGTGCTATTGCTAGCGATATTATGTTTTCTTTGCATTCTTTTATATACCCTCATTATGAAATTTTTGCCATGCCATATTGTATCTGTGGAAAGTAGCCAATCATTTCTGATGTAGTTATTCGTATGGGTAGCTTTTCTATAAATGTCGTATTCTAAATTTTTTATTGAAATTGCAATATCTAAAAAACGTAAGCTTTTGTTATTTTCCAGTACACATGTAAATTTTATTGTAGGATATTGATTATTAAGGTTCGTGATAAAATTGCTTATGACAAAATGGTTACCCACGAATGGCATTTTATTACTGCTTTTGTTTTGTCATCATAATTTTTTTACACGTTGTTTATGAAACATGTGTATACTCATACATTTTGTATTGACGCATGGTATTTAGTTTTACATCTGTCTTGCTATTGAGAACGCGTTGATATAGTCACGAAATGTACCACCTTTAGCAAATTAAATGCGAATCTAAGCTCCAGAAATCTTCGATTATTAATGCAACCGAAGCTACAGCACATTGAAATAGCAATTATTTACAAACAATTCTGAATTATGCATTGCTCGGTATGCAGTACTTGTAGTTGCATAAATAATCGCAAATTTGTAAAGCTTCAATTCGCATTTAATTTGTTAAAGATGGTACATATAAGTTTTGAATAAACTTGACATTATTGCGAAGAGTATGGCTGGAATTTTTAAATTCGAACAGTTCTCTCCACCAACCATAAGAGACGGTCGTATCTGTGGTCGTCTCGTGGTCTCGTGGCCGTCAATTTAACTACTTACGTTTAAATAATAGCCGAATTATACCAAATTCTATGTATGTATGTATGTATATAAATGGAAGGGTGAAGTTACACTGCGACCGAAAAGATCTGTTATGTCCCCTATTCTTGCTGCTTTACAGCTGGCCTTCCAATCCTATTCCTTTCAGAAAGTGTAGGATATCAGAGGGCCCCAGTCTAGGTAAGTCTCCCTCTTAGATTTCACATGCTCCCAGGCGCAACGCCCTCGAGTTGCACAGTGCTACGCAGTTTGAGAGGAGGTGGATGGGTGTTTCATCCTGTTCCTCACAAAATCTGCATTCAGATTCCTTTTCCAATCTAAGCTTACTCAGGTGTCCTTTCAGTCTACAATGGCCTGAAAGTATTCCTGTTAATATGCGAACATTGTTCTTACTCAGGTTGATGCATTCTGTAAACCTCTTCTGGTTATAAGTTCCCAGAAGAACTTTACTTTGCCTCATTCCATGGAGATTTTTCCAGTAATTGGATTTGTCTGCTCCATTTCTATTTTCAGTTTCTTCAGTATTGTACTGCTATTTAACCCACAAAAGGGTTCAGGCCCTACAAAAGGTATTCCAGCCCCTTTTTTGCGGGATTATCCTTATTTCGTTCCTTTTCACTCTGTGTTGACCGCAATCCACCAAGGAGGGTTACTTTATTCCTTTTGTCTAGCGCATTTAATTTCCCTAGGCATTCCCAGGCCATCTTGGAACTGATTTCATATGAGCTCAGCGCCTTGATGGCTGCTTGGCTATCAGGCATGATGATAATCTCCTGTTTTCGATAATTTCTATCAATATTGAACTGAACAATCAACATCTTTCAATAGCGTTCCAAATTGTAACCTATAACATTGTTTATTTCAAGTAAATTAAATATTTGTAGATTTTATTCACAATTTACCAGTAACGATCCTTGGGTATTCTCACGACTATTTAGTAACCCGAAACACCGTCCGATCTGCCCTAATTTCCCTTGGACCTAGGCCTGGCTGAATGTGACTAAAGTGGATATCTTCCACTAAGGTATTCTACGCAGATACCCGACCTAAAAAGATAAGCGGATTATAAGTTTTTATCTAATTAAGGTATTTCAAAAAGCCAAAGAATAGTGGTTCGATTGAAAGGAATATAACAAAAATATGGAAAGGGACATATTTTTCCAGTTAAATGACAGAGATATTTTAGCTTAAAAATAATACTTCTTCTTGATTCAAAATATATCTTTCCAAGAAAATATATTTTTTACTGGAGAAATATATTTATCTGTGGCATGAACACGTGAATTACATCTTCATCTTCTATTATCATATGTATATGGATTATTTTCATAAATATTGACGTAGGTAATCAAATAATTGATAGAAACTTCGTGCTGTTTATCAAATGCTCCTAGACAAGCGTCTAGTTCTCAAGAATTGTACAATTGTTTTTGTAACAATCTGTATCTAAGGACGACAGTGCGAACAGAACTGTTATTCTACGTATTTATTCATGCGCACTTCTTATCTCACAGATAGTACCAAGTCTCGTCTAGTTCGTTCATTCGTAATATCGATTACAAACATAACGATTTAATTAAAACCATATACTAGTCAGAAGTAGACCGGCAATAAATAGCACAAGAGAGGACAGAGCGAACGAACTAAGGAGCCAGGAACGCTCTGATTATGACTTTCATCCGTCTCACGTTCACCGATCCCGACAATTAGACCATTGTTGTCGATTCCGCTCTCGAAATTTCATCGCTGTCTATCTACGAAGGATCGCGTACCCAATTAATAATAGGATAATTATGCTGCCTACATACCGATATTATTAATTAGTAAATTTATTGGCAGAACCCGCTGAAGCGTAGATCCAGAACTGGTTTCTAACGCGAACGCGATATAATGACAGGCGAGAGTATACGTACATTGATAAATAATTTGTCACGAACGTAATTTCGTACAGTCTTGTTTTGTAGGCGCAAACGTAATACAAAGAATGGAACGAAATTGAAAATAATTTCAATTTTATGGAAGAAAACTTTACGGTAGGGTTTTATTTTTAGAAAGGAATGTGAATTGCAAAAGGAAGGTCGCAAATATAAACATGAATTGCCCGTATTAAAAGAAAAATATCGCAATTTACAGTGTAATTCTATTAAAAGTGCTCTTGTAATGTTCTGTTTTTTATATTGACAAAATTTGAAATTGCAAATGTTTGCTTCATAAATAACTGCAAGACCAAGATTATTATTCTAGGCTTAAATTATTAGCAATGGCGAGAAAACATGTGGCTTTATGGATCGACAAGTAATTGATTAGATGGAATTAGTAAAGAGAGGTGTTCCTAATCGAATGCAAATTACTTAATAGTGAAGTACTTTACTAGAAAATTAAACAAGAATAAGTATATTTATTATGCAAATCAACTAATTTGTGTATACAGGAAAAAAATATTTTGGGGGTACTTATGCATGTAAGGTGAACACCAGTATTTAAAATTGTGTTATGAACGAAAAGAAAAAAATGAAATTGTCTATGGCGAGCCGTCTCAGCCACCAGCTTCGCAAGCTCTAATATATTACTCCTGACTGTTCTCCTTATTCCATAAATAAATCTAAGCATGCGTTTTGTACCACCTGATTCTATGTGAAATCGATTTGGTCCAAGCAACTTTCCCTAAACATATAAAAAATTGAAAAATGTGAAATAAATGTGAGCCCCATAACTCTTTTTAATGGCAACATCCAGAGAATGGCAATGAGGATTAACATTTTTAAGCTACAGAAATTCGTCTACACAGATATTATAATATATGTTAAACTTAGATCATTATGTCTAATGATGCTAGAGCCTCACTGTTTATTGAATTGTTGCAGCAGATATCGAATGTAATATTATATCAGGAAAGATGCTTGACCTGATATGTTGCCACCAAACACTATGTAGAAGATACTTCATTATAAAAGGGCAAATTTTCTGCAAGAGTATACATATTGTTATGATAAACGGCATCAGGCAAAAAAAGACCTTTATATAAGTTTGTGGTCATGACATAAGCGAGTTTACAATGTGAATTTGAAAAACAGTAGCGGACCGCAGCTCGTAACATAGTCAGATCAGTAACACCCACCACCAGTCATACAGCCAGCCTCCTCCCAAAAGAAGTAGGCATGGAAAAAAACGGAGAGCAACCTCTCTCTACTCAATGTTAGTGAAGAATAGCTATCAAGGGACCATGATAAATTCTGTCAAAGGCCTTGAAGAAATCCAACAGCACTAATATTGTTAATTTACCAATATCACTCGCAGGTATGACGTCATCAACAATACAAGTAAAAGCAGATTTGCGACTGTAAACTAGATGAAAACCAGATTGGAATGTAAGCAATAAATGAAATTCGACGATGATTACGCAATTGTGTCCAATCCTCTCTAAGACTCGTCAAAGGACAGATGTGATTCGACTTATTGCTAAGGGTTATATATGTATATCTTTGACACAGGTATATAATGAGCTCTCTTCCAATCAGAACGGTTTGAAGACAAACATTAAAAATCTGTGTCAAGATTGGCAGAATGGTGCACAGTAAAAAGGTTCTGTAATAATGCAGTAATAATCCTGTTTTATTTAAACAGTCCTTTTAAATACATTTTATCCATTCAAAAAGGATTTTCACTTGTAGTAACTTTTCTTTTTTTAAGATTCATTTTAAAAATTTTAATTTTTATGTTATACATTTTTAATGCATATTGACATTGAAGAAATATAAATGAGTCAAGAAATTGCAAATTTTATCAAATATATTTGTATATTCTATTAAGTATGTGGGATTATTAACATTTAAATTGCCTTTCATATAAATATTTTAGCTTTGAATACAATTTGATTTATAAAATAACATTTTCATTAAATAATAAAAACAAAAGTATGTTGATATCACAGTGAAAAATGTATTTACATTATAAGAAAATCAATTCTTTTTATTAATATTATACTGACGATATTGGTGAAATATCTGTTTAATTCTTTCCAATACACCAAGAAAAAATGAAAGTCACTTATAATTTAAGTGACGGATCAACAATGTCACTAAAAGTATAATGCAAAATACATGCGCGCCCATATTATATTCACACTACCTGATACTGACAGAGAAGAACTGTGTAACAAGTTTAATCAACACTTTGCTTCTCTTCCAACACGGCTAGATATAGATAGTTGGACAGCACTACATCTTTTTTTATTACTCCTGTAATTGAAGGTGATGTAGAAGCAGTCATTAATAGTTTAAATACCTCAGCTTCGACTGGATATGACAATATTTCATCTTTTATTATAAAATATACCTCACCTTTAATAGTCTCTGTACTTACGTACTTAATTAATTTTTCTTTCGAAAGGGGTGTTTTCCTTCCCGTTTAAAATTATCCACTATTTACCCGATTTATAAAAAGGGCGATAAAGAATGTTTGGAAAATTATCGTCCCATTAGCTTGTTACCAGTTTTTTCTAAAATCTATGAAAGTATAATGAACAAACACTTAGTCAATTATTTAACACGCTTTAATTTGCTATTCACCAATCAACATGGTTTTTCTCGTAATAAAAACACCGATACAGCTGTTTTCAATTTTCTAAAACTATTTATGAGATTCTAGACGAAGTAAACCGGCTTGGGTATTTTCATTGATATGTCTAAAGCATTTGACCTAGTAAATCATAATATACTCCTATATAAATTAGAACAGTACGGGGTGAGGTGTTGCTAGACAATGGTTCCAATCATATCTCTCAAACCGCAAGCAGTCTGTTAAAATTCATAGCCATCAGTCACGCTGCATTGATATAAACCTTGCGTGTACCACAGGTTTCTGTCCGTGGTCCCACACTTTTTTTAGTGTATATAAATGACTTGCCAAAAACTTTAAAAAATATAGAAAATGTTGTATTGTATGCTGCTGATGTTAGTTTAATTATTAAACCAGAAATATTGATACAATTAATGACATGGCTTCAGCTACTTTAAACACATTACTAGATGGATGAATTCCAATAAGTTATAATAATGAACAACAAAACTAAATTTGTATATTTTCATAATAGAACTAAGTCTATCGATACGATTCAAATAAATGATCATGTTTTTAATTAGACCCTTCTTTCCAAAATTTTAGGAGTAATCATAAATGAAAACTTTAAAGTGGATTGATCATATGATATAATCTTTGTAGCACTTTATCAAAATTTGTTATGCTTTTGAAACAACTCAAAAAAAAATGTAACATTAAGTTCTTTATTGACTTTTTACCAATCTAATTTTATTCTTGTATGCGGTATGGGTAATTCACTGGGGATTATCACCACACTCTGAAAGAGTTTTTTTAATTCAGAAGAGAGCTTTACGAGTTATTTACAATCTCGGCTTATAGAGTTTCTTGTAAGGATATTTTAAAGCTAATGCTCTTTTAACTTTTATGATATCTTATATACTAGATTTATTATGTTTCGTATTCAAGAATAAGCAATATTTTAACTGCAGTAATATTAATCATAGATATAATACACGAACAGACAACTATTACCTCTCCAGCGCCTCATAGAAGGGAATCTTCCAAAAAGGTACCTACTTTGTAGGATGTAAATTATTAATAACCTTCCTACTGATGTAAAAAATATCGCTAACTTTTTTCAATTTAAAAATGCAGTTAAAGATTATTTACTTAATTTGAATTGTTACTGTGTTCAAGATTTTTATAGCACGTAAGCTATTTGTTTCTGATGTGACGTATTTCTTGCTTATACGAGTTGTCTCTTTTTTTCTGTAACTTGTATACTGCCTTTAAAAATAAAATGTTTATTATTATTATTATTATTATGATACAGGTACATCAACCTTGTTCACGTACTTTGACAACCTTATGAGTTCGTACGCTTTGATTATCGAGAGTAAAGCTGAGTGAACGAAATATAGCGGTTTGGCTCGTTCACATCTTTAGATAGGGATGCAATGTTAACATTACTATTTCTATGGGGGTCTATTAGTGACTGCGGCGAGTTTTCATGCTAAGTTTATGTCCGTATTTAAAGGTGTGCGCGTTCGAAACCAGTATACAGGTACTACGTCCTATATCATCTCATTTTTTAATGATGCTACATGTATCCACGTACACCGAAGTACGCCTTGTATGTCTACAATACGCGCTGTTTGTGAATGGACTGTATTTTCTTTCTTTACATTGCACTATATTATACTTGTGTACTGTGTATTACAACTTGTATCTAACTATTTAAATGATGCAATACATTTGTTTGTGAATGAATTGTATTTGTCTTTCATTACATTATCACACTTGTGTCTTGCGTATGCAACTTGTATCGATCTATTATACACATAAAAAAAAAAAACCGTTACAAAATAAATCACAGCGGCGCCACCGTCGAAGCAAGCAACCAACTTCCGATGGCGCGCAAATTTAAATATTGTTAACCCAAACACGCGCTTTATCCACAGAGACCATATTTTTAGTAGCTCGTGAATAATTGTACGTGTTTATGTACGTGACAGACCCAACACTGTTTCTTATACAACTAAAACACAAACATTAAAAATTGTGTAAGCAGATTAAGCTTTACCCTAATTTAAGCTCTGCTACTGACGCGCCTCGGCAGTTTCGAAATCTTTATTATTAATGATCATAACTACTAAATACTTAACGGATTAATCTTAGGATCGTTAATCACGGCTTCAGCTTACTTGATTTGTTTAAGTTATTGACGTTTTGCAAACACTGCGGCATTGTATTCCAATTTCTCTCTTTATTAAAAGTCGGAAATTCTATTGGCCAATAGCTTATGAAGTAAATATTTCGAACGACAATACAAAGAAATACCTTAATGTTTTTGATACATATACATACGTATTTTTTATTTTAACAAGGGCATCGCTTAAGTGTTTGTATAATATGTATGTTTTCATTTATTAACAATAAGTATACAAAGAATCAATCTTTACAACCAGTTCATTATACTTATTTATTATGGCTGATGATTATATCAATATGCGTGTGTTCGCTTCTTACATTGTGTGACGAGTGATATTAACTGTATTGCCTGCTCATTACCATGATATGTAAACAGTGAAAATATTTTAATTGAGATTTTTTTAAAACAACGCGGATGATCTTCCATTCGCAGTATGTCTTAATTAATGTCGTCTCTTTATCCTGATGTTTGCTACTTCCTTTGGATGTAGTAAATCTTCTTTTTTTATCTATAATACAAAACTTTGTATACGAGTTGTTGAGTCTGGTATTTAAGTTCGCATATATGTAAATGAAACTAAATGGTGCCCGTTAAAAATCATAATAAATTAAATTGACTTATCTTGGTTTTTGTGAAAAAATAAATACTTGGAACGAATTTTGCGTGACACAATCAGATTTTTAAATGACTATAATGAAATGGTTTCATGATATTAATACTTGTGTAAAAATGTTTGTAATCTAATACTTTAATAGTCATTTTCCTATTGAGTTTTAATTAGGTTATGATGTAATTACGCAATATATACTTTAGTGTATATCGAAAGAGCATTAGTAGAATGAGATATATTTGTATTTATGAACGATGACGACGAATCAATTTTTACGCGTATTTTTGTTGCTCAGTGTCACATATTTGCATTTTCTATATGGCATACACCTACTTAAATATACCTGCATACCTAGAAGGAATTTGAGCAAGAACAGTTAGTTTAGCTTCAATTCGTAGATTATATATGCTTAACACTCAACATACTTTCGTTTTAATAATATTTACATACTTGTGTATATGTAAATACATGCAAATATAACAAGAATTCAATTACGGATGAAAAGTGTTGCTATACTGCGTTCCAGTGTGGTTGAGAAAGATGTATATAAGAATACATTAGTTGCACTGTCAAGATTGTCTGAACGATCTATAGAAGCAAAGTTACGAATTTGAGAAGAAAAATTGTTAAATCAATGCCAAATTGGGTATATAATATAAGTAACAATAAATTGGGTTCATGCAACTCATAAAATAGTAGCCGAAAACAAGGAAGTGTTGAAGAAACTTTTGACTGTATTCAATTGAAGCATACTCGCGCGAAGGCAAACCATGTGAATCTTTGTCCATGGAGAAAGCGCAAATTTTATCACCTTCAGCAATCATCTATGTAGGAAGTGCAATGAAAATGTGTACTTATTTAACTATGGCAAAAAAACCGAAAACAGAACCGGAGCTGGAAGCTACAGCGGGTGAAAAATACAATGATCGCCCTTCGACTAGGAAAATATGCCATGGTCTTTCAAGCAGAGATATATGCAATATTGCATTGTGCCACTAAAATCAGTTAGAGGGTTTACAAAAATAAGCGAATATATATTGCGGCAGACAGCCAGGTGATACTGAGGGCACTAGTGAACTCTGAGAGGCAATTAAGACTGGTTTGGGAGTGTATTTGAAAATTGAATAGTCTGACAGCACTGCCGCACTATTCGGCAATCGAAGGAATTGAAAAAGCCGATTAGTTAGCAAGAAAGAGATTATCCGCTTCATATATATGTACGTCCAGAACCTACTCTGAGAGTGTTTGAAAACGAAGCACGGGAGCAGGTAAGGAATTTGGCAGAAGCACAAAGACCACTGCAAAAGTACAACCAAGGAAATTCATGGTAAGACTCTCATTAAGGGGTCATCAAGAAAAGAAGGCTGAAGAACGACTGCAGTTCAGTAGAAATAATCTTCGCATCGTAACAGGACACTATACACTGAAAAGATACTTGCAGAAAATTGGAATCAATACTGGAGATGCCAACTGCAGATTGTGTAATGAGATGACAGAGAACGCATACTACATTCTGTGTGAATATGAGGCTCTGAGCGCAATAAGCCAAAATTCAAGCCAGAGCATTACTTCGATCAACCAGCGAGAAACCTGAACAATTTAGTGCAGCGTGCGAGATTAAATACAAAAAGCCAGGAGAATGCAGTGATTCCGGAAACTCCATATCAGACGGCTTCCAACAGAAAAAAAAAAAAAACACCAAAAAAGGAAAACTGAAACTTTTTCAAACTACTTCAAAAAGCAAGGCGCGTTTAACTGAAAGGAAATATTTGAAGCATTAGAAGCAAACAAACATAGTTCTATATCCAATCCTCAAATTTTATTATTATATTTACGACCAGTTTCGGACTAGGCCATCATCAGGTGTATAACTTCAATACAATTGTAAAGCTACGTGACCATTAGTAAAATTTAAGTTATCACTATTTAATAAAAAACATTAAAAATAAAACTACACAAACGATAATAATTTGTTCAATGTTAAAATATTTAATTGTATTGATTTTAAGCCTGTGTTGCATATTTTAAACGAGAAAATGGAAAGGAAATAGGTATACCGAAATTTTAATTGTGGTTAAGGTCGGTGTCACGGAAAAAAATCATGAAGAGATGCGTAATTTACTTAGAAATTTAGAGCATGCATATTATCAAGCTATTATGCAACCACTGCACTGTGACGAAAATATATTTTAATTAAAAAACCATGTCAAAGATATAGGTAAAAGTGACACTCCTAGACGACTTTATATATTGTTCTATCTTAACCATCTTGTCAACTGTTTACTAGATGGCTAGCTTTGAATACTAATGTTAGTTAGGAACCTTATTAAATATAGTATTTGAGCAAAACCCCCGCCCTTTTAAGATAAAATTAGTGCAGGAATTATCTGTCTCACTCAAATTGAAAGGGTTCCTCCTTTGACTGTACCTATAGCCACGTAGTTTCAATTACACAGAGTGATTTTAGTTACCATAAATACGGGAAGTCGAAGTATACATACTCCATAATTAACAAAGCGAATTTGAAATTATGATTTTGATGACTAAAAATATATTATTTACAAACTGTTTGTTTTCTGGGTAAATTAGATTACGATTACTTAGTTGTTTATCAACGGTTAATAAGAAGTTTACGATGTACGTATGTACATGTTCTTAAAATTATCAGCGCTGTGATTTAATGACTAATAAAGTTACAGTTACATTACAAAAAAAAGCAATGCTCAATTTGGTGACTTCTGTCATAGAAATTTTGGTAATTTTACGGTCGATATACGATAGTATTAATTACTGTCGTATAAATATGAAGAAATTTGATAAAATTCTTTCCTTTCATAAAGAGGACATACATTAAAAGAAAACTTTTGCAATACCGAGTGTATGTAATACTAAAATCTCAAAAAACTGTATAATAGCAATAAGAGTTAATGGCATTGGAATGCTTGTTTATAAAGTATAAAAAAATCTCTCAATTTAGTGTATTTAATTCACTGTTACCTAGAACGTGGATTTAGACTGACTAGCCATCTTCAGAGCCGTGTTAAAGCAGCGGCAAAAATTTAAAAGTCATGGGTAAAAGTTAAAGTTTTAATATGTTTAACTTTTCCCTATGGCTTTTAGATTTTTGCCTCTGCTTTAACACGGCTCTGAAGATGGCTAGTCAATCGAAACATGTTAGTTAATAATTATCTGTTAATACTTGATTGAGTTTTTTTCTTACCTGTTGGCTTTCTTATCATCAATTTTTATTTTGTTTCCTGCTTTGACACATAGACCATGAAGATGGGTTAAAAGAGCCGAAACATGTAGTCGTCTAGATATTTGTAATAAATATGGTAAAGAGAAACATCCTTTTTTATTTTAATTTCTTCTTTTTCTTGGTTTTTAGGTCAAAAATTAACTGCGTTTTTATGTTTATAAATTTGAATTATTTCAAGTACATTACGGGTTTTTAAATTGTTTTTTGTCTAAAATTGTTATGTTGTTGAAATCAAAGGTACGATTTTGAGTTATTTCATGTTTTTTTAAGGCCGTAAGATTTTTATTATATTTGTGTACTTTTATTCTATTTTCCAAATATTGCATGGTTTCACCAATATATACACCATTACAATTTTGACAGTCTATTTTATAAACTGTGTGTGATGTTTTACTTTTTCTAATTTTTGGTTTTAATTTTGAATAGATTTGGTTTTGTAGTTTGTTTGTGTTTTGATAGGCAATTTTGTAATTATAATATAAATTAATTATTATAGCTAAGTACAATATATTTTTAAAGATCTATTTAATTACGAAATTCAAAAACAAATAATCAAAACATCCTATTTTAAAACGCAATCTTTAAATAAAACATAATGGTACATTCAAAATCCTATTAAACAAAACAATTTGTGATTTATCAAACAAAAAATTTTATTTATAATTTAGACTATTTACATTTTATATTTTTATACTTGAAAAACCTTTGAAATTAAAGCGAAACGTAGTAGTTATTAATGTTGATTTTCATATTTTGACCTAAAAACAAAGAAAAAGAAGAAATTAAAATACATATACGTGGTCAAGAAAAGAAGCTTTAAAATCCTCTTTTATTATTCCACAATTTCCAATTTGACGCTTCACTAAGTAGTTGATATTTTAAAAGACACGATCAAACACAATATGCAACTCGAGAACTTTGGGAGGCTACAAACAGTTTGGTTGAAATTAATCAAAATCGCGACCGGCAGTAAGTCCTAGTATTTATATTCTAAGCTCTTTCGAAGTTGTTGGCTATACTTCGTTAAAATTAAAATGATGATTAACTGTCACACAATGACAACTGAGGACAGTCGAGGTGGATTTATTATTCACATATATGGTATCTGTAGATAGTATATTTGTGCTATGTAGCAGGAAGAACAATGGTATAGACAACATTAGATCTTTTTCTAGGATTTACCTTGTTTTTCAGTCTGTTGAAAAATCGATTAATTTTTTAAGTAGGATATGTAACTATTTTTATTTTTAAGTTGGTGTAATACTTAAATCGACTTGTTAATTTTAAGCTAACAATTAAGCTAAGAGCATCTTGTTTGTGCGTATAAGAAGGATTGTAAAGTAATCCCCCAATTAACGATGGAGGATAATTATTCCATCTCAATATGGCTTTTAGAATATCTAAATTCTTCTTGTGGAACATGGTACGACGTATATTTAAAATTCTGCGTTTTAGAGCCATGACTAAATTATGTTTGTATAACTATAGACGCATGAAAAGATTTAAAATTGAGGTAATGATGATAATTAGTAATTTTCCCATACCAATCCAGAGCGATCTTATTATCGGTACTTTTGACCAGTAAAATATCTAGAAAAGGAAGATCGTTTTGGTCTTCTTATCTAACAGAGCTGGAGATGTTGATTAAAACTGTTGAAGATATTGAGGATATAATCAATTTTGTCAGCGGGTTACCCAACTACTGTCACCAACGTATTGTTAAATAAAAGCAAATTAAAATTAGACGAAGTGCCGGACAAAATAAAGTACAGTTCATAACTATCTCCGCTAAGCGAGGACTAATGGCACCTCCCATAGGACAGCCCATAATTTGGGAGTAAAAAACACTACTAAAAAGAAATAAGTAGAGTTAAGCAAAGTAGTGACTATGTCTAAAATTGTTGACTTTGGGATGGTACATAGCTCAAAGATTATATGGAAATTGTCAGAAAAAAATATAATCATTGATACTGCATACTGACAATACAAAATAAAAAGTAAAAATATGTTTAGCTTTTTACCACCTTCCTAATCTTTGATTAAATTTGGACTCATCAGCGTTATTTCTTAGTTTTGTGAATACACTGTTGAAAATTTTAACACTTTTTTGACTAATTTAATAGTTAGGAGAGGTCCACACTCTTTTCATGTTATTTCGTCGAGAACTATAGAAGTTTAAATTTGACGAGCAAAGATAGTCAAGTGTTGTCTATTGCTAAGAGGTTATTTTGTCCAACTGACACGTGGAATTATAAAATACTTCTAGTCACATTTTATTTGATCTAGACTAGACAAATTTACTAGCTGTTTAACTAAATGAGTGCGATCTATTGGATGTTTTAACACCATTTTCTAAACACAACGTCTTTTTAATATGCAACTCCTATTTCTTAGTGCTATAATATTCTCTCTTTAAGACGTTTTCTCAATTATAAATATGCAAAACCACTCATTCACAAGTTTTGGTTTCAACTAAACGTACCAATTTTAAAATGATTTTTTGAGAACCATTATAAAATTAAGTGAATGTTTATGCTATTTGATTCAAGTCTAAACTAATTGCGTAAATAGATGTTCCCAATACATCTTTAAGATATTGAAATTTTTATGCCCACTGGAATTAACGTTTAATAACACGAGGTTACACTTTGCAAGTCAGTCACATTTGGTGGTTTGTTTGGATATGTTAATACGGAGAATCAAACACGAAAACAGATGCACGTGCAATGCAGGTGGTGCGTATAATACAATACTGTATTAGAATAGGTGGGGTTTCTATATTTTTATCCGAGGGAAAAATTCTGATTGGTTGACGCTTCTGAATGTCCACAAAAATAGTCAATTCTTATATCTGAACAAAGAATTCACACGAAATTCTCGTCATTTCTATTCTATTCAATACGCGTAGTCAACTCGTCTGGCAAAGTTTAGAAAAATCAACACTAAAATATTTGACTAGCGCAAAATTAACGCCAACACCGTAATATTTTCAACAGTGTATAGTGTAGGCGATATAAATCAGTGCGCCAATAAATTAGATGAATGATTGCCACTATATGCTCCGTTTCTCTTCCTTCCCGTTCCATTTATGTAAAAATACTTTTATCTGTTATTATATTCACGCATGCGTACTTTCTCTATTGTTTATATACCGCTGCAGTCAGTTCCACTTCGTGTAATTACGACCAAAAATATTTTTGCGTTAATGGAGCATGGAAAGCAGACGGAATGTATGATGAAGATCAACTTTAATCGAGTACCTAATATTCCTTACGCTCTATAAATATATTTCTACCACTTCAGCGTTTATATTTCCGACCATGATATCCTCTGTCCTTAATGCAGATAAAATTACATACCGCCAATGTTAATTTATATTTTTCTCGAGGCTATAAATCAACTTATTTCGAAGGCAAATATAGTGAAGTCCCTCACTTATTGCTAGCCAAGCAACCGTTTCATAGCCAGATGCGAAATACGAAAAAATACATTCTTTGTTTTACAACGTGACGTCGCACGTCCTAAGCTGTACGTATAGTACATATGTGGTAACGTCACTACATATTTTTGCTGTCACTGTGTCTCGTTCAAATAGTACTTTGTTGCGGCAAGGGTACGTATTCGCGTTCGTGTCTGTGATGTCCTATTTCTCCCGCTAACTTCGACCTTCGACGCGATTGCATCCGATGAAAATCCCCCATTGGTACATCTACACGTAGAGCAGGCAAAATTTATTGCGTGACGGGAGGTCTTCCCGTGAAATGTATTGAGGATAATTTTTTTCCCGTTCACTGAAACGTTCATAAAGAAAATGTATGTATTTGCAACGCGATTTATATTTGGGAGAGTGCCAACACAATTTCTACTATTAGTTTACAATCTCTCTCCAAGAGAAATGTTTGGATTCCGACGATTCACACGAATTTGGGAATTTGGTAATTTGGTATTTTGGTGGATATGCTGCCATATACCTACCAAGAACTGAAGTAAGAGATACTCCATAAAACCTGCTTGTAGAAGTAAAGTGTTTCCCTTATTTACTTTAACATGAAAAGCTAGTGCGAGATACATTTTAACAATATAAATCGGCGTTAATGTTTTGATAACTAACTATAATAAATTCCTATTTAGATTTTGGTATGTATACCAACATACCGATTGTGTATAAATTAGCGGAAGAATTACATATAATTGATGTTTCCTGCTTGAATTGGTAAAATGCAAATGTAATTAAATAATGTTTTTGCTATTCAGATTTCTTAATATTTATAATAGCTACATGTTTCGGCCGGAACTAACAATCTTCAAGTTCTTATAATATGAATGTAAAAAAGAACAAATTAAAATGTTGTCATTGGTTAAAAATAACAAATAAACGAGAGAGAAATGTGTCATCTAAATATGGGATTCAATTTCAACTGTTTCGAACAAACAAAGGACATTATTTCGCGTTGGTCCTTGTATATTTCTTAATCGAAAATCTTAATATTCTAATATTGTACTTTCCTTACTGTGTTGGATTGATTTGAAAAAAAAAAACTACATTTGGCAACATTATTGTAGGTTACTTAAGTTTGTATTTATTTGCGCGGTAATTGAAGAAACATTCGTATGAAGTTTTGTTTTGCTAGTTTTGTTTTACTGCAATAAATGGTAAAACGGTGTATTTCAATTGAATCAGGGTGTTTGATAAACAATTATTAAAGAATTACATCTACCAAAGTTAGAGTTCATTTTACTGTCTTGAATGTTGAAATTGAAAGCTTTCGCAGTATAGATTCGATCAATCGTTCCAAAATTTCTGTCGTAATTTCTAGCACTGTTATGTTCATTCATTTTTTCACTTCGTTGGCGTCTAAGAGAGACATAACATATATCACATATATATACATTTTTTTGATAAAACTGCAAACAACAAGTCTAAGGGATTAAGATTGGGTGATTTAGCAAGTCATGATATTGGACCACCACGACCAATCCATCTATTTGAAAAATGATCATCCAGTCAGCCTCTAACACTAAAAGCATAGTGATCAGGAGCTCCATCGTGCATGCACAACATATTAGGTTGCACATTCAATGGCATCTTATCTATAGCTTCAGGTATTCAGCAGCATCTAGACTCTGCGGCAGGTAAATCGATCCAGTGTACGGTTTAGTATGCCACACCGAACATTAACAGAAAACCTTCTTCGGTAGCCATTACTCACGAAATTGGTGTGAATTTTCCTCCCTCAATAGTGAAAGTTATGAGTGTTTAATATCCCATCTGCAATAAATATGAATTTACCGCTCCAAAGAATATGTTAATTTATGTAGGTATATATTGGTATGATAAATGATAAATTAATAGATGCAATTATTATTTTGTGTACATAACTGTTTGTAAATCCAGTATATATTGGGTATTAATTAATTTGCATCGTAGTGGTGGTGATTATGTATATATACTGTCATGGAGAGATTACTTGATATTCTACTATTATTTAAAAAGGGAATGTTACTATTTTACTTAGTTATATTTTAAAACTTATTAGATATAATAGAAAAGGATATAATATGTAGCAGCAGGCAGCTAGACGATGTCCAGGTGATGTAGGTAATCTCTGCATTTGGCAGGTCCTTCAAGGCATTTTCCTTTAGAATTTTCCCTTCAGGAAGCAAGATGATCAGCAGTGATACACCTACACATCGAAAATGAATATTAGAATTTGAATAGTATAATTTTATAATAGATTTTGACAGATCAAATTAGGATCCACGTTTAATTCAAATGAACAGTTTTATTTATTTTACAAGGTGTATGTATTTCGTTCAAATTTATTCTAATAACGTTTGGATATGCATTGGCAGTCCAATTGCTTTGATATGTCAACTGAAAGACAGGGTAAAATTGCTGGAAATTGAGTTCTGTAACAATTCTATGTGTATAAATGGTTGCCTACCTTTTAGGTGCAATAATGAATTTTTTAGATTGTTAATTTTTTATAGTAATAAGCGTTTAAAAATTTCAAATGTATTTTTCTCATAACTCAGAGACTCATACCTTTGTTATATAAAAAGTGTAAGGTGATTCCAGATTTTGTAATTTTATTTATTTTCACTTCGTTGAAACATCCGATAGTTCTGGCGATCACATGGATTTTCTCATATAAAACAATGGAGGTTCCCCTTATTTCGGTTATAATAACGGATTTTCACAGACAGTTGGACTCCTTGCTTGGAGACAATCGCTTTCAAGTCAGTTAAAACATTTTCAATTCGAACCATTTCACTAACCGAACTTTGTTAGAGGCAGACCTATTTCATTTTGTTCTTGAAAATTTTAACAGCTATTTCGATAAAATCCAATTTTATTTCAACTCACAACCTAAAAAAATAATTGTTTATTGTTAAACGAAGTTTTTCACATAAATATTATCCAAATTACCTGCAATTTTTGGGTAATTTTTCTTCAACGACGATTTTTCCGAGTAATGTTCCTGTCCTGAGCGACCCATCCTCTCTGATCTGAAGTACCTACCTTCGATGTACCCGAACCAGAGTCCATATCCGACCTGAACAGTCCTGACCACCGATGATCGCAGAATTCGGCCCTGTAAAAAAGGTACTCCTCGTCAAATCTACCTAAAAAGAAACGTATTATTTCAATTCTAATCTAAATTCTATTATACTTATAAGAAATTTTATTTTAATCCGTTCTGCAAAATTTGAGGTTAGAAAATCGTTTGTAACATAGCTAAGCGGTCTCCAGTTACTTGGGGAAATTAGTATAAGTTGGTAGCTTTATATGTATTGAATATGTATTACGTTACGAACCAATATCCAGTGATTTACCATCAAGGTTGGCTACTCTGTTTTACACGTCTATTTAAGCCTAGCTTAACTACGTTTGAACGGTCAGAAAACGCGGGATTTTTAAAATTTTACTTAAACGTATTTAAGTACGAAACTATGAATTTGAATTGCAAAAGGTGGAATTACTAAATAAAGTTTTAGTGTTATTAATTAAACGGACTCACGGACTTACCTGAGATAATTATCCATAGATTTATGTCTGATATTAAACAAGTTCACATTTTTAATTTTATTTTAATTAAATAAAATCACTTTTATCCACTAGTAAATGTTTTAATTTTACTTAATAGATTGAATCTATTAAGGCACGACATTATCATGCCTATGATGTCTTTTAAAATGGTCATTGACAGTGAATTTGAAGGAGAGGACAACTGACAACGTCCTTGCTCAAAATCTCTACTCTTGCTGAAATATATAAGAAAGTAACGAGCTATTCAATATTTTTTTTATGTCACCGCCCCTCGATCGGAAATTTCTCGCCATGCATGCCATCTGGCTGGTGAGACAGAACACTTCTAAATCAAAATTATCAAAGATAGAGGACACTGGTATATATAAAATTTGATTTTTTCGAATTTAATTAATGTATTTCTTTTAAAATTTAATTTTTTTAATCCGGGCTGTATGCTACTGTGTGGCGTAACAATACATTAGGTATATGTTTATCATACAGTTACTGTACAGGAAACTCCCAATTTCCTTGGTATCGATCCCAATTCAGGGGTGAAGACTCAATGTAGCTCGTACTAAAATAAATGATGGGGGTCCATGGAAACGAGGTTGTTAATAAAAATCTTGAAAAATTATTTCATATTTTCGTCAATTCAAATTAATTATAAATAATTAGTATTTCTAACGACAGAAAGGCACGCACAACATAAATGGCGTGACAGAATTAAATTTGACTAATTATTATTAGTTCACTATGTACAATGCTCTCTTGAATTCTGCATTTATTGTTTTATGTTGCCACATGTATTGTAAGTGAAGATATGTTAAGAACGAGAAAACGTAACAAAACGTAATTATTTACGGAAAACTTGTCTTGAGAATATTACCCCAGTTCAGCTTTTTTTAGTTGGTAAAGTTAATTAATATGTTAATATCTAAATAGCTGAATATCGAAACTTTCGAGAATTCATGTAGAATAAGGATATAGAATAGAAGATTTTTAATTAACGTAAACAAAGGATTTAGTAAAGAACATCGCCACTTACACACACCCTTTATAAAGAACATGAACACAAACAGTTCGTCTTTTAATTTGGTGTAATGTATAGGCTTCATTTGACAACCTCACTCTAAAGAGTGTCTTGGAAAGTACCATACGGAATATGAAAAGTGCAATTTTATTGGATTTAAGTTAAAATATAAATTCTTTCGCAGACGCAAAAAAAAATAATAAGATATTTATAAAATCATGATTGGCCCACTACACTTTAAGCAGTGCATGTTTGTTTGTCACTGGGCGAAGTTGGGGCTTGTGGAATACACCTTGACCGATTTAGGCACTGAACCCCCGACAAGTTCCAACCTCCAGTAGGAATTCTTTACGTACCAAACATCCCATTGACATGGAACCTACGGCTTTACTTAGATTAGATTAGATTAGGATTGGGGTGGCCTATCGACCTGTTTCACCGCGACCTTTTCAGATCTATTGTGATCCCCTTTTTTCCTAGAGGACGCTCTCTAATTTTGCTCTCTTAAGTAGCTACTAGCTGTGGGGTTCTCCTCCCCCATTACTAGAAACCTTGTCCTCGCCAAGCCTTCGCATTGGCACAGCACATGAACTGGTGTTTCTTCCTCCTCTTGGCAGTATCTGCAGGTTGCATCATCTGCCAGGCCTATGTTAAACATATGCCTATTCAGTCTACAGTGACCAGTCAGCAGACCTACAATCATTTTGACAGTCTTCCTGTCTTTATTCAGTAGATCTCTCGTAAGTTCAGGCCTCTGCTCCTTTAGGAACTCTTTTGCCTGCCATTGTCCCGGTGATTTTTGCCACCACTCTCTGGACTGATTGTATATCCATTCATTGATGGATTTTTTAATTTGCGATTTGGTAGTGCCGAAAGAGGGGTCGGCTCCAACGAATGGCCTTGACGAAGCTCGCCTGGCCAGCTCGTCCGCCGCCTCAATTTCTCTCACGCCCGAGTGACTAGGGACTCAGGCTAGGGTTACTTTCCTTTGGGTGCCCATCTCATTTAGGGCGCTTACACAATCCCAAATCAGCTTAGTGTCCACGCTTGAGGAGCACGGCTTTACTTCCTATTATAGACAATTAAAAATCAACCGCCTTGGCCTGGAATTAAACCAGCACCCATTGGGTGAAAACACCTATTGAGTGAAAGCCGAGCTTGCAAACTGTTCAATCACCGAAAGATGTGTGGACCTTGCAAGCATCGCTTAAACAACCACAAACTGTTCGCTATAATCTATATTTACAACAAAACAGGTAGAAGTGCTCGTGGGAACTCGACGCGGCCTTTTTCAAAATGATCGAGTTCCATTTTACACGTCTACAGTGAATGCGATATTCAGATGTATTCAGATTAACGGAAAGAAGCAGTGTTATCAAACTTACAGAAGAGGTACTAAATCTTCTTGAGAGAAATGCCGTTTCAGGTACACGAGATGTAAGACAGACAGATAGGGCTATATCGTGATATGATACACAAGTAATTTGTTTCACCCGTATCATTTCGGCGTGTACAAGAATTAACTGAAAATAACTGTCCCTTGCGTATTGCATTCGGCACCTGCTTTCGTCAACGTTTGCCAGAAGGTATACATTTTTCTGGCTTAAATTTTATTCGCAGACGAATGCAATGATTTATGGTGTTATGAATCTTTTAATTCTCATCACTGGGCCGATGCCAATCCGCATGTGACAAGACAACTTCAGTTTCATTATCGTTTTTCGGGTCATATATTTAAAATGATAGTCTCTAGGACCCCATGGACTAAATGGTGCAAGTTAAGTTATTTACAATTTCCAGAAAACATTGTTTTCGGATTATCTGCATCATCTACCGCTTGATATACGCAGACGGATATGGTTTATACGCAATAGAGCGCCATCATATTGTACAGGGTAGACCAAATTCAATGTATATAATGGGTAAATCTTCTTCGGAACGAAGATACAAAATGAGATAGGTAGTTTAACGTCACTTTTTTGAGAAAAAATCAATGGTGAAATGGTTTTCAATATAGAAATTTTTTAAAAAGAAAATCATTTTTCTTCATTTTCTATTAGAGAATTTATGCTGTCCACCATGTGAAACTAATCAGAATATAACGTAATAGTATTTTAGCAGCAAAGTGGAGTTAATACATCAGTTTAGCTCTGACATATTGATTATACGTATGAGCGTACGATTGGCAACTCTCCGTTATACATATAAAGTCCAATATAATGTATGTAACATAACAGCATAATGTTTAGCATTTTATATAAGTATTGTATAGGCTTCGTTAATTTTATCTTAACTAATAGACATAGTTGCTTTTGGTGTACCTACATTCTCGGCATTTTTTCTTCTAGCGCACCAGAGTTTCACTTGTGAAACTATCTTAAATGGCTCTCAGATTTATTTTATGTAGTGTAGTTTATTTTAACGCAACCTTAAATGTTTATGTACTATAGATATCTTATGTAGACTGAACGACCATGGTTTAATTAAGTAGTATACGTAGAAACTATTAATAAATTCTTTAAGAGGCACTAAAATCTATCGTCATTTTTATGAGTTGATACATCTGAATCATTTACATCTCCGTTTCTTTCCTCTCTTCTTCTTATAGGAATTTTAGGATTCCTATTATACAAAAGCATCTTTCACAATTAACACAGCAATTCCATATCGCCTAAAATTGGTTCTTCATTTTCGGCCTAAATTACTAATCGTGATATCTAGTCTTATATTCTTTTCCTTTCGATGTACCTATTATTAGCGAAATATCATTTATTTAGAAGATATAAGTATACCTATTTTATATAACTTATTATTTTATACAAATTGTTTCGTTAATTTGCTTTAATTTTGACCATTAGAATTTGCGTTTGTGTCATGTAATTTTATTGAGTTTTAGTTCGATACAGTAAACGTTTAAAATTTCACCTGACAATGACGCCATGACAACGACAATACAGTCGCGTCAGTCATAAATACAGAATGAAATCACGAAAAATTAAAACTAAAATGTTAGTTGGTATTTGAGCTGCTTCCGTAATTTGTTGGAAGTGTCGGCAGGGGTCCTGCTACAGTCTTCAGGGTAACCTTAGGAAAAAGTTTGCCAACTCTATCTGCCTATAATTGTTAGTGTCATGAGTCAATACTAACAATAAGGTAACCTGAATTATTAAAATTAATTATCTAGCATTTTCGTGTACACAAGAATATAATTTTCACCCAAATTGGATGTAGTGGATATTCCAAAACCATGCACGTGTCTACATGTACGCAACTTGCTTCAATATACCTAAAGTTATACAGTTTTTGATATCACAAGATACATTGTGTACTTTATGTTTACTACATTTACAGTCGGCCGCGCAACCCTCTTCTTTCAGAAAGTGGTGTGACCTGGAAAACCTCCCTCTTAGACTCGTGTGTTTCCAAATTTAATACCCTTGAATTCTAGAGAATGTGGATGGATTACATTCAACTTATAGTTTGCAATAGCCTAACAGGACCCTTGCCAGAATGCAGATATTTTTTTTGCTTCCCTTCGGTTTTTATAGGTTCCTGGAAGAGTTTTAGTTTAGAGATTTTTCCAACATCTATATTGTCTCTGCTCCACTTTACTTTTTAGTGTGTCTAATATTGTGCTACGCTCCAAAAGAATTCTGGTCCTTAAAATGATATTGCAGCTTCTTTTTTGGTTTGGATTATCTGTTGCTTTATTTGCTTCGATCCTTATGTGTTCTAAAATTCATCGAAAGAGCCTTTTTTCTTTTTCCCACGGGCATTGGAATCTGGGGTGGACGGAGAGCGGGACGGCGAAGCTTTTAGCCTGGGGCCTCCCCCACCATTTTCCAGGCCGAAATTATTGCCATTCAGACTGAACAGGGACAGACTGAGATTGTGGCATCTCGTTCCAAGCAGCTTGAACTTCCTGGATTAACTGTTCTAGAGCCTGTGGAGGATGGTGCAAAGTGGACAGTCTCCTCCCCATGATATCCCACACATGTTTAAAGGGGTTTCAATCCGGTGAATGGGGTGGCCACAGCAAAACATTAACGCCTGCTGCTTGGAGGAAGTCTATGATTCGACGAGCGATATGGGGACGTACATTGTCTTATGAAAAAAAACCTGTGGATGGCTGTCTAGATAAGGTAGTAAAGTGGTTTGTAGGACATCATCAACATAACAGCAGCTGTCATACTGCTTCGAATACAGAGAAGGGGTGATCTTCAACAGTCCTGTGTACATGCCTCTCAACAGTAAACTCAATACCACGTTGCTCTCCACACCTGCGTCATACGCTTCTACGGCCATCGTGCGTACCTAGATAGAATCGCGATTTATCGCTGAAGACAACATTATGCCATTCTGCCTCCCAATACTGCCTACCAGTCCAAAGGTTGACGAGAGTGGTGCGCAGTCAAAGGAAGCACTAATCGTGGTTTACCTTCTTCTAGAAACCATTGGTCAGCGATTGGACGCGCAGTAACATAACAGTCTCGTAGAGCTAGTTGTCTGAAGCGCCTATCTTGATGCTCTGCGATACGCCTCGGTTGACCAGTTGGTCTGCTTTGTGTTCCTGTACGTTCTTCTGTCCACACACGACACACGCATTACCGTCATGGCAGTACAATTTACACGGCAGCCAATTTCGCGATAGGACAAACCAGCATCTCGATAAGCAGCAATTCTACCCGTGTCAAAGTCACTAACGAGGATATTTTTGACGTCTTCGAACTTTTTTTTGAACGCATTTTGTTACGCTTAACACGTAGACGGATGTGCAGTAACTAAACATTTCTGTAGTAGTCAGTTCTCATAAACAGGTTTCTTTTTGTGCGTGTATTTTTTTTCGAAAAAAACTAATTAATTAATCTTAAGATAAAAAGTTCACATTCTTGTCATAGCTTGCTTTGAAGCTAGCAATTCTGATGCCAAGAAATCAAGTTGAAAAATTATTCATTCTGGGTGTAACATTTCTAATGTCACTGATTGTGAGTATATATCAGATGATTCAGAAAATTCTCTTGATCAAGAAGATGTCTGTTTTAAAACGGTGGGGTTAATACCAGGTAGTTAATCCAAGTTATCAAAAAAGAGAATGAAACTACTGATAAGAAAATTAATTGCAAATCATATTCATGCAATTTACCGTTTTCATCTCGCTTTGAAAGAAAAAAACGACAGTAGTGCCTGGTGAGTAGCATTTTCAATTTGTTGGTATCCTGAACAGCGTTGTGTTTAAAAGAGCTGCAAAAATTCTTGTATTTTTACTTTAATCCATCAACATTTATGAAATTACACTGTCTATGTGCAATATATGTGTATGCACGGGTTAAAAGTATGGGCATGTATTGGAGAACTCCTTTCGCGCAAAGAGATCAGGAAATATGGGTTATTTCTCACATAACTCACACATGAGATCTTTACATATTTTTCAAAGAGCTATTTTTTGTTTAACGAATCTCAATGCAGGTTCTTCATCCTAGTGTATTCTTATGTAAATCACTTAAATTTTCCTCACATAAATGCGGGTGCGTACGTAGCGTTCCAACTAATACCAAGTGTCACTCTTGTTCAAATACAGTTTGCAACTCATCCATTAGCATCTGTGCCTAAATCAAGCCGTATTACGCAAAAACAACACTTGTTTAAGAACTTTTTACTTCATAAATGGAGTTACAGTTACGTAAGTGTTAATATCCATGAGTATCATCTACAAAGAGAGCGTAAAATACGAAAGAAATTCAGATAAAACATATTACATTTTTATTTTAATAATTTGCATGTATTTTCTCCATTAAAATAAAACAAGCACATACCTACATGAAAATATGTGTACATTCATGAAACATCCAGAAAGCTGCATAGTGTTTAACTGTTCGCAGTGATTCTATAAATACCTACATGAGAGTTGCCATTAACAGATCGTAACTGCGATAGAATTGTTGTCGTAAAACATAAACCGTAACTGGTTTTATAATTCTACTAACAACGCTATAAAAATTACTGTAAATTACCCCACTAAAAAGGAAGCCGCGAATCTTAACACACATAAACGCAAAATTACAGACTTGGTCAAGGATGAGAATACAGGATATTGCATGATTGCTGTGTATATTGTTATAATGCTAAAGCCATTACATATAAAGATAGCTATTATATTGAAATTAGTATAGGTATGAAAAGCTCTAGGAAGGGAAAAATTATATGGTAGTAAATGTTTCTCAGTTAAGGAAGTGCTTTCAAACACATTAAAATAATAAAAAAATCAATTTCTTTATTGTCACCTTATGTGTTTGTTTTATTGTGTAGCTAATAAAGTGTTTGCTTTATTGTCTTTAGTATTTTATGGGTACCATACTCTGAGAGAGCAATCCAGAGAATCATTTTCAATAAATTAAGTCAATCAAAAATAGAAATAAAATTTAAAATAATTTCGTTAGTTCAACTATGTTATAGTCATATATTGACAATCTGTCATCATTTTAAGAAGCCTAGGGATGTATGGTTGGTTGCATAAACTAGTTATAAATAGTTCTAAAATTCGGTTTCAAGTAACTAATATTAAATTTCGCGATATGAATAGGGATTTTGGATTGATTTTTAAAGTAAAATTTAAGAGTATCATTAACAACTTTAATGTAATATTTAGAATATAGAAAAGGGAGAAATTGCAATGTAAAGTTGTTTCTTTAATTTTATGTTGCAATAAATCTATAAACACACTAGACGGAGTGCGTTAATGTGTTATAACGCCACTTTTGCCACAATATCTTAACCGAAGAAATAACCTATTAGTAATACCGTAAAGAACTCGTTTTAAAAAGGTCTTTTTGGACTAGTCCTCTGATGGACTTCAGTTGTAATATTGCGTATGCTTCTGCTTCAATATTGTGGCATATTTTTCTAGTGGAAGGATGACCATTGTATATCTCATCCCACTGTAGATATCAGCTCCATTCTCATTTTCGGCCTTTGATCCGTTTGTAAACCAGATCAATTCGTCGAGCATATCTCTGTAGTTGGATTGAATTCAGCTTATCCGATCCGTGATTTCCATCTTTATATTTTAAAATCAGTTGAAATCACGTGGTCTGATGTCATTCCTTAAGAGGTTGCCTTCTACGTGATGGTCAATATTATTGTGTCCCAATTCTGTATATCTGCCACTTGGTAATTCTTGCAATCTCAGATGTCCCGCCCTTGCCTCGCCCTTTACCACTAAATGGCAGGGAAGGTGGTCTAGGAGACATTAAATTGCTACTGTATGAGTAGTTCTTATTGCTCATCAGTACTAAGGTACTTCCTTTGATAGCTTTATTTCTTCATTCCGGAGTTTCAGTGATCCAACATCATCTAGGTTCCTCCTTCTCGTGCTATTGTGGTAGTTTTGTAGGGACTGATATTTATACCCTCTTCCTCGGTTCATGGTTGTAAATCTTATAGAACATTCTGCATTTTGTCTTGTACTATGCTGTTAAATTTATCGGGGGTCTGAAGCAACCCTAGAGGCATACAGAGCAAAATGTAGTGGATGCAAGGGCTTCTCCGGCAAAGTTGAAGACCACACCAGCATCTTCAACAGACAATACCACTGTCCGCAAAGTCGGATAAGATCTCGCCTGTTTTCAGCTTTTCTGGGGGATACGGCGTAGATATCTCCAGCAGGGAAACTAAAAAAATAGCGAGCATCCGCAAACCAAAACTGGGTCTACTCCGCTGCTTTGTCGATGCTTTGAAAACGCGTACACATTGGAATCTGGAAGGACGGAGAGCGGGACGGCGAGGCTTTTAGCCTAGGGACCACCCCCATCATTTTCCAGGCCGAAGTCATTGCCATCCAGACTTGTGCTGAGGTCATCTTAAACTGCCTGCGCAAGAATGGAAGGGTAAAAATCATCTCCGACAGCCAGGCTACCTCAAAGCTTTAAGGGCTGTCAGATTTGACTCTGAGGTGGTACTGAGGTTCCACAGAAAACTTAAACAGCTGGCGGAACACCTAAATGTTACACTGAGATGGATGCCAGGTGATCAGAGGCAACGAAATAGCTGACACGTTAGCAAGGCACCCCAGCAAGCTGCCGTTCTTAGGTTCAGAACCGACATGTAATAGATCATATGGCAGCATCAAAACGTTTGTCAGGTCCCTACTTGCTGCTAGACACTGCTCCTTTTGGAATGGACACGCCGGCGCAAGGCATTGTAAATCTCCAGGGCTTCATCCGAATGAGGGAAGACTCCGTAAGGCACTCTTTATGAGCAGGGCAGATTGAGATTACTCACAGGAATCTTAACTGGGCACTGTGCACTAAATAAACACGTATATCGCATAGGGCTAGCGAACTCTCCCCTATGGTAAAAGTGTGGGATTGCTGAGGAAACTCCTGCTCACCTTGTCAACTGCCGGGCAGCGGACGGGGAGAGACAGACGCACTTTGGGGTCGATCGGTTGGATGAACCCAAAGTCGGTAAGTTAACTCTCAGACAAATTGCAAACTTTTTTAAAACGGTGCAACCTGACTGAAAATGTTAAAATTGACATGGAGGCACAATAGCTCTTACTGGCCGAGTTGCCTTCGTCGGGTTACACTCACCCATGGGAAAAAAATGATGGTTGTGTAAACTAATCTTCCTGTTAACATGCAGTCTATCCACCTGCAGCTTGTTTCATCGATCCATTTATTTCTAGATGCTTTGGAGACTGATGCTGCGGAAATATTGACCAATGTAATATACTAAGCTTACGCAACAAAAGTTCCACCCCCTTTCGTAGCATAATTGGATAAATGTCATCCGATCCTGGCGATTTATATGGTTTGAATGAGTTAATTCCCCATTTTACTTTTCCACATTCACCGCTAGATAACTGGCTTTAGTTGCTGGACAACAACCAGTGATAGCCTGCTTAGGCATGATGAACCTGCTACGGAATAAATCAGCAATTAAATGAATGTCTATATTGTCTATGCTTATATATTATGTTAAACAAATTTTCGAATTTTGACTAAAGGTCAACCTTATTATTTTAAAAGTAGAAAAGGATAATTGCTTAGTTTAATGATACGTGTTGTATGGATTTCACCTTTGCACCAGTGCATAAACATTCGAAAATACAACTGTCGAAATAACATTTTCATTTCCCCCAATATACAAAATATTGATATAAATTCCAAGATCATATCTGAAAAATTGGTTCAACCTTATTATTTTAAAATGAGAAAAGGATAATTGCTTAGTTTAATGATACGTGTTGTATGAATTTCACCTTTGCACCAGTGCATAAACATTCTAAAATACAACTGTCGAAATAACATTTTCATTTCCCCCAATATACAAAATATTGATATAAATACCAAGATCATATCTGAAAAATTGGTTCGTGATATATAAATTATATAATCAAAAAATAAACAAATAAATTTCAGCATAGATAGTAAAACCTTACTAAATTCATTTAGGAGTTTAATTATATACTATTTTTAGTATATTATACAGATTGAACGCTAAAATAACGAAAACATTGAGAATGAAAATATTACGACTAAACACGAAGTAATGTAATAAATTATAACGGGATTAACATTTCAACAGAAAGTTATGACGTTGTATTGTAACAGAGTATCCGAACCCGAAACTGATTCATTGCTAGGGTCTAATATACGATGACACTTTGCTAATGCTTTATACTTTACACCGAGCATTTAGAGTTTCGACCTTTAATAATTACTAACAACAAACCTCCATATAACATAATTTTCAATAATTACACCGATTATCAAAATTATCACGGCGCAATACGATAATTAATGTTTCTGGTCACGTTTGGTAATGGAAATAGTTCCGGAATGTTAATTTCCTCCATTGATTGTGAGTGGCTATGAAGCTTTGGGATGATAATTATTATTAACATTGGTATCCGGTTGGCGTAAATATTGTACAAAGTTAATAAAAATGCCAAATTGGATATGTGCGTGAATAATTATCTAGACATGTGTGAAATTGAATGTATTAAAATATCTATGTTTTCGAATATAGAATGATTTATTACCTTTATTGCCAAATTTTAAGCGACAGCTGATGGAGTTCAAAAAATAATAGAAATATAGATATGTATTGATATGATATTCGTTTGCCTCATTTTTCTAACGTGTTAAAGATTGCAATAGCAATTTATTTCACCACGAACGAAATATAAGCTCATTTGCTATGCGGACTCACATAGGACAGCATTTCCAGATTTATAATCATTACTTGGATTATAATAAAAACTAAAATTGTATGTACCATACTGTCAAAGTTCATGATTTATACTTGGCAGAGTATTATTATACAGAGCAATGCAATGTTTCTTGTCTAACACATTAAGCATTATTTTTCAAGTACCTACTTATTTTACCTATGTGTTAAGATATTGCTATTTTTGCAAGAAGCTTATGGTTTGAGTTGAAGCAAATTTGACTGTTTACATAGTGTCGTTGTCGTAGTCAAACTTAAGTTTTTGTAATTTTCTTTTTGGTTTTAGAAATAAAAACTAAAATTCGCTAAGTCAGATGTGTATGCTCCGACCATTTGAAACCTGCATTTTAAGTTGCTAGTAAGCAACCGCAAGTTTTATGCACTGCAATATTCTTCTAACGAGAAAAGATATTAGATCCCAATTTCCACTTCCTTTTTCTCTTTAATACAATTATGAAATTTAATAGATATCCAAATGTGATTGGCTCGAATGTGATGCTAAATAATATTGATGTTCGTATTCATTCTTGAGTATTATTAAAAATCTTATATATCTTACATGTTTTTGGCATCACCGTTTACAACTGATGATCGCACTGGCTCCGAAACGTGTAGTGTAAGATTTTTAATAATATACTCACAATTAAAATACGAATATTAGTCTTATTTAATATCAATTATAAAATTGATTGTTTAATCAATTAATGATTTTTTTTTTTAAAAGCATAGCAGTCTTACCTTCTGAAGTTGTGTTACCTAAAGTTACGAGTAATTTTGTAAATGTAACCATTTCTTTTAGTCTGAAATTATATTTCTCCAACTGTAACAAAAAAAACAAAAACTGCTTCTTAAGTTTTTGCACCACTGTTGAACAATGAGAAACTCAATTCTGAAGCCGTGATTCTCTTTTGCTTACGCTCCTTTTCCGTATTGTTGTTCTACCTACCTTGTCACACCTCTATTATTTCTTTCTCTACATGTCCGCGCACGTTCTTCTTTACGGTTTCACTTTTGTCTTCCTGACCCAGCGCGTAGGCATTATTTCTTGCGAAAGCTAATAGGTCTATAGGTGCTACGCCTGTCACCAACTGCAGCGCCAGAGTGGACACTGTGAAACTCCGAAAGGTCGGAGCTATTCTCAGTAGCGGCTGGATTGTAGGTTGGGGATGGTGGCTAGCCACGCCCACTTAGGCCACTCTAACCGGGCCCATTGTGCTACCTTCCTTAGGTGAAGTCACTCACCCACAGCCTACTCGAGCCAACCCAAGCGAAGAATGAACTCAAGCTGTGTAGCATGTGAGGTGCCGCCAAACCTGGCCGTACTGGGCCAGAACTCCCCCAGGGTCTCAGTAGGGTCTTTCTCTATAGTTCTATATGGTGTTAACGTGTTTCTGCTTATCTGTCACCCTGTGCAGAATAATGGATTGTGTTACTTTATACAGAACCATCCTCTTTGTACTACTTGGTCCTTTTACATTAGGCATAATTCCATCCCTGCCCTCTCTTCCACATTTCTTGTTACGTGTTTCAAATGGTTGCCGAAGTCGAATCGTTGGTCAATAATTATCCCTAGATACCTTATACTGCACTTTGGTATCACTTTAATATAACATCCCCGATAGTGAAATATACTTCATGGTTTCTGTTCTTAATACCTTTTAGTATTACTGCCTCTGCATTTTGTGGCGCCAGGTGCAGCCTATTTGTTCGCATCCAGGTGTTGATGGATCTTGGTACTCAATTGTCCTGTGCATGAGTTCATCTTCATCAGTGTTGATTAACAGTGCCAGATCATCGGCAAGAGCCAGAGTAGTCTCCCCATCAGTCAAATCTAGCCTAAGTACCCCACCGTAAAGAACATTTCATGACAGCGATCCCATAAAGACCATTTATTATCCAGGTTTTAACAGTAATAAGCGAATTCAAATTTTTTGGACTGGACAACTATGGATTCTGCACAATGTCTATTCACTTATTGTTAGTTGCTTTTACAGCTGCAAGCCGAGAAGTAGAAGATGGGTTCTATGTTTGGATTAGTTAGCATAAATATTATACGATTATATAGGATATTAAGAACTTCCACTAACATTTAGTTGGAAAATATTTCCGAGAAATATTTAGTATTTATAGTAATTCCCTAGTCTGTATGTGTTAACGGTTATTATAACTGCTTAAAGTATGTCATCTTAATGTTTCAAAAGGGAAGTGAAGTAAAAGCTACAGTAAATGCGGTAGGTCTTTCAGGGCTTGATGTGTTTACCACTAACTGTAAGCTGAATCCTTTTACATCCATTACTGCCGCCGTGAAATTAGACCACCAACTCTTGCCTTTATAACTAGAGTTTACGCAGTCGGCTTTAGTTTTGCTTTGCATAATTTTGCTCTCTTTAAGCCTGCAGTTAAAAGATTACATCAGATGTATTTCGGAGCACCCGAAATTATTAGGTTTTCCCTTATTTACATTTTAATCGAACGCCTAGGGTCGAAATTTTAGCGCGAACAGTTTTTGTACTTCTTTTATAAATTCACGTAAACCGACATGTAGGTATGTGTATACGAACGAACATAAAAAGAGTTGATGTATGTAGTGCTTATGAGGAATTCGCACTATCACGATTTGGTTTGTGGAGATTGCTTTTTAATATACGATTTACAAGAAATTGCTTGGAAATGTTTGACCACTTAAATATTTTTTTTTAATGATTAACTGAAGGGCTGTCACACATAAAAAGGATTTCTTCAGTTAAGTAAATATATTTCCTTAAAAAAATTTACTTTCAAATATATCTGTATTTGAAATAAGAAATTATTCTTGTTTAAAAACAAATATTTTACTTGGTTGTAATCGATAATATTCTTGGTTATAAGGCTTGTTTTAAGAAAAATATATTTTCTCCAAGAAACAAATTTTTCGATCTAAGAAATAAAAGAGGCAACGAAAGAGTGGATCAGATATTTGAATTAAGAAAATAAATTCTTTTATTAAGGATTTCAATATTTGAGGTAAATCTTATAAGCACTTATGTTAAAGTGAAAACTCGTTTTAAAATATATGATGTCATTTCTGCGGTAGGGTGAATTTGGCTACGTGACACTCGAACGATTACCAATAATGCAGTAGTTCTAAAATTGTTGTTTTTATATATAAAAAATTTGCCATTAATACCAAATAGAATACTAGATAGAGATATATGTCTAGTATCCAGATTGATGTTAGTGGCAGGTTTTATATACATATAAAAAAATACATTTTAGAAAACCGTAGTATTGTTTTAAATAAAACTACAATCTTCTTTCAAAATAACAAATATTTAGTTCAAGTAAAAGTTTTCTTTTCCCTACCAACCAAAGCTAATCTCTTGAATCAAAAGTGTATTTCTTCTTTAGAGTAAAATTCAAATTTCTTTGCAAGAAAATAAAGCTTCATTCAATGAAAAATATTCTTGTACTAAGATATCTACATATCTACGCTGAGACTGCAATGTTTCAACTAATAGTTAGTTTTATTCAATTTAATGAACGATTTTTTTGGATTAAGATATTTTTTCTTAAAAATTAATTAAACATTATTTTTGTTCCAAGAATATATTTATTTGCATATATATGAAACAATGATATTCTTAGATTGAACATTTCTTTTTATTTCTGTATATAAAATAATATATAAAATATATAAAATAATTTCGTTAATAAAATTTGTTTGTTTCAACAATATCTTTAATAGAACTAAACAAATAAAATATTTTGCTCAAATAAAAAGTGTGTTATTAGGTCAACGGTATGTAATACTTAAAATAACTAATTATTTTATTGAAATAATGAGATATATATGTTTAGTTCAAATAAAATTTTGCAAAATTAATCAAATTGAATATTTACTTCAAACAATAAATTTTATTAACTCAAACAGAAATAACACACAGAAGAACAAAACATATTGTTGAAACAATAGATTTATTTGCTTATTTGAAATATATTTCTTATAGTGACAATTTTTTTGTTTTAAGTGAAATATATATTGTGGTTCACTTTACTAAATATTTGATTGAGGTCACTGCGTTCCTTACTGCGGCAGCTCTTTTATTCCTTAATCAAATTTAATATCAAATCTTACCACAAAATTTCACTATTCAATAAAGTTTTACCACAATACTGACATAATCTACCTATAAAAGGAGCATAAATTGCATATTGCTTGCCACAAATGCAATTTATGCTGTTCGATCAAGGAATAAAGGATCCTTTAATTTCAGACGTTTTGATCTCATTAATTTTTTTTTTTTTCTGTATGTGACGTTTGCGAATTTTCCTTCGCCGGTATACAATGTTTTTCTGCTAAATGCACCAATCAACTTTTTATAGCCATGTTTGGGTGATATAGGAAAGGTCATCTTTACAACAATGGCTGTATCGTAGGAATACCTATTGAACGTAACTATATGGGTAGAAAACTTCGTCATAATAATAATGCTTAGATCACAGAACCTGTTTCCAAAAGTGTGGGCTAGGTTTGGGAAAAAAGTAATTTGAACATAATAATTACATTAAATTAATTACAATTGTGGTTAGCGTAGGGGAGAATGGGGGAATGACGTTCACCTAAGGGAAATTGTTCATAATTCCGTCTTTTGGAACCAATTTTAACATATTTGTGCTTTAAATGATCTTAATATTACTTGTCTAAACATGTTTATGCGCTGAGTTCTAAAATCACTAGATAGTAAAAATAAAAAATGAGAAAGTAAAATTTAGTGTTTGATTGTCATTTCCCCTTGCATCGGGTAATGACAGTCGCCCATATGGCTAATGGCGGTCAAAAAGTTACCTAATGCAACCAAATAAATACAACCTATTTGTGGAAAAAACTTTAATCGGGATTTATAAGGCACAGTCTAGTTATAAAAAAAAAACATTTAATAAAATTGAAGTTTCCCATATTTTAGGTTTTTGTAATGACTTAATATTCCAACAATGTCAGCTTTCGTAATACAACTAAGATCATCAATAACCGGAAAAATAAATATATTTGGCTGACCCTGGTACTGCCGCATGAACTTTACAGTTATAACTTTCTTGCGTAATTTAGTCACCTGCGCAACGAATTCTTTACGAAACCATTACAAGTACAAAATTATTCTCTTTTAATTCTGCCTCCTTATCAATGGTTAATTCCTTTTTTTCACAAAGGCCATCCTCCTCTTCTTGTAGCATGTCATCATCAGATGAGTTTTGACAAATATCATCCAGCCCTATGTCCGACTCTGAGCAGGAACTTTCATTTCGCTTGGGCTTTGTATTAATGTTCGTTGTAAATTCATCACGAATTGGGTCATAGATACTTCGGTTAACACATTTCTCGTTTTTAAGTCTATTTTTTTTTAGTTCACTGCAGTTCTGCATAGTCATAAACTAATTTTCACAGTTGAAGTGGAGTCACTCCATAATACATACTCGCTAAAGTCTTCACATTTGAAACAATATCGGCCTCCTGTTGTTTAGTAAATACTTTTGATTTAAGATTTTTGGCCGCTTGTCTTTGGCTTATTCCATTTTTTACTTCATCAAATGCACTTGACAAGTTATCTTCAGCCTAAACAGCCCTCTCAGTAATTCATTTGTAATTTCTTGGCACCTGAAAATGAATGAAATTATAAGTGAGGTAATGGGGGTCAACTGACCGCAATTACCCAATCTTTCTAGGAACCTTTAAACAAATAATATAACAAAACACACGAAAAAGAGAAGAAATCTAATACGTGGATAAGCAAGTAGTCCTACTTACCTTCCAAAAAAAGATATTTGAAAATTATAATATAAGAAGACAATCTTTTAAGACGTTAAACACCTGAAGCACTTACTTATATGGCATCCGCGGAAAAGTATAAAATGCCTGCTCAACGTCTACCGCTCAACTGAATTAAAAATTGGTGTGGCCTATGTGGTTTGATGTCGGTTTACTAAAGGGCGCTGTATGTATCGCTAGTTTATTTGAAATAATTAGTTAGATATTGTACTGACCCCTATTACCCTATGACCGTCATTTCCCCGTTCTCCCCTAATCCTTATTTCTTAATAATATTCACTTTGTTAATTGAAGAGTACTTATAATAATAACTCAGCACTACAGGGAAGAAGGTACAGGGAAGAAGGCCCTTGGCTTAGAATGCCGGAACACACCGAGCCACTGAGAGGTGTTGTCCGAATGGTGACCCAACCAACAACCGGTACCGCATATTGCTGCTTGGCTTTCAAGATTGGTAATGATGCACCCTTTCTTCTCAGCCGTACTGCCGGCTGAAGAGGACTTGTTTGTTAAATTAATAAACTAGAAGTAACAAAATAATATGATCGCTTTTTATACCAATTATTTTCTTAATGTTCGCAATATCTCTAAATTAAACGAGATTTAGTTTGGGGGTTTGTTTGTTGATTTCATTAACGACAATACGTAAATCTCGATGGATGTTGGCAGTTGGTGGATATAATTATTACTGCTATGTCGACAGGCCGATCCCCGTCTTAACATTAGCTTTTTTGCTTCCGAAACAGCAATTCGTAAATTTTGAGGTATGTCCAAGATCTTGACAGACCGACGTCCTTCTTAAATATCGTCGATTTATCGCTCGAATTTATATGCTCCTCTCCAGATTAATTGGTAGGGCGTTTGTACGGTAAACGAGGGTATGTAGGTTTGAATCCTGCGTGAGGAGAAATTTCTTCTTGGGAAAAATTCCCCTTAATTATTACAGTTAGGTACTAGCAGAAATACATCAATTCATTAATTTCTTACTGTAAAAAGCTTGCAATCTTTGCAAATTTGTTTGAGTTAACAAAGTACCGATGTTGTCTCAACAACATGAATTGAGTAATTGAACCAAAAATTTGTTTGAATATATTAAACTTTCTAACAAAATATATTTGGTTGGTTTAAATATATCGGTTTTTCAGTGTGTATACACCATAGAAACGAATTTATCTTAATATAGGGAATAACCCTATGCTAAATTTTTGACGCGGTTGCGGCTTGACTTTATATATTGGTTGTAGAGTGGAGATGAAAATCACCGGCTTGAATTCACTTCGCTGTCAATACCATGTCAGTGTTATTCTGTTATCGGTTATCGATAGGGTCTTATAATTGTAGATGACTGTGGGTTTTGTTTTAGAAGCGATTTGGCAACTTTGGAGCGGTAATATGTAGGAATTGGCATATAAAGATGTAAAAGTGTCAACGCTGTATATAAATTAATTGAACGAATACTTATAAGCTGAAGTTCGTAATTTTAAACATAATTTTAGAACAAGACCCTTAAACTTTTGTACCTAATCATTAACGGATCTTCGTTCCCGGAGTATACGGAATATACTCGACACTTCATAAATTTAATCAAAAGTTTCATCTAAGTAAAGCTACTACATAAACTTCAGAAAGTAATTTCTCGTAAGATCATAGATTTAGATCTACATGGAATATGAAGCTTGTGTGTCAGGTGTTTAACTTTGTTACTCTACGACTGCATAGATATACATAGTTCTCGTGTATTCCTGTGCAAAAATGTACAGTAATGTAGTCATTTTTTATGCAGTCTACAAATGCACTTATGGCAAAAGTCTTTGTCGTACGTTCAGCAGTGGCACTTTCTGTCGGATCATTTTTTGAGCTAAATCTACAGAACCATTCATTTGCAACGTATGCACATTAACAGAAAGTATCAATTTCAACGAGCGCTGGGCTCTAAAGATATTTTTAGCTATCGATAGTTATCGATGGTCCTCTATCAATGATACTATCTATCGATAAAATTTCAACATTTCTCCTAAAAGCTCAAAAAGTAGACGCTGAAAGCATTATTGTCACTCTGTGCAGAATCGAAATAACTGTGAATTACTTCTAAATTGACAAATTATGGTTCACATGCAGCATTTTCTACAAATTTTGAGGATAATCTATTGCGAGCTTCATTCGCAAGTGACGTTGTCTTTATTTTGGTAGATTTTGATTAAAATTTTCGTCAGTAATATTTGTATTGAGCGATTCCTAACACTAATAATTGAGTCATAAAATTTCAAGCAGATAGTTAATGAACCTGACAGAGTTTTTTCTACTACTACTACAGCACTTTATCTTAATTTCGGATATTGAACATCTTACGGTTTGTCAATCTTGACGCGGTGGAGTGTGCGATTGATCTTACAAATTTGAGTTGACGCCTGTTTTACAAATTTTCAGAAATTTTAACGCTTTTGCCCTTCATTTTTTTTTGTACAGATCGTTTAAAACTTATTTCATATGAAATATTTCATGATATGTTTATATTCATAATAAATTTGCATCTTTCAATTGCCATGTTTAGGAAATCTTTGATCCTCATTCTCGCGTGAAACACACCAACTCCTTTAGTGACATATTGTATACTGAATTACATACCTCTAAATTTTAGGAATTTTCTTATTTGAGAAATAAGCCTTGCTTGGTCTGAAACTTACTTTTAGTTTGCCTTTGATATTTTTAAATCAAACACGTCTCTACAATTGATCAAAAACTATTTTAGTTTTAGGTAAAGTACCTTTTCTGTTCGCAGTATGCTAAAATATTACGAAGAAAAATCGTTCAGAATGAAAAGTTATGAAGTTGTGCAAAATTTCAGAACGATCAGCCTATTTTGATAGTGTCAATTTTACCTCGAGTAAAGTACTTTTTCCGTTCGCAATGCACCAATATGTTACTAAAAAAAGGTTATTCAGAACAAAAAGTTACGGCGTTGTGCGACAAGAAGCTATGTCTTGATTTTTTCAACCAAAATTAAACGTCTCAGGTGGGCTTGAAGCTAAAGCCAAATTGACAAAATCAAAGTTTATTCTGAACGATTTTTCTAGTAATATTTATACTTTTCATTCATACTAAGAACAGAAAAGGTACTTTACCTAAAACTACAATAGTTTTTGCTCAACTGTATAATACAATATTTGCCGAATATGAAATTTCTACCCAAAATATTATATATTATATATTATACCTATTGTGAACCCAATCCGTGCAGATCCTGTATACATTAGGGACGAAGCAGAAATGGAAGCATACACATTGGAATCGGTGGAAACTACAGAACGCAGAATATGGGACTCGGAATGTCAGAAAAAAAGACGAAATCAAAGTCCTGAAATGTGCAGTGCTGTAATGACTCCAAAACTCCCCTTCGACAAATTCTTCAAGGTTGAAACCATGGATTCAAAACCAAAACTGGTATACAAATGGGTTAAAAAGAACCGTAGGTTTTGAAGCTGGTAGATATGGAGAAACCTAGAACCGTATAGAATATATGGCACCAGGGCAATGTACCGTCCTATACCAAACGGAATTGTCAGCAATAGAGACATGTGTCCGTAGGGGATTTGAAAAACAACTCCAAACCCAGCTTATCAAGTCAAGTGGCTCTAAAGACATTAAAATTTTATTAGATAACCTCGAAACTAGTTTGAGATGGCTTGAAAAACCTCAACACACTGGATAAACATAACAAAGTTACTTTGGTGTGGGGTGTCAGGACATAGGAGCATATCAGGCAACAAATTTGGAAACGAGCTAGTAAGAAAGAGCTTTGGAACAATAATCATTGGAAATGCACCGGATGCGATAACCAATACTGTCATAGTGGCATAGCAGTTGAGTGGATCAAAAAGAAACAGGAGGCTCACCGGAACGAATGCAGTTTGGAACGATAAGAAGTTTGTCGTTAACAGGAGACGACTGTTTTAAAGAAATACGCCAGGCACGAAATAATACAATAGGCTTAGGCCACAATATTAAAGAATAATGAGAAGACCTAATCTGTACTTAGTGCCCACAACCAATTAGTCATTCAACATGGATGAGATCAGTAATTTTTTATTAATTTTGTAGCTCTTGCCTCGCACTTCTCATGGTATGCCATGGTCAGTGTTGGGCAAGATAGGAAAAGCGATTAGATTTCTACAGCGACTAAATGTACTCGTGTTTATTCGCGTTATGAGTGAGGAGCACGTCTAATTGCTGTAGAAATTTAATCGCTTTCCCTAACTTGCCCAACACTGGTCATGGTAACGACGGATTTGCATTGATTGACTAACCTAACCTTTTGAAGGAGCGTTATTTGCATTCCCTCGTGTAGATGACATTGATACTTTAAACACTATTTTCAATATTGAATCCATGAATTTTGTCGCACGCTATGTAGCCGTTATTTTATTACGCATTTGATTAATTGTTGTATTGATACATATACTACTCCTCATAATTGAAAGTCTACGAAAGTCATGCCAATAGCGAAAGTAACTGTAGTGCATGGATACAATGATCATAGCTGAATTAGTTAACAGCCTTATCTAACAAAAATACTCCAAACTGTGGTACTGGTAATGCTGTAAACTTCTCCTAATCCCCTCACCACAAACTGTACTAAACTGGACGTACGTTTCTATAGCAAAGCTATCATCATCAGCAGAAACACTGAACTAACGTAAAAAAAAAACCATAAAGTTGACAATATAAAGTTAGTTAAAAACGTAAACAACTATGTGCAATTAAATTGTTATGAGGGTATGGAAATATATAAAAACAAACGTATTTTAATGAATTCAAATTTAGACCATTAAATTCTTGTCTTTACGAATTTATAAGTAGTAAATTAGGCGAGTTAGGATTAGTGACTAGTTAAGCATGACGGCAGTCAGCCATGACCGTGATCATTGTTCCATGACCTTTTTTAGGTTAAATTAGGGTAGTTTTAGTGTAGTTATTTAGTTCACTGTTTCTGCTGATGATGATAACTTTGCTATCGAAACGTACGTCCAGTTTAGTGCAGTTTGTGGTGAGGGGTTTAGGAGAAGTTTACAGCCTTATCTAACAACATCTTTCGGGAAAAGCTATGGAGCGGCAGTTGCATTCCTATTAAAACTCAACACTGCTATCGCAGTTTATTAGTCAGGTTCCAAATCAGGTGGTTGTTGTCATACTACTTTCTTACTACCGTTGATGGGGTTTTTAGGGGGTCCTATTAACCACAGCTTGGTTTTAATTTATTAGATTTTTCAAAAGCTTTAATACTATCAGCCGTGTTATATTTCTTGATATTTAATATTTTTTTTTACCTTTTAATGAGGTTTAATTAAGCTCAAGCATTTATATGCTTGTTAGGCATCTTCGTTGACAATGAGTCAAATCTCCTTCCTGATTGTCATTATGGCCTCAGAAAAATCCGATCATTGTAACTAAGAGGAGCGGGTTAGAAACCCGATATCTATGATTCTTTCCTGCGACTGTTGAAACCAGTTTTGCTTACTCCGTTAGTAATTCCTCACCACGTCGCACCATGTGGTCAGTGGAATTCCCACGGATCAATTTTAGGCTCTCTTCTTTCTTCTTCTGCTTCTAGAATAATTTACCATACCAAAAGTCGCTAAATAAGTAGTAATTATTGAATAATTTTTAAAGTTTTGTGTCACACTTGCGCACACGACACACCGTTATGATATACTTATAGCCAATGAACATATTAATCCGGTTAAATTTGCTGTCATGCTTTTAGGAATAAAATTTCATGTAAAATAGCTAAAAATAGTTTGAAATTGAGTGTTAATAATCAGGACTTTTTGTTACTTGTCATTGAAAGCAATTTAGAGTTGCATATCGATATGCGTTTGACCACAGATCATCTAAGAAGAGATGCCGAAATCCTGTGCATTTGGGAATTAGTTCGGTATCCAGACACCAACGGCGTTTTTTTTACCGAGTTAATTTGAAAATGTAATTATTGGTCTTCAAATTATTTATTATTGATATGAGATAATTTATGGCAAAAAAGCATGCTACATAAGGCTCATTCTTTTATTCATCGATATCTAATTAATATATAAACAGAAAAACACTATAATACCAATCAATATACCTATCGATACCTAACTAAAAAATACGCCTTAAACTTAAAAGAAGACAGTCACAAAGATTTTTATTTTTAATGCTAAAACATACGGAAAATGTGTATATAAAATCCCTACGAATATTAATTACTACGTGCAACAATATCCTACAGCATTATATACACATTTTGCAGATGTTTCAACATTAAAAACAATAATCATCGTCTCCTTCCAAGCAGATATGTTCTTGTTTAGCAATAAATTATCCACTTTTAACTCGAATATTCACGTCGATCCGTCGATGTAACTTTAATAACGTGAATGTTATATTCTATTACAACAAAAATCAAAGTTTTTTTTAGTGTTGCCGACGTATTTCAGCAAATTCCAGAAAATTAATGCGGTGTAACCGAGTTCATACGTAGTTGGGCAGCCATTTTGGTCGGCCTAGTAGATAGGACAAGGAGTACAGCTGTTGTAGGGACTGCCAAGTTAATACGCTACGTAAACGTTTAAAAAATAGGGGTTTGCAACTCGACTAAATGCTTTACTTTTCAATGCAAAATCGAGCTAGTTTACATGGCATGCGTTTGCCATTCAAAGGTATTAATTAGCATTAGTTATAGTAGTAAAGAACCTACATATAATAATGTGATTGACAATTTTGTAGTAAATTCGACAACTTGAAGAAGGCCGGAACATAGCTGAAAAAAATGTCGATATATAAAAATAAAGGAATTGAGCTCAAAGTATCCGTTTTTGTCTTTAATCATTAAAAATTCATGAGCGAAACGCAATCAAGCATCTGGACTATCTTTTAAGCCAATAGAAAATATGTTCTGCGGGACGTCCCCGAAATTGTTTCCTTTGGACTACTGGATTTATAAGAACTGTTATTATTCTTTGTTTTATACATAAAATCAGGTATCATCAAAGCCGTTGCCTTGACAAGTGTAAGAGAATCGTAACTAATTAATGAAGACATATTATTATTATTCTTTGCCTGCTTTCTGCTTAATCCCTTTACCTATCAACTGTGTAATTTCAGAATTTCAATTTTAAAATCTAGATAATAGCTATATTTTGCATTAATCAAAATAGACATAAATGATAATCCGTTAAAATCATTGGCATTTGTGATTAGTTAATAGTAACCCAGAGATGAAAAGTCATCCCGCATTTATACAATTGACCTATGTCTACAGTTAACATCAATCCCCTATTCCAATTAAATTCTTAACTATGCTACATTTTCACGTGTTCAATTATTTATCTTCAAAGTATGATAATAGGACAGAACGGCTTAAAACAATTAAAAAAATTAAACTACAGAAACAATCGTATGGAGTCTAACAACGTTGATATACATAAATCATTGTCATATTAATTCCGTCTCTTTGCTTCTCCTTGTCTATCTATATTAAAGAAAGTGCTGCACAAGAAACGCTCCGCTGCTGAACAAGATTTCTTTCGACGCCTACCGAGATGATTATATATTTCTCAATTCCTGTCACGGAAGAAAATGAAATACTGTTGTTTTTACCAACGACAAAAACTAAAAGTAGCTATAAATAACGTTTTGCGGTTGGCACAAAAAATATTGCCGAGATACGTGTCGAGGGTTGTATAAATTTCGCGGGTTTCCTAGCATTCAATAATATACAGCAAACAGCACAAATCTGGAACGAAGTAAGTTCGGCGAAAGAAATGTACGACAGACATTCAACTTAATGTACCGTAAACGCTAGAGATGACAGCAATAATTAATAAACACTCTACAGTTTTTCACCACAATATCTTAATCGCAATATTACTTTCCTTGAAAAATAAGAAATAACTTACATAATAATAATAGGTATTCCCTGTTGCATTGACATTTGCATATTTATGAACGTGTATATAAATATTTGCAAGACACCAAAATTATGAACAAAGCCTTTGCTACTAATAAATACTTACATATTTGCATCATGCAGTGTGTGAAAACAAATATTTCACTTAGTTCTACCACATTTTAAAACATTTACTTATTAAATTCATGAACCAAAAATATGTTTTTACCGATTAGGTATCCCTCTACTACGCTGAAAAATTTATTGCACCCTGTTAATTTCGATTAAATGAATACAAATGATCCTTTACATTTTATTGATCGCACGATAAACCTCTTATAAACGTCGGAACACTCTAGAAGCTTTTAAGTTGAATAATGAGGCATTTTCCTGTTCTTCAGAATTCCTTTCACTTGCTGCTTGGGATTAATATCCAGTTACATTCTTCTATTGGTTGTTTAAGTTGGGTTACTCGATCATTGTCTGGATAAGTCAAACTTAGCGAATGTTTACATATTTGTTATATTTGTTCAGAATAGCTTTCAGAAGAGCAAATACAGAAAAGAATAAGACAACACAAATATACCATTGCAAATTAAAAAAAAAAAAAATGTTCACTGTTGTGTATTTTAATTTCTTCTAAATATCTATGATGTAATTACAGTTTCGTTGATGTTTATTCGACTATGAGGCTCTATACACAATGAATGCGCATATAGTATAAAATACGCTAAAACGTTACAGCACGCAAAAGCATTACAAACAAACAATTATTACTTTCTTCTTTTTCGTAAGATAGCGGCTTTATTTCGTCTTACGTTACTGCTTAAATTAAGGATTCATACTAAATATTTTACGTTCCGTCAACCTTTATTGCCTTCTTCAGAAATTATATAACTATATCTTTTTTTTCTTATTTTTCTAAAAGGTGCACATCATATTTTTCAAACATAATTAAGTAAGTAATTTATTTTCAATTTTTTCATTGGTCTAGAAAATATATAAATCTAAATATGCGGGGTATTCCACGTAAGTTTGTTACTTTAAATAGATGGTATAATTTTTTTTTTAATTTTTGGATTCTACAACCATAAATACACCAGTCCTCATTAGCTATTCCTATAGCTACATGTTGTCGTTTTTTGAGTTATTTAAGATTTTGTTGTTTTAATAATAATCCCATTCAGAGCAAGCTTAACAAAAAGTCGCTCATATCTCAAAAAATATTAAGGATAGGTATAGGGAATGCTGATATAAAGTGATAGGGGATTATATGTATTTACTCGTAATTTCGAATTAAAATATAGGAAGTTCTATTTAAAAAAATTGAGTTTTGTGCATTCGGAAATATGTCACTTTGTTTTTTCAGTTTTGAATACCTTGTATGTTAGAATGTGAAGTGTGCGTACCGTTTCTTAGAGTTATATCTACATTGATAACTTAGCAAATTTTGAGTCTCGACTGGCAGTATTAACCGTGATATTAATTTCTGATGACGCAATGATTATTACTAAAAAAAAGGAAAATCTTCATTTAACTCATATACGGCAACATGTAGTTATAGGAATAGCTAATGAAGACTGACGTATTTATGGTCGTAGAATCTAAAAAATGTAAAACAAAAATATACCATTCTATTTAAAATAACAAAGTTGACCATTTTCATCCGGTCAATCGGAAGTGATATTTTGGTTAAAGTGTTTCAAATTTATAGTTCCAATGGAATAAATAATGGTGCCAAAATCTCAAATAGTAAATAGTAGAACATCGTAAACTTTTAATGAACCACTTACGTGAAATACTCCGTATATAACAGTTATAAGCACATCGGAAGTTACATAATTAAAGAGACATCAAGAAAATAAAAGAAAACAACCATAAAACACGCACGAGTATGCTGAGACGACTCCTCTAGGTGGTCATAAGGAAGGGATATTCTAAAATTGTTTAATGCAATTTAAGAAAAAACTCATCTAGTGAATAAAAGCGGCGTGTGCTTAAAAATTTCTATAACTGCGATTTAAGGCAAACGATAGAAGTTTCTTTCAAAGTATCAGGTAAAGAGTTATACATTTTTATGCCATTAATTAGGTGTGATTTATGAAATTTACTTGACTTTTCCAGGTCACAGCGAACGAAATGTGGATTTCTTGTATTATATTTTTATATTCATCAGATTGTGAATTCGTAAGGAATTTACTTTTATTATTATGCACATATATTGATACGGTTTGAATATATAAATTATATATGGTTGGGATATCCATACTTTTAAATTCTCTGCAAGATTCTCTAGACAGTAGATTATTCATTTCACGGATCGCCTTTTTTTTGGTAATAATGGGATTTGTTTAGTGTTTACATCAGCTCCCCAAAAAAGCAAACCATAATTTAATGTGTACCAAAGTAGATAGGATATAATATTTTTAATGATGTAGGATGATTACATTTTAATTTAATTGATTTATAGTACTGGATATACGTTCAATTATTTAGTTTAAGTTCACTAATAATATTCATTGCTATAAATTAATTATATCTGAATGTACTAAATAACTGTATTTTAGAAATACAAGAAAAAACTGTGAAATACTGTTCAAATCAATAAATTAAAAAGACAATAAAGATTGTTCAAATGTAAAATATTTGTTATGAATCCTTAATTTAAGCAAAATTAAGAAGATATGAAACCGATACCTCACGAACAGTGTTGGGAAAAATGTAACTGAACTACAAACTACAACTACAATAGTTGAGAAGTAGTTACAAGTACACTGTTGGTAGTTATTAACTAGGAAATTGCAGTTCAAGATTAAAACAAAAACTACTATAGTTTGATAAAGTAAGTGTACTCACAACTATCAACTAGTAGTTGAGTCTAGGGAAGTTCGCAGAATACAATTCACCGAATACAATTCACAGAAAAATATATTCACGGAAGTACATAAATCACCACATTAAAATGCATTCAAAGTCATTGTTGGTGCGGAAGTACAATTCATTGAAATAATAGTTTGTAGTTTAATTAGTTTATTAAGATTTGTAATAACGTCGTATTTGGTAATTTACATGTCACTATTATACATACAAAAAAATGTTTGCAATTCCTGTTTAAAATTTCAGTAACATATAGTATAAAATTACCAGAAATATACTTAGTGTTTTACATTAAATTTCCCAATTTTTGGTAACTTCACCCTGTACGTTACTGGAATTTTCAAAAGGTACTACACATGCTTAGACGTTGTAATTGTGGACTATTAGTTGTGCTATTCTTGCCGCGCAATCTTTATATTTTTTACGCATTCGTGGTTCTTCCTTATGTACTGTTCTATTTTAACTCCATTTAGACTTTGTTCAATAAATCGCCGTATGTTAGAATGATTCGCCCCAATTTGTGTTTTAAACCCTCCATGCTATCCTTCAATTAAATTATTCGTTTTAGGTACACCCTGTTGTACCCCATAAAAACAATGCCACATTTCATGAGAAAAAAATTGCGCTACACGCCGATGCTGGCGCCGTTAAGGACGTCAAATCCAGGTATCCTCAAAATAATCCACAACACCCTGTACCTCTGGAGGCAATATGTTTCCGTCGCACAGTGCTTCAAACGCATCTACCAGGTTCTCCGACAATAACTCCAACAATAACTTTGAATGCATTTTAATGTAGCGATGTATTTCGGTGTATATGTTATTCTGTGAATTGTGCTTCGGTAATCATTCTATTCTGTGAATCGCTATTTATGTGAATTGATTTTCTGTGAAATGTATTCGGTGAATTGTTTTCTGTGAACTTTCCGGTTACCGTATAACATTGGTTAGTATTGATGTGTAAAACTGTGTAAAAAAACTGCTACTTGTAGCAGTTTTCTTTACTTATAGAGGTATGCTTACATAAAACTGTTTTATGTATCTACTAGTGCAGGTATTTGATAAAACTGAAATCCGGATTCACTATCTAAATCTACTATCCGGATTCACTATCCAATTCTCAGATCCGGATCCACTATCCGGTTTTCGAATCTCGATCCACTATCTGGTTCTCGCATTTGTATCCGGAAAATATATGTTTCTTCCATTTCTTAGGAACATGACGGAGCTTTATCTACACGTAAAGAAGGACATGTGTTAATTTAACAAAAAACGCGGCATTTAACTACGATATTTGGGTTAAATATAGTCAAACAAAAACCATTGTTAAAGTAACAAAATGCGAATGTTAAAATAATTGTGTATATTCGATAATATTTTTAGCATTTTTTAACAATCAAGATAATTTTATTTTAAACATTCAATATTGTTAGGACAATAAGTGTTCAGGTAAAATAAACAACTATTTCATGTTAAATTAACCAAAAGAATTCATTAAAATGAAAAACAGAAGTTGCTAGGTTAAATACACATTTTAAGTTAAATTGAATAAATGTTATCTGTTATATCAAAAAAAGCAATTTTTGCCGTGTTAAACGAGAAAATTATGTTGAGTCAAAACAGAACTGCTTTTTAGTTAATAATATTTTATTGCTACAGCAACCTATCGGGCATTTTTTGATTCGGTTTACAAGGGGAAATGTTCAAGCATCTTGGTATTGTACATTTATCATCTCATTTACAACATAAAGTGTAAAATATCTGTAAGGCGGGATATATTTAAAACCCTCAAAAAATAGCAGTTTTACTGACATCACTGCCATTGTACACCACCAATCGCTGCTTTAATGGTCGCAACTCCTGTTGAATGTTTGATTGGTAAATGCACTAGATTAATATTTTATTGACTCTGACTGTTGTGCTTTATGGCCCTTATGTGTCATTTACTGGTGTGAAATGGAAGGAACGCCATCTTCACTGCGATTTCTGAAATACACACCTACCTATACTTAACGTATTTGCTACTATGTGGAAGAAACTGTTATACACGTGAGCCCATTGACTTTGTTAAATTAATAAAACGATATGGTTGCCTTCATTATTCGGTATTCTTGCGAGTTTAAGTAATATTTCGGTTAACGCAACAAACATTACGGAACATCTAATATAGTTATATCAATAGAACGAATTTTGTTAAAGTAATTAAAAATGTTTTTCAAAATATACTACTGTGAAGTGTTCTTCCAACAATTTCGATGTAGCTAAAATAACAAAATATTTTTAGTTCGTTCAAACAAAATATATTGTTGGTGATACCCCTAACAAACAAACAACTGTTGAACTAACAAAATATTGTCAACATTTTTTTTCAGTTATTTTAACCTTATATTTTGTTCAATTTGATTAAAAATGTTGTTAATGCAATAATATTTTTCCAACAAAAGGGTGTTGGTTTGGAATGCATTTTCTTCTCGAAGTGTACTGAATTTAAAGTAACCCAATGCTCCTGTTTTAGTCCCATCATAAGATTTTTCTTCTTATCTTATAGTGAACGCTTTCTACTGTAAGAAATCTTTTGTTTAAACTCCAGGCAGTACTTTTGCAAACTGCAGTATTTGGATATTTCCTCCAAAATAAAATAATAACCATATTTATCGAACTTTTACCGGTGCCCTATCACTGATTCACATAAACATTCGTCAATGTTAATATTAATAACATCCATAATTTGACTCTGTGTGAGTAGTATAAATAGGCAAAAAGCAAGAAAACAAGGCCTTGATCCTCACAAAATTCTTTAATATATCACGCGACCGGTTTCGCTCTATCCGAGCATCCTCAGGTCAGAATTCAAAATCAGTTTAAAATGTTAATATTGCCTGCACTCAAAAAAATACATGTATTAGTTTAAGAGAACGTTTTTTATGGTGTTACTTTAGTTGAACCAGATACATATGGAGTTATTTCGACTAAAAATCGGTTATTAAATCAATATAAAGATTGTGTTAATATTTTAATGTCGCTACAACATAAAAATTATAAAAGAAAAAAAAACTTAAGGAGCAAATATTATATAACAAATAAATATATTTTGTGTTGGATATAATGTGCGCCAACATATTAATATACACCCATTTCTTGTTGACCTCGGTATTTGAGGTCGAAAACCATTTTTTTTTTTGAACAAAGTATGATCCACATATAAAATTAACTTTTATTAGGGCATTTTCAAACTCTATCCTCCGATAGTATATTAGAAACACTTCAACACTAAATATTTTCAACAGACCATTCATGATAAAAGATGCAAAACATAACATTTTGGTAGTCGGAACTTGTAGGAATTACCAAAGATTTTTGTTCGATGCAACAAAAAAGTGTTCAGTTTGATGGCATTCCTTAGATTTAGTTTTCCAATAAATTTTTGCTTAATTTAATGTCAAACGATTGCTGTTTTGCATCACACATAATATTTTATATTACCTACATACATAAAATCAATTCAAATGTAGCCTCAACATATTCCATGCATTGATCAGACAGTTAATTGTGTTTGCATATTTATGCAATCGATATGTTTACTTCAACCAAATTTCACTTTTCAACGAATAAAAATAACATAACATTAATCTTCAAGTTTGTTCAAACAAAAAATCTTCTTCACTGTATTTAAACGTAAATTGTTGTTGAATTTATCATTTTTTTTTGATTGAATCAATGCATGTATTTTTTTGAGTGTGTATGAAACAGTTTAAAAATAGAGTATTTATAATAAAGTGTTGTTTGATTGTCAAGTTCGATATTTTGCACTGTTAGAATTCATTGATATAGGATTTTATCAAACATCATCCACATCATGACTATAGCTTTTTATTCTGTACAACTTTACTTATTGTTAGTAACAGTTTTGGCATACTATGATGAATGCAAAAGGTGCTTTATCTGCGACGAAAATAGTTGTTACAGCACTGTCAAAGCAAATAATCAAAACATGTTAGAATTTAGTCTTTAATGAAGCGGAGCTAAACCCCAATAAATAACAAACTAAATCGATATTTTTTTGCCTTTTACGAGAGTCCTTTCACCCGTCTGGGGACACAGGGTATATAGATTTGTAATGCAATAATCATGATTCTAAAACCTAGTTTATTTTATGAAATACGAAATCATACTGAATCGCCGTTATGACTTAAGCTTTACTGCCACGGATAGGTACTCTAAATGCATCATTTCGCATTGTAAATGAATGTAGCATTAACACGCATGAATGTGCTTCTATCGTGTAAAGATACCCTTGAGAACCATTACCATAAATATTTTTCACTGTAATTATATAGACCGCAATTCAATCACTTTTATTTTTATTTTGGGACCGCTATTCCAGGTCGTACCGTCCAACTGACAGGTGATTTAGATCGTTTGACGACTTGTCGTCTATTTAGATCGAGTTGCGATAACAGCAGCGCATCGCAGACAAAACACCGCGTAAATACGGCAGGTTACGTAACTCTATAGATCGTTTCGGTGCTAGGTCACATGGTGAAACATTTGAACACATTTACGTGCACGTGTATGCGTATACAGGATGCATAATGTCGGAGTGATATATCTTATTGTTGAATTATACAGAGATGTACAGTCAATAGCTGAAGTACATCGTAAGAGTATCATATACATACTATTACTTAATAAAAGAAGAGGAAGATGAAGAAGGGATAGAAGTAATTTTTGTTTCTTTTTTTATTATTATTGGTGCCTGTTATAAACTTATAACAATACAAGAGAGATGTATACTATATCTGCACTCGAAAAAATGCTTGCATTGGTTTAACGAAACTTTTTTTATTGAAATTTATTTTGGTTGAACCAAATACATATTCAGTAATTTCAACATAAAACTTGTTATTTTAATGTTGCTGCAACATAAAGAAATAGAAAAACTGTCCGAGCAAATAATATTTTGTGCTGGATGCAATTTGCGTTAAAGGTATTTTTCTGTTCTGTCTCGTTAAAAATATCTTAAAGTATTGAGTATTGCTTTTAGTGGTCGTTGAGGTGGGTTTTTTAACAGCATTTTCCATGTGATCCATACATTCGTAATAAAAGGTGCAAAACATAACTGAAAAATTTGCGAGCGTCGTCTACTTCTTTTCAGGCTACTGTCGTAGTTTGTAACCATCGGGGACTGGTACTGACTAGGATTGTATACCGGTAAACCGGTTAACCGGTAAATTGACCAAAAACATTCGGTAAATTTACCGGTAAATTACAAAAATTTATCGGTAATTCGGTAAATGAAAAATCCATACCAGAAATTTTTATCTACGAAATATTGTGTTTATAGATATGTATTTAAAGGTCTAAAGGGACATTGAAAATAAAAAAAAAAAAACAGGTAAGTCTAAGTAACAATATACCCACTTACTAATTTTATGGGAGATGTTTTTGTTTAATTTTAATTTAAACTTTCTTGAGATTGAGAACCGTTGTAATAGAGAGTATAGAAAAGAAACTGACAAAAACTTTTGATTAGAAACGTGTAACTTCCATTCCACCAAGTTAATCAGAAAGAGAAGGAATCAAAAAATTCTCAACAAAAAGCAAAAAATTGAAAAAAGGTCGTGTAGAAATTAAAAGAAAATAAGAATGGAAACAAGATGGATAACGAAAAGCAACGCAAAGAAAAGCGAAATTAATGTTCATTTGTTGCTAGGACGGTTTCTAGGACGGTAGGAAGCAAAACACCCCACTACTACTTTCCCTACTACTTGTCTTTGTCAACAAGTGCAATTTCAATTCTCTCATTTTATGGTTTTTCGTGTGGATTTTATTTATCTCTCGAAAAAATGTTGAGTTAGCATATGCTCTGGGTTTTTTAAAATTTTTAGAAGTTTTAAATCGTTTTTCTTAAAGAGTAAGTTGATGTCTCATTTTTAAATATTTAATAATAATAATAATAATAATTCAGTACAATGTAATATTAAATATTGTATGTGATTTTTTCATATTATAATATATAAGAACAACATTTCACATATTTAAATTAATAGCAATTTGGAGTACACCACATTATGAGAACATTAATGCAACATTGTTGTAAGAATTTGAACCTTAAATATTTTGTTTTACTCCTTACAACTTTTTAAAATAATTAAATACAAATATTTATTTCAAAATTCTAATATTATGCCTTAAGATTATTGAAAATATGTATTATTCTAGCCTAACTTCTTCTAACCCTATTTTCTTGGGAAACCCGATTAATATCACACATGAAAAAAAAATTATTTTCATTTTTATTTACCGAATTACCGGTAAATGAAAAAAATCGGTAGATTTACAATCACTAGTACTGCACTAACGTCATGCACTACCTATAAATGTTCCAGACACTACTATCACGTAGACCGAAAGATGGCGCACAATGAAATTCATGACGATGATTTTGGTGATATTTTACATGAAAACGAGGCGATTTTATATTCACCTGGCATAGGGGCTATCTATATGTGATCACTAAGGTGGCAGTCCTAGTTGGAGGCTCCATCATACCAACGGTTGGGCTTGACTCCTGCTATTGTCCTCTAATGCGGGAGGCAATTGTGGTTTATAATTTTCAGTTTGATCATCAAACGAACTAGAGCAATTTATAAATACATCAAAAGAAGTTGCTTGGGGGATGCAACTGTATTCCGGCTGGTGATCCGTTATACTTAGTTCATCCGTGCTGCTCTAAACGTAAATGGCGCCGCACTAGCGACCACGTGGTGAAGCTGCTTCCATAACTATTTCCAGCTATTTCTGTTTAATCTGCCATTATTATTTTTGTATTGTGCGGTGTGGTGCACGGATTTCCGTACAAGTTGTGCACGGAACAGAGATAATACTAATACGAAAAGTGACACTACCACACTTGGTAACCAAACATAATTTTAACTCCGCTACAGCGCACACAATTCTAACTTAATAACGTCGGCAATTCAATTTAGCTTTATAACAGATAATACTGAAGCGTCAATTTTAATTCCGCTTTTATGTTTATATATTTATTTACTTGAAATGACAATTATTACCTATCACAGTAGGTGGCAGGTATATGGCCCAACTCCCAACACGTGCCTAAAATTTTAGCTCATACTTGGTGCTTCTTACCTAGATGGCGTATTCGATAATAACTAGCCCTTTTTTGTTGTGGGACTCGTCTAATATGGAGTCATCGGAAGCACTGCAGCCTCTTGGGTTTTTGTATTTAATATCCCATTTCTTTTACACATTAGATTATACCAGCTATTCCAGGATCCTAGTACCCTGCACTAATCTGTACAGGTCTCTCTGGCTGAACGAAGTAATCCTTTGGGTTAATTTTTGGCTTGCCAAAAATTGCCTGTCTTCTTAGATCCAAAGCCTCCGAATCATACAGAATGTAGTAAGCATTCTCTGTCCTCTAATTACACAGTCTGCAGTTGGTATCTCCAGTGTTGATCCCAATTTTATTTAGGTGTCCTTTCAGTGTATAGTGTCCTGTTAAGACACTTGTCACGATGCGAATATGGTTCTTACTGAGGTTAGCAATGCTGCAGCTGTCTATTTTGATTGTCTCTTGATAAAGGTTTACCATGAGCTTACCTGGTTGTAATATTGCCACGAATCGCCTTCAAGAGTGGGATAGCGCTAAGCTATATAATTATTGTAATTATAGTAAGTAGGCCTCTCTGTAAAGGAGACACTCCGCGAGGAGGTTCTCCGATAGGAGACTCCACGAGGTATTCCTCGTGGAGTCTCTCTTAATAAACAGCTGAAGTTTACTGGTCGTTTGGTTGATTCCTGTCCGTGTAACCCAAGGTAGGTGCAATTATTATATATGTGTTACCTCTGAGCTACACCCCGTCACGCACCACGTGACATTTGGTGGAGGACGCCTTGCGATCTTAATTTATTTATTATTTTTTGATAATGGTACCTCTTTTCTAAATTTACTTTTAATCAGAATTTTTATTTATTTAAACAATTTGCTTGTTGAAATTTCTGTTAATTATTAACTTTATATATGATAAAAAAATATTTGATTTAGTTAATTTAAAATATTACGTTAATAATAAGTATCTTTTTTGTTTTTTTTTATTAATTTTTGCACTCACTCGTTACATGTGCATTTCGTCATTTTAGTATAATTTGTCCATAAATTAGTTCATTCAGTCAGTGTTTGCTTCTTATAAAAACATATTTTGTTCACATTAGAATATGTTATCCGCAATAATTTTGTAGAGAACATATTAATGTTGTATAGGTAATCAAAATATTGATAGTCAGCAAACTTGCCGTAGTCGCTGATCGAGACCTACTTACCTATTTACGAAATCTGTTTATGTATTTACAAATCGGTTTAAGAGGACACTGCGAAAAAAGCTGACATAAACAAACAAATATGTTGTCATTTTTTTTTTCTAGTACAGCGATTTATAGTAAGAATGCACATCGAAAGTGCATGAAGGTCATGATCAGTATTTAATGTCCTTAACCTACTATAGATTGCTGATATGTTTTTTTATACAACAAATGTAGCAGGCATAGACAAATTTACGTGAAAGATGTTGACTATAATATTGTTGCTACATAAAAATTGGTATTCGTTATATGTAAAAGGTGAAATTACTTCAAATCTAGTAATTTTATTTAATTGTTAAAAGTTTTACATTTGATACAGTTGTTTTAAAATAACACATTTATTATTTTATTAAGATTCTACTGTACTTAAACATAACATTTAATAGTTATCTATATCCTTTAACCATTTTCTTTATTAAAACTATTTATATTTGTCACATAACAATTTACTACAAAAAAATTGTACTTTAACTTTTCATACAAGGCAAGTGCTTGTAAACGAAATTTCTTGCTGTTTGTTACTAAAGAAGTGAGTGTAATTAGTTATTAATTTTTAAGGAATATACAATTACAACCACAGGTAATATACATTTGCGCAGCAATGGTGCTTTTTTTTTAATTTTTTTCCCGCGCTATTTATTTGAACGAATTCAATAACGTAAGCACCAAATTTGGTTTTGCTCCTTTTGTATGCCTTTGGCTGTAAGTAGCGCTTTCCCCATACATAATTTAAGTGAACATTTATTAGTCATTACAATGTTTAAATAACTTAATTCAAAAAAGACATAGAGAAAGAGGATAGCTTTACAAATATGATGTAAAAAAAATAACCAATGTTTATAATTCACTTATACCCAGAATAACACTATTTTTTTAATCGAAATTAAGCCTAGTAAAAAATAAAAGTAAGTCGAGGGAGAAAAAATTCGGATATGGAAATCCAAAGTTTTTATAGATATAGCATCACATTTTTTAAAAGAATTATTATATTTACGTTTTAAGTTTGTTGGTTAAAGAAAATAGTAAAGTTAACCTTTCGGTATAAGGTGCGGATTTATGTTTACGCTTTAAGTCTGTAGAGGAGATTTTACGGCGCATTTCGGCAGCCACTATGTCCCTCTACCGATGGTTAAAAAAAGCAGTAAGGGAAGTTAACCTTTCGGTATAAGGTGCGGATTTATGTTTACGATTTAAGTCTGTAGAGGAGATTTTACGGCGCATTTCGGCAGCCACTATGTCCCTCTACCGATGGTTAAAAAAAGCAGTAAGAGAAGTTAACCTTTCGGTATAAGGTGCGGATTTATGTTTACGCTTTAAGTCTGTAGAGGAGATTTTACGGCGCATTTCGGCAGCCACTATGTCCCTCTACCGATGGTTAAAAAAGCAGTAAGGGAAGTTAACCTTTCGGTATAAGGTGTTTATAACGTACATTTAAGGCTACAGTTAATGAATGTCATTGTATTTTGATAGGAGGTAGCTCTCGTATTATAGTTAAGAGATATTGGGCTTATGTATACATTTGTATGGTAAAAAGAGGATTATGAAGACGCATTCCTGGCAGTCATTAAATAATCCCTTTTATTAATAGATGGCCCAGAACAGAATAAAAAAAAAATGAAAATTAAACGCTAACGTAATTTTGATAATAAAGTAACGACTCCCGACTTACTTAGGCTTAATTATGTTGATTCGTTTTGTGTGTACCAGTCATATGTCAATTTAAGTTTTACTGTTTTGTATTATTTTATTACAATGTACTGCTGAATTACTCTTTGTTCCATGTGCACCACCCTTATATTTAATTCTGGCGCAACCGCGAGATGGTACCCGGGGAGGCGAACCTTAGTGTTAATACCTATAAGATTTGTTACTGGTAACCTCGAGGGACAGCAACATTGGAGAAAATGGAGGCTGAAGAAGCACGTGGTGGAGGATGCCAATCATATAACGATGGATTAAGTAACCCAGGGAATCCCATGGCTGTTGCGGCGGTATATACCGAAAATAGTATCCTACCGGCCCCAGAACAGAGAAGCTTAGCTCGTTAGTCCATTCATCCACCAGTATAAAAGGAGTGGTTGCAATTACGTACATACATTGCAACGTCCATCAAGCTTCTACCGCAACTCCAAAACAACTATCAAGTGTAGCAACAGCCCAAATTACTTGAGGAAACCGGCTAATAGTAAACAAAGAGATGATCCTGCCTCCGGGGAAACATTGAAGAATTCGCCAGAAAGACTCATATGGGTGGTGTTAGTTTAAGTATTTAAGGTTATTAATTAAGTAGATAATAATTGTATTTTGAATGTGTTTTTTGTGAATAGCATTAAGTTAGTCTAAGGATAGTTAAGCATAGTTAAGGTACTAAAGTCCGATTCGTGGCTGCTATTCAAATTACTTTTTGTTTCAATTTTTTAAATTTAGGCTGCTTTTTAAATCCCTTCGGTTTTCTGGAGGGGAGGGAGATGCCACGAATCGGCCTTCAAGAGTGGGGATAGCGCTAAGCTATATAATTATTGTAATTATAGTAAGTAGGCCTCTCTGTAAAGGAGACACTCCGCGAGGAGGTTCTCCGATAGGAGACTCCACGAGGTATTCCTCGTGGAGTCTCTCTTAATAAACAGCTGAAGTTTACTGGTCGTTTGGTTGATTCCTGTCCGTGTAACCCAAGGTAGGTGCAATTATTATATATGTGTTACCTCTGAGCTACACCCCGTCACGCACCACGTGACATTATTCCAATGTCATTTTTGTTTATGTTAGACCCAGCTTCTTACCTGTTCTCGTGCTATATTTTTAGACATTCCTAAAAGAGGTTGCAAGCCTATACTTATATGAAGCAGATTCTTTTCTTGCAAATTCAGCGGCTTTTTCGTTTCCTTCGATGGCTGAATGTCCGGACATCTACAGCAAAGTGACTTTGTTGGAGCGTGTAAGGCTATTCAGTTCTCGAATGCATTAAGTGTTGTATCTTGATGTTCACTAGTGCGCTCAGTATCACCTGGCTGTCTGTAGCAATATAAATCCGCTTATTTCCGTAAACCCTCTGATTGATTTCAGTTGCACAATGCAATATTGCGTATGCCTCTACTTAAAAAACCGTGGCATATTTTCCCAGTGGAAGGGTGATCATTGTATTTCTCACCCCGCTGTAGATTCCAGCTCCAGTCGAGTTTTCGGTTTTTGATACGTCTATAAACCAGATTAATTCTGCGAATCTGTCTTTGTAGTTGGATTCATTAATGACCAGCCTACTTATATATGAAGTTGCAATCTTATTTAGAATATAATCTTCGGATATTTCCTGAAATAAAAAACATATAGAACATATAGAATGAATAAAATAATTTACACTAAACAATTATTGTTTTGCATCAAACACAATATTTTATTTGGCCAACATATCTATTTTATTACATAAAGCTAATACAAGTGTTAGATAAACGTATTTCATGCATTAAGTGCAAAAATAACTTAGCATTAATCTTTATGTTCGCTCAAATAAATAAGCCTCTTCGTCGTTGAATTTACCATTTTTTGGTTGAATCAATGCATCTATTTTTCTGAGTGTACGGGAATACTTCTGTATAGTTAATTAAAGCCAATTATTTCGTCGTAAATATAATATTTTATGGTTGAACTGTGTACGATACCCTACAGTAGGTATTTAAAACGAAGTGTATCATATACGTATGCCATCACTTATCTTCTTTGATCATTAATTCATTGTTATTTAAACAACACTTGTTAATAGATGTTCTTACCTTTAATTACTATTAATATCTAACATCTTTTCTTTCATTATTTTTATTTCTCGAACACATTACCATCGCAACATTTTTACTTATACTGTTAAATACATTTTTCTCATCGAACAGCAAATTAACTGTTCGATGAGAAAAAAAAAACCTTGGCATATTTTCCGAGTGGAAGGGTGATCATTGTATTTCTCACCCCGCTGTAGATTCCAGCTCCACTCAAGTTTTCGGTTTTTGATACGTCTATAAACCAGATTAATTCTCTGAACCTGTCTTTGTAGTTGGATTCATTAATGACCAGCCTACTTATATATACATTTTTACTTATACTGTTAAATACATTTTTCTCATCGAACAGTTAAATTGTTAATGCCATTTTCGAAGAATGATTTCGGGTGGGTATCCAACCAATTGCGTACAAACTGCTCAACTTGTTGATCGTTCACAAAGCGCTCTCCTTAAGTGCTTCCTCGAGAGCCAACGACTAAAACTCCTTGAGAGTTCCAAAAGCTATTGATATCACCTTCCCAGCTGAAAAGCGACACTGATTTCCATTTCCTTACTGATTGGATGTTGGAAATGTACATGCCATCATCCGAGACCACCTCGCATTACGAAAAATCTCGGCGCCGTAAATTCCACGTCGGCTTACCCAAGAAAACAAAAATTGAAGTTTGTCGGACGCATTCTGCTCGTTTCCAAAATTAAGGACAGGCTTTTTTGCAACGCATTGTCACGTGTGATGAAACTTGGGTTCACCACTATACTCCTGAGTCAAAAGGAACCAGTAATATAGATTGGAGAGAAAAGGGGCAGCCAGGATCATCAAAAGCCAAAACTCCTTTGATAGTTGGGGAAGTGATGTCAACGGTTTTTTGGGACCCTCAAGGAGTTTTATTCGCTGCTTCTCGAGAAAACAAGAGAGAGGATTGCTACCACCAGTCTTGTCAAATGCAAAATAACGTAAATAAAGTAGTACCAGGGAGGGGTAGCGAACTTAGTGTCCAGGGTGGTACCCGATAACGTGGACCTACCTGGATAAACGACCTCACTTACCACCACGGTGGATGTACGGGAAAGGAGCTTCCGTGGCCGCCAGCTCAGTCGCAGATGGTCGTGCCGGTTCCGACAATAACACTTCGGCAGGTGTTGGGGCGACTGGTAGAGCGCCACCCACGTTAAAAAAAAAAGACACGGAGCCCCAGGCCAATCCCCGGGGTGTGGGAGTCCCCAGAGCGCACCTCGCTTGGTAAGTGTGGAGGTATAAAAATAACCCTCCGTGGCACACGCCACAGTTTACAAAAAAAACGCTAAATTTAAATTGTAACGAAACACTTTTATTCAAAACGTTAACATTTGAAAGTGACTTTTTACTAGAAACAAAATGACTTTTAGCTGTATAGCGCAACAGGAGGCGGCGGGTTCCTTTTAGGACAACCCCAAAGTTAAAAATAAACAAGCTACGGTTAATATAATGTGAACTCATATACCACCCCACCAAGATCTTGATCGGTTTACATCAGTAACGATATTACATGAAAAGGGGGTTCTGACAACCCGTAATGCGCACACAACTGATTACGTACGTTTAGAGAGGGGCCACCCCCACGGGGTAAAGCCACTCTGACAGGCTGAAGGCCGAAAATATAAATAAAATTATAAAATAACAACTATTTGTCCTGAGGGGACGGGTAGAGCGATCTCTACGGTAAATTGTACGTTCGAAATTGAAATGAAAGTAAACAAAAAAGTTGATACACAAGTTTACAGGGAGACTATCACTTTAAGAGTTGAAATACATACGGTAAAAATTAAGCGTAAAAAAAATAAATTCGGTACACGGCCGTCACAGGGGAAAAAAAAAGGAAAAAAGAAAAAAATAGAAGTTCTGAGTCCCCAAGACGGAACAGCTTCCGCGCGTCTAACCCGCGATGGCGTGAAGAGCAAAATAAAACGATCCTACCTCACGAGGGCGACGTTTGTTCTACCTCGGGGCTAGGCCAGACGTCAACCTGACGCTCCTGGGTGTCCCTCAGCTGACAGCGGGCACTCACAGAATCAAACGGCGTACAAACGCTGCGAAGCCGCCGGAAATTCCTTGCCGGTGTAGGCGGGTATCGACACGTGGTGGCTCGTGTAGTCGCTGGTGTCCCGTACCACAACCCTATACGAGAGGATCGCAGAAACCTCAGTGTAAGATACCAAAAAAAAACGAACTGTTAACGAAACGGACTTACCTATTTGGGGGTCAAATAGGGCACAGCTGACGCAAAGCAAGAAGAAACGTGGAACTCGACAAAACACAATCCGCAACAATTTCATCGAAATACGATAACGGCGTCTAAGACGATAAATTTCACCACAAAAGTGTTAAAACGAGTAGATTATCAAATCCGCAAAAGCGATAAAAACCTTCCAAAAAGGCACTTCAAAAATTAATCAACCCGCAGTCGCGTTCGCTCGCTTCGACAATTACTTGCAGAGACCGGCCTACGGAAAATTCCGAAAGACCTGGATAACATACGCGTTAACAGCCCAAAAAAAGATGACCATGAACCACAATATGCGACTATCTATCAGGCGATACGGACCGAGTGACCCTGAGATGGGAGTTTACTATGATGAACATAGAGTCCACATACAGAAGACGGACAGCGGGAAAGCGATAACCCTAACTATACGCTACGCGTACAAGAAAAGAAAACTGAACGTAACAATTCCCCCCCATTCCTCGAAAGAAATTTTCGCAGAAAATTTCCTGACCTGCGCCACCTAAAGAAACCTAAAAAAAAACAGAAAAGAAGGAGGAAGGCTTGACCACAGCACCAGACAAGATTCAACATCACTCAAAGCAGGAACAACCCTTGTCCGAACACCCACATGACCCTTCGGCAAATCGGCCGGAATCAGGATAGCAAAAAAAGAAATCATAACAACGAAACTACAAATCTGGACGAAGACGGCAACCACACCAAAGCAGGACAAAACACGACACCGGACAGACCCAACAGCACCCCAGAAGAGGACCTAAAGTAGGTGGAAAGTAAAGCGAGGCAAGCCTCAACCAAAGCTCAGATGTGAGGGTGATCATTACCTCACACGGCGAAGGAAGGGAAAGAAAGCTGTGCTGCTAAATCCACCCAGAACCGCACCAAGGCCCACCCGAAGCGACAACCCCCAACATCCAGAGTAAAGGAGACATGTCACGTGAGGCGATCAATGCTCAAAAAAAAGGAAAGAAAAGGGCAACTAAAATCAGGGTTATCACTATAAGTTAGAGGATACAAAGCGAAAATTGGGACGTGGATAAAAAGTAAACGAGAAGGAGAATTAGGGTTGACCTCCAAACACACACATCCATAAAGCTAACAGTCTAGGAAGTGGTCCAAGGCAAAAAAAAAGAAAGGTGTAATGGCCAAACAAAAAAAAAAAAAAAATACCAGAAGTTTAAAGTCGTGGAAGGCCCATCCGGACTGACACAGTAGTACTGAAACAAAACAAAACAAAAAAAAAATCCAATCCGTATCCCAGAACAAAAAGACTGACCGCGGAAACCATACGAAAGAGGAAGACTGCTGGGATTCAGCCATAGGGCACGAAAGTGAACGACTGTTATTGGACACAAACACCCTTAAAAAAAAAGTAGGACAAATCCAAAAAAAAAGGTCACATCCGATAAGTAAGAAGGGTTTATCAGCCAGCCAGCTAGCGTGGGAAGGGAATCACACACAAATACCTTCAAATAGATCCAAGCGATAACGTAAACATAGAATCCCCATCCACGAGCGCTTCCAAAGTTCAACGGCTGAAACGAGTGAATTTAGGACGCCTCTTACGCCTCGGTCACAACACCGCAGGAGTATTCTCGGCCACCTGCAAACCTAAAGTCCCAAAACTTCAAATGGCGCAACGCCTAAACCGAAACCAAACGCGTAACACGCGACGGAAAACGTACTAAACAGCAACAGACGGTAAAGCTGTGACAGACGGTATCCATTCTGGAGGATTCTCACCCCTCGGCAGGTTCACCCCTAGCCTATTATATCCCCCGGGACCAGGACGGGTAAAGAAACGTTAGTCATCATTAGGTTGAGGTTTTAACAAACTACCACTCCATGAGCCTGAAAGCACCTTCCCTTGGCATGTTTTCAGTTCATAAGTATTGGACGAAATCTTACGATGGATCATAAATGGTCCTACGTATTTGTCTGCCAATTTTGCGGTATAGTATTTGGCAGCATCAGAGAGTACAAAGTTCTTACGCCAAACTAGTTGATTAGGTAGGAACTCATCATCACGGCGTCGAAGATCGTAGCGACTCTTAGCTTTCTCATAAGCTTTTTGCAACCGCAACTTAACATCCTTGTAAAGCTGACTAAAATGTTCCGCTCTTTCCATAAGTTGTTCTGGATCCAGTCTTACGGAGATATTCTCTTTTTCATCACATTTCTCCCTTTTACCAGCGTTACCCGACATTTTCATCGGCCGTCCGAAATTGATCATATACGGGGTTAGACCTGTAACTTCGTGACTCGCGGTTCTAAGTGCGCACGTTACTTTGGGTAATAAAGCATCCCACTCGCGATGATTATCCGAGACATAGGCTATAAGCATCGTCTTAAGGACACGGTTAACTCTCTCAACAGGGTTGGCTTGAGGATGGTAGTATGAAGTATATGCAATCTTAACCTGATACTTCTGCATTAGAGAGCGATATTCTTTCGACCTAAATTGTACACCGTTGTCAGAAATTATAGTTCGAGGAACTCCGAATAATAGAAATACGTCGTTCTCTAGATGTCTAATAATAATATTAGCGGAGGCTCTTCGCATAGCAAACGTCAAGGTAAATTTGCTAAAACAATCGGTCACGACCAAGATAAAGTTGTTACCATGTTTGGTTTTGGGTAGAGGTCCGACTATATCCACACTAATCATCTCCCACGGTGAATCAATGTAAGTGTGTCCTCCCATTAATCCAGTAGGTTTCCGTTGTTCAGGTTTTGAACGTATGCACGGAATACAGCGGCGTATATATCTTATAACGTCAGCAAGCATCTTCGGCCAATAATATCTCTCGGCGATACGGTGATAGGTTTTATTAATTCCAAGATGTCCACAGGTTGGTTCATCATGACACGAGCGTATGACCTCATTTCGGCGATTTCCAGGTACAACTTCTTTCCAAGAGTCAGCCTCACTAGTGAGGTCTCCATAGGGTGGTCTAACGTATTTACAAAGCCTGTTATCGATAATTTGAAACGTAGGGTACCTTTCTGGTGATGTCTCTACGGCAGCATACAACTTGGCATACCAACGATCCGGTCGACGGTCTCCACTAACGACATCAAGAACAGGTACTGACCGGGATAAAGCATCGGGGACAACATGATCTTTTCCTTTACGATGAACTATCGAGAAATCGTATTGCTGTAGGCGCACGGACCAACGTGCTAAACGTCCACTTGGAGAATTCAATTTATTTAACCAGCATAGGGAGTAATGATCGGTCACGACGGTGAAGTGTGAACCCTCTAGATACGGTCTCAATTTTTCAATTGCCCAAAGAACAGCTAGGCATTCCTTTTCAGTCGTCGAGAACTTACGTTCCTGAGGTGTTAAAGAACGGCTCAAGTAACTGATAACTCTCTCTTGCTCCTCGATAGTTTGGGTCAACACAGCTCCCAATCCAAAGTCTGAGGCATCCGTCTGTACAACAAACTCCTTTGAAAAGTCAGGGCAAGACAAAACAGGCGCAGATATCAACCGTTCACGAATGGCTGACCAGGCCTCATTACATTCAGTGCTCCAGGTAAATGGGCGATTCCTACGAAGTAAGTTAGTCAATGGGGATATAACGGTAGCAAAATTGGGTACGAATCGGCGGTACCACGACGCCATTCCAACTATTCGCCTCACTTCTGTGACAGATTTAGGAGTAGGTATCTCGATAATCGCTTTAACTTTGTCTGGATCTACAAGTAATCCATCTCCATTTACAACGTAGCCAAGATATTTTAGTTCCTCACGACAAAATAAACATTTCTCCTTACTAAGAGTAAGTCCAGCAGTCCTTAATCTTTTCAGTACCTCTTTAAGTACAGTCATATGTTCCTCAAAGGTTTGTGTGACAATAATGATGTCGTCCAGATAGACAAAAACTTTAGGTTCCAATTCAGGTCCCAACACACCATCTATAAAACGTTGCCAGGTAGCAGGTGAATTGTGAAGACCAAAGGTAGACGTTTAAATTGGAAAAGTCCGCGATTGGGTACGGTAAAGGCAGTAAGAGAGCGAGAAGATTCCGCGACAGGGATCTGCCAATAGGCGACTTAATATCGAGAGATGTAAGATATTTGGCGTCTCGAAGCTTATCTAAAGTATTAGAAACATAAGGCAGAGGGTACGCATCTCTCTCTGTTACTTGATTAAGTTTGCGGTAATCTACACAAAAGCGGTAAGTCTTATCCTTCTTTGGCACCAACAAAATAGGCGAAGACCAAGGGCTTGATGATTTTTCTACAACTCCCAAAGCTAACATCTTATCCAGTTCTTGATCTACGATTTTCTGCATGGCTGGAGAAATAGGGTAGTATCGTTGCCTTATTGGTGGACTATTGGTCTGAATATGGTGTTCAACTAACGAAGTGCAACCAAGTTTGCCTTCAGCACTCTTAGGAAAAGCAGTTTCTACTAATTCTTCCAACTGTAATCGCTGTTGGTCGGTAAGATGAGTTTAGTGCTAGCGCATCTAATACATGCTTTTCGGGAGAGAACACCCATTCTCCTTTCCTCAAGTCAGGTATAATTCCCATGATTCGCCAAAAATCTGACCCCAAATTAGGACATGCGGTAGTTCAGGCACAATTATAATATCGATGAGTTTTTCTCGATCGCGCAACTGCACAGGGACAGAAATTTCACCCACAACACAGCACTTCTGTCCGGACGCAACGGTACATGTGGAAGTTCTACGTTTTAACGGAATACCAAGAGTTCTCAAAATATCCCAACCAGGTTTTCCCAGGATAGTACGCGAAGCACCAGAATCCAATAGCCCAGAAAAGTCTTATCAAAAATTCGAACCTGAAGGTACGGTCTTTCATCGTCCTCTGCGTGAGCTAATATAAAATCAAGACGAATCTTATTCTCGATGTTGGTCGTTTCTACAACTCGACACGCCATACGACCTCCTAACGCGTCTGTCGTTCGTTTCCCGAACATTTTGGACAAGTTGGTACTGTCACATTAGGCGTTCCGCATCGGTAACAATGTCGCTTCCTTGCCTGTGTACATTGAGAGGAACGGTGCCCCTCACCATTACAGTTCCAACAGCGCAAGTTAGCTACAGGCGTAAACGTAACAGCATCACACGACATAGAGGGCGAAGGAGCGCTCACGTAAGCTAAATCGGGCTCTAAAGCCTTTGCTCGACTAGGCGGCGGTACATAGGCTTCAACGGAGGCTTTACGCGCTTCTAATTTCCTACAAAGATTTAATAATTGTCCTATGCTCGTAACTTCAGTGAGACCCAATTGCGTTTGATAAAAAGGCAGAATATTCTTTAATAATATCCTAAGTCTGGTAGCTTCAGGTAATTGAACCGTTAACCGCGCGAACAATCCCTTCATAATCGATATATATAATCCAATGGGTTCGTCAACACCCTGTGTTCTATGTTTAATTTCCTCATACAAGCGGTCGTCGTAATCCGAAGGTTGAAATTCCTCACGCAAACCCTGAGCTATGTCCTCCCACGAATCAAAGCTATCCCTACTAGCGCGGTACCAAATCAAAGCACGGTCAGAAAAAAGATCAATTGCGGAACGATATAATATCTCGCTTGTGGAATTTCTTGCCACTTTCAACTCATTAACCCTCTCTAAAAAGCGCTAACGGACGTTCCCCTAAGTCCACTAAATTTAAGCCCCAAGACGATACTGGTACCGGTTTAGGTCCATTCGCGACACGCTGCCGACACGCGTTACCGGGCTCAACGGTTCCTATATCACCGTCCGAGGAATCAGACAATTCTGGCGCGTTATCACCCAAAGCCGACAAGTCCAGTGCGGAAAATTGACCCAAAGTGGAAGTTCGTTCAAACATTTTGGCCTTAAAAGTAAGTTGCGAAGACAAACTAACTAAGCTGACTAATAATTCTGAACGAGCCGTGGTTTGCTCTTCCGACGTAGACACAGCGCGATTGATACGGCCAAACAAATGCGCAATCTTAGATGACAGCTTACGGAATTCCGAAGATTTACGGGAATCGTTAAAAACATCGATGAGTTGCGTAAGCTCGGTTAATTTAGCTTTAATAGCCGTACAATCTTCCTCAAAGGTGAACGGATGCTTAGGCCGCACGTAACTAATACTATTAGACATTTTGGTTAACTGTCTAAGAGTCCTTCGCATGATCTCTACAGTACCGACTCCGTTACCCCGTGTATGCGCAACTCATACACTAACTCATCCGCGACAACCGTCCAACATCCATTTTAAAATCCATGACGAATAAAAAAAACGCTCAACCGGAACGACCAAGACGCTACCGCGAAAACGCAGCGCAAGTAACCCGCAGAAAAGAGAAAAAATAAAAAAAAGTAAAGGGGGGAGCGAAAATAACTAAAGCCTGAAAACTCAAAAATGGCACGACAAAAAAGAACTCGAGCCCACAACGTTAGGGCGCCAAAACTTTTGCTACCACCAGTCTTGTCAAATGCAAAATAACGTAAATAAAGTAGTACCAGGGAGGGGTAGCGAACTTAGTGTCCAGGGTGGTACCCGATAACGTGGACCTACCTGGGTAAACGACCTCACTTACCACCACGATGTACGGGAAAGGAGCTTCCGTGGCCGCCAGCTCAGTCGCAGATGGTCGTGCCGGTTCCGACAATAACACTTCGGCAGGTGTTGGGGCGACTGGTAGAGCGCCACCCACGTTAAAAAAAAAAGACACGGAGCCCCAGGCCAATCCCCGGGGTGTGGGAGTCCCCAGAGCGCACCTCGCTTGGTAAGTGTGGAGGTATAAAAATAACCCTCCGTGGCACACGCCACAGTTTACAAAAAAAACGCTAAATTTAAATTGTAACGAAACACTTTTATTCAAAACGTTAACATTTGAAAGTGACTTTTTACTAGAAACAAAATGACTTTTAGCTGTATAGCGCAACAGGAGGCGGCGGGTTCCTTTTAGGACAACCCCAAAGTTAAAAATAAACAAGCTACGGTTAATATAATGTGAACTCATATACCACCCCACCAAGATCTTGATCGGTTTACATCAGTAACGATATTACATGAAAAGGGGGTTCTGACAACCCGTAATGCGCACACAACTGATTACGTACGTTTAGAGAGGGGCCCCCCACGGGGTAAAGCCACTCTGACAGGCTGAAGGCCGAAAATATAAATAAAATTATAAAATAACAACTATTTGTCCTGAGGGGACGGGTAGAGCGATCTCTACGGTAAATTGTACGTTCGAAATTGAAATGAAAGTAAACAAAAAAGTTGATACACAAGTTTACAGGGAGACTATCACTTTAAGAGTTGAAATACATACGGTAAAAATTAAGCGTAAAAAAAAATAAATTCGGTACACGGCCGTCACAGGGGAAAAAAAAAAGGAAAAAAGAAAAAAATAGAAGTTCTGAGTCCCCAAGACGGAACAGCTTCCGCGCGTCTAACCCGCGATGGCGTGAAGAGCAAAATAAAACGATCCTACCTCACGAGGGCGACGTTTGTTCTACCTCGGGGCTAGGCCAGACGTCAACCTGACGCTCCTGGGTGTCCCTCAGCTGACAGCGGGGCACTCACAGAATCAAACGGCGTACAAACGCTGCGAAGCCGCCGGAAATTCCTTGCCGGTGTACGGGGTATCGACACGTGGTGGCTCGTGTAGTCGCTGGTGTCCCGTACCACAACCCTATACGAGAGGATCGCAGAAACCTCAGTGTAAGATACCAAAAAAAACGAACTGTTAACGAAACGGACTTACCTATTTGGGGTCAAATAGGGCACAGCTGACGCAAAGCAAGAAGAAACGTGGAACTCGACAAAACACAATCCGCAACAATTTCATCGAAATACGATAACGGCGTCTAAGACGATAAATTTCACCACAAAAGTGTTAAAACGAGTAGATTATCAAATCCGCAAAAGCGATAAAAACCTTCCAAAAAGGCACTTCAAAAATTAATCAACCCGCAGTCGCGTTCGCTCGCTTCGACAATTACTTGCAGAGACCGGCCTACGGAAAATTCCGAAAGACCTGGATAACATACGCGTTAACAGCCCAAAAAAAGATGACCATGAACGGCACAATATGCGACATCTATCAGGCGATACGGACCGAGTGACCCTGAGATGGGAGTTTACTATGATGAACATAGAGTCCACATACAGAAGACGGACAGCGGGAAAGCGATAACCCTAACTATACGCTACGCGTACAAGAAAAGAAAACTGAACGTAACAGGATATTAGGTTACATATCTTAGGTGGTATGGTTTTCATCTCTCAATGATTATGCTTAATTATTTTAGTGCAATTTGCGCGCTAGTAAGAAATGGAGGTGACCCCACAACTCTTCTACTATGTGATCTTGCGTTTTATTCATTTTTCTGACTATTACATAAGTATATAACTTTATTATAATTTTAAAACGGCATAATCATTGGAAGATGAATACTCGATCTGTCATAATGCAACTAACTTAAATCTAAATACCCACATGTTCTATTATGTTTAATTCTGTTATATTTTCTTATTTTGTAGTAAAAATCTGCCTGATGAAGGTTTGTTAAACCGAAACCGGTCGCAGAAAATTATAGTAAGATATATGAATTAGGAAGTACTATATTCTTACACATATTATTACATTATGGACCTTCAAACATATTAAAATACCCACCTGTTCGATGGGAAAAATGCATTACCAAGGAAGAGAACTATATAGAGAAACAACTATAGTTTATTTTCTCCTTAAATGTAAAATAAATTTTATTTTGAAAAAGGCCCGTTAAATTTGAAAACCCTTCCTACCTATGTTGTCTTAAGGCTTGATAGTTTAGTTGCCTTATATCTTGAAATGTTACAAGAAACGTCAATGCATTTGCAAACATCTGTTTTCTTCAGAAAGTACCAATTTCACTTTACCCATTAATGCATGAAATCGCCTATTAGGCACAAACAATATGAGTACAAAAAGCAAAAATTAAAACTTGTCATTTGATACACTATTATACTAGTATAAAATAAGTTGAAGTAGTCAACTGTTAATAGCCAGTGAAATTATTAATAGAACTTCTGTGACATAGTGACATAATTCTTTTGTCACCTAATGTATACACCCATATAAACTTGGTCAATTCAACTTTTGTATGAGTCTGTATAGGAATGTATGTGTGTAGGTTTCGGTTGAATATCAATGAAGATGACGCAACAGCGTGCATTTTTTTATTTTTAATTGACCCTAAACTAAATTTTGACGTGGGCGATGCATATGGAAGGATTTTGTGGGTAATGTCTGTCATTTTAAATCTTTACTTTATTCATAAATAAATTTGTAGTTAATCCCCCGTTCTTATAATGATATTAACATAGCTGAAGAATATCCGTTCTAAATATTATCTCCTTATGATATTAATTGGTGAAGTCGGTATTTGGAATTTCGTAATTTAAGGCTGAAGGTACAGTTTCGTGCCATTTTTTTTTAATTTAAATAAAAATTTCATATCTTGTTACACTTAACTAAATTGTTTACTTGAACGCAAAGAATTAATAATAATCCGATTATTATATCCATTGCAATTAACTAAAATTAACGTAAATGTTACTAAAAAAAAAAAAAAAATTACTGATTTAGTTTCACATACATCTAATTAACAATATTGCCAACGATCTGTGTAAATTAAACCTTCTTTTGTACCTTCATTGTCATTGTAATATTTAATTTGAAAGAATAAAGCATAAGTTAAAAAATCTCTCTGCTATCCAGATTCGAACCCAGGCAAATGGATTACGCCCTAAGCGCTTTACCTCTATGCTATTCTGGACTTGTAGGCTTAGGTGCTCAAATGAGATGTAGAATTATATCGTGCTCTAAAAAATTAGCACCTGGTAATCTGTAGCTAATATTTTACAAAAGTACTCAACAACAGGTCCCCACTATAAACTGAAACCAACTCAGCTTAACATTTGGCGAGTTCCCTGATAAATAGCATGCGTTATTTTCTATTCTTGGTTCTATTTAAAAAAAAAAACGTCTAGCATAAACTCTTTTTTAATTAAACTTATTTCCGTCATGACCTAACTGGAGATTTGTATTAGATGTACTCAGAAATAAAACTGCAATATCATCTCGTATCTTTAATCGATTTTATAAAACAATTTAATGCACTCAATTATTTGAACTCGGAGTTAATACGATATGATCGTACAATTGGTGTAATATACGATTCTACTGTTAAGCCAGCAATTCATTTAATGAACAGGACCGTGTGAATTGGCTTCGGCGTTCCAATTATTTAATTAAGAGAACGCTATATTTAGTTTCATTCCAATTTTCACGCGTCCATTCATAA